>JAVXUO010000268.1:0-141816 GCA_033065855.1 Escallonia rubra | reverse complement strand
CAAAATCCGGTCCATAATTCAGCCACCAATTCACAATCCAATTTGGGAAATTTCCATCAAAATTGCGGGAAAAGAAAATAAACCAAGAATGTTTATGACTTGGGTTCTGGTAAAGGAGGACGTGGTTCCAGGCATCAATATAGTCAAAATAATTAAAATGGCGAGGGGAGAAATGAGGTGGAAGTTCTCTAATTCTGGTGGGGTCAATTCCCCATTGTTTTTTGGTGATGAACTTCAGGATTTCTATTTTTGAAAATTGAAATGGAAGTTCAATATTTCTGGAAGAATGACGAGGAGGTTTCTCAAAATTATGAGTAAGGACAGCTGATTTTGTTAAACGAAGAATTTCTTCATAGTAGTCTCTGGATTTACCGGAGGCCTTCTGGGGGTAGGCCCAACCATTGGTAAGATAATTATTTGCCACCTCAATAGGTGAGAGATCTTGTTCCTCATCCTCAATTTGGATGATATTAGGACAATGGGCATGAGCATTGTAGCCAGAATTTTCGAATTTTCCAAGCATTGCTTCTCGATTGGGTTGTGAGGAAGAAGAACCAATTGATTTCCTCAAATTGTATCGGTTAGGACGAGGTAGGAGTCCTTTGCCTGGCCTTTGGGAAGAAGCCCTAGGAGGAGTCATTTTCCCTGCAAAAATTCTCGAGTCAAGAAATCAGGAAGAGAATTATCTTTTCCTTTAATAAATTCAATTTTGAAATCAAAAGATGAGAGTAAAGCCTACCATCTAGCAAAAATCTGTTTTGAAGCAATATTTTTGACGTCTTTTTCAAGAACATCTTTAGCAGCTTTACAATCAATACGTAATAAAAATTCTTGATTTAAAAGATCTCCTTCAAATTTGAGAATACAATTAACTATAGAAAGAATTTATTTCTTTATAGTAGAGTAATTTTGTTGAGCAGTATTCCAATGTCCAGAAGTAAAACGAACTAATTGTTCCTTACCGTCAACTTTCTGTTTTAAGATACCACCAAAACCGATATCTGAAGCATCAGTTTCAACTATTTTGAAAGCTTCAGGAAGAGAGAGGCAAAGACAAGGTAAAGTCTTGGCTCTAAGCTTAATTCTGCGAATTGCTTGAGTGTGGACAATAGTCCAAGGTTGAGGATTCTTTTGGAGTCTTTGATACAGGACTTTAGTATCTTTATACAGGTCCTGATAGAAGTCTGCAATATAGTTGAGACTACCAAGAAACCTCTGAAGTTGGGTTTTTTCCCTAATTTCATCAGGAAATTTGGAAACAAAATCAACAGATCTATCAATAGGGATAATAGATCCCTTTTCAATACTGTGGCCAAGAAATCTAATTTTTGTTTGGAAGAGACAAATTTTCTTGGCAGAAACAGCAAGACCATTATGCTTAATAATTTTAAGAAAAGTATTTAAATGCTTCCAATGCTGATCAATGGTCTGAGAATAGATGAGGACATCATCAATGTAGACAATTGAGAAATCCATATAAGGATTGAAAATATCATTCATGATGTTTTGGAATTCAGAAGGGGCATTTTTTAGTCCAAAGGGCATGACATTCCATTCAAAATGCCCAAAAGGAACTGTAAAAGCAGTTTTATAGCGGTCCTTTTCATTAACTTGAATTTGCCAAAATCCAGACTACATGTCAAATTTGGAAAAAATAGCGGCTTGATTAAGCCTATTTAGTAAATCTTTCTTATTAGGGATGGGATACCTAATCCATCTTAAAGCTTTATTAAGCGGTTTGTAGTTGATAACTAACCGGGGAACACCACGTTCCTTTTCAGCTTGTTTGTTGACATAAAAGGCCGGGCAGCTCCAAGGAGAGTAACTTTTTCGAATGAGTCTTTTATCTAATAAATCTTGTATCTCCTTCTTGCAATGATTAAGGAGTTCTTGACTCATTTGAATAGGGCGAGCTTTGGTGGGAATATCCCTTTCATTGAAATCGGGTTCATAGGGAAGATTAATAATATGTTGCTTGCGATGCCAGAATTCATTAGGAACTTCAGCACAAATTTCGGACTCAATAGTCCTTTGAAAGTTATGGATTTTTTCTTTTTCTCGATCTAAATACCTATTAATTTTTTGGAACTTTAGATCCTCATTAAGAAAGCAAATTTGATTTTGCCTAAAGATAAGTTCTTTCTTAAGAGAATGGATGATCTGTTATTGAGGCGGATTGATAAATTTAAAGCATATGTCATGATCTAAAGCTTTCGAGTGAATGCCTTTATCATCAATAGTCATGGGATTAAGAAGGGAGAGAAAAGGAGTGCCTAGAATAATGGATTGGCTTAAGCCACGAACAACAATAAAGTGGGTTTTTAGGCAGATACCATCATTGCAAACCCAAGATTCAGAAATTTTATAATTAATTTTCATCCTGCCGTTGTTGGCGGTGGTAAGGGCTTGCCTGGTGGTTTCACAATACTTAGTAGGGACAAGGCCTTCCTTGATGCAATTTAGGTCAGCACCAGAATCAATAAGGGCTATTCCCTCAAAAGTGAAGTCTTTACTGATAACAACTTTGACACTAACATACCATTTTTGAAAGATAACTCTGTCCATGCTGAGGATTTCCTGTTCCTTAGGGATAATGGTGTCATTAGCAAAATCAGGATTAATTTTAAGCTTATTGTCATAAATTTCTTCTTCTTCTTCTTTTTCACTTCTGACTTCTTCAATATTATGAAGTTCTAAGAGGGAAATTCAGGTGGAGAGGGTCTTAACATCTTTTTTGAGTGAAAGAATTTCTCCTTGAAGGTCTTGGATAGTAGGACCTTTGGGTTCTGAGGTTTGGAGTCTGTCCATAACAGTAGAAAAATTAAAAGTATTTCCTATAGTAGGGATTTGTCTAGAATCATTAGGAGTAAGAGGGCTTTGTTTTCCATGAAGATATTTAAAAATAACTTGTTTCTTCTTTTCAGGATCATCAATTTTGTCAAGAAGATCAAGAATAATGGATTCTTCAGAAGTAATGACATTAATACTTAAATCATTCATATCAAGGATTGTTTTATAGTAATCAGTTTTACTATTGCAATCATGACAGGTGTCTTCATGGTCAGAACTATGGTTAGAAGAGCTGCAGGAGCTGTTGATGTCTCCATCAATGTTATTAAGCTCCAAGGAATGATTATCTTCAGAATCTGAAGGATTTAAGAGGATTTCATTTAATTGTTTCCTCAGGTCTTTATCAATGATGAGTTCATTGATCTTTTGTTTGGTGTAACATTTGTTGGCATAATGGCCAGGCTTGCCGCATTTATGGCAAATAACTTTGGATTTAGAAAAAGATTTTCTTT
Source organism: Escallonia rubra (assembly GCA_033065855.1). Lineage (NCBI taxonomy): Eukaryota > Viridiplantae > Streptophyta > Magnoliopsida > Escalloniales > Escalloniaceae > Escallonia > Escallonia rubra. The sequence continues at coordinate 138,514 of JAVXUO010000268.1, read as the reverse complement.
TTGAAAATCTTTTAAAGGGTTTGGACGATTCTTCTTTTCTGTATTTTTTAGAAAATTTTGGTTTTCTAAAAGGTTTTCTAGGTTTGGAGACCTTTTCTTTCGTTCCGTAATTAGGAACAGAAAGGGTGTCATAACCAAATTGATAACAAAATTGTCCAAGCTCAGTTCGTCCAGATTTATGTTCTTTTTTGAGCTGATTTTTCAATTTGATATCATTACATAAAACTAGGCCTTCAGCGCATATTTCGCTAATTAATTCTCCAAAAGTATAGAGGGAGAAAGGTAAAGCACCATTATGCTTATTCCTAATTCTAGTCCTAACTCTTTCACTAGAAAGGTTTGGAAGACCAGCAATAAACCTTTCTTTCCAGAAATCTTGCTGGGCATCACTTCTCTGATATAATTTGGACAGGAAGACGTCTTTGTACCATCTAAAATGAGTGAGGGTAGGACACCTAAGATTAATAAGGAGTTCTCTGCCTCTTTCAAGAACAGTACTAGCATTGCCTATAAAATGCTTAGTGATGGCTGTGACCAAAGTAGTAACAGCATCAGAAAGAGGTTGTTCATTGATTAAAATGGGGTTACCATTAGGTTCAATTTTAATAGAATTTAGAATATTATTCTGATCAGTGGGAGTAAGATAAAAATCCCACCAACCACGAAGTTGGCCAATAAAACCAACAATGAGATAACGGGCTATAACGGCTTCACTTTCTCCGAGATTACGGTTACGGGCACTATTGGCCGCCATAAGCATATGTTGTAGAAGAGTAATGACCTGGTAGTCAGTCATTCCATCTAAATTCCATTCATAGATGGAAGATCCATTAAAGGATGATGGATTAGAAAAATTCTTTTCTTCTAATTGCATATCTACAGGGGTAGGTCTGGTGTAGTAATTTCTAAGAGGAGGTCTCGAATTAGTAGCTCCAATAGCAGTAATAAATTGCTTTTCTAGTTTGTCAGGTTTAATCTCAGACTCACTCCCTATATCTCCTATCATATTGATATGTTTAGGAGATGATTGAGAAGTCTCAACTTTAGGATATTTCTCTTTAGGGGTTTTGATTTGTCCTAGTTTAGACATTAATTCTTTGAGGAATTCACCACTCGGTTCTTCAGATTTTAATTTGAATCTGCTATCCAAGTCAATAGAAGGTTTGATTAAGGGTTGCTCAAAATTTCTAACAACAGAGGAGCTGGAAGAAGCTAGATTAAAGCTAGGGGAAGTGCCGAAGATATTATCACTAATGCCTTTTGGAGGTTGCATTTTGTTGTAGAAATCAGAAACAACATCTTTGACCTGAAAGATAGTATCTTCAATTCTTGTGGTTTGTTCTCCAATTGTACTAAGAATAATATTAGTGTAATTGGATTGTTCGGCTAAAGATTGAATCTCACCAGCAGTAACAGAATTGAGGTGGTTGGAAGTACTGGTATCAACTATATGTTTTAAAGGAGCAGCGATGAAATTGGAATTCATGTCTCCTTTCATGGCAAATTTATTAAAAGGGGGATGGATGCTTTCCTGCTTCTCATGAGTTGGCCATATATACTATTCACGAGTGATACGTTTGAAAACATTGATTTGCTTTTGAGGATTCATATATTCTGGAATTTCAATATTATTATCAAGACAATAAGAATAGAACCATCCAAAGAAAGGAAAATAAGTCTTATAAGCCTTGAGAGTTTGGAAGAATAATTCTTTATATTGGGCTCTTTGCTCAGTGGAAAAACTGATGCGATACCAAGCACGATTGGTGCGATTATGTTTAGCATAGAATTCATCATTGAGTTTCTTATGATCGATTTGAAAATCTTCAATAACAAGGACATTATAATCAAAATCATGAACAGAGGGATTATAATTATTTTGATTTTGATTCTGACCGGAAGAGGAAGGCATCTCACTAGGAGTTTCAACTGTATACATGGTTTCTGGGACAGAAGAATTATTATTCCTGATGCCCTGAAAGATAATTTTGGGATCTCTACTTGATCTGGAAGGGGGAATAGAGTGATATTCACTGTTTTGACAAGATTGAAAATTTTGACTAGGAATAGAAGAACAAGAATATCTAGCACTTTGACTAGAACTGCCAGAATGAAGGATTTTGTAATTTTGGGAAGACGTTTCTGGTTGACTGAAACGAATCTTGACATCTCCTTCAGGAGTCTCAATGATATGGTCAATCTGCGTATTTTGGGGATTGACTTGGCGATGAGTAGCCTTGTTTTCTATGACCCAATCTTCAGGAGGGGTAAGTTCATTGAACTTAATTCGACGAGGTAGCATGACATTGGTTTTATCAGGATTAGACTGGAAAAGAATAACAGATTTGCCAGGGTCAGCAATTTGTTTGAAAGCTGGGCAAATAGTAGACATGGCCTTATAATAAATTTGATATATAAGGACTAAATTCTGGGCTTGCGGTCTCATATTATATCTTTGAGTTTTAATATCTAAAGTAAGAACATCCATAATATGAGGATCAGAAAGAGAAACAGAGAAATTAGGATAACAATTAAAATACATGGGACCATTGCAGAGACTAGTTTCAACCATTCCAAGGAGGGAATCATCAAAACTTAGATGACGATCATCGCGAAGAGCAGCCCAAACATGGGTATCTAGACCTTCCTTAGTTAAGGAAGTAATACCTATCTGGACAAGACCAATATGAACATAACGAAATTTTCGCTTATGTTTTTCCAAAGCAGATTTAGAAAATAATTGAGAAGACTGATTGTCTTTCGAAATATCCATAGTCTGTTCCACAGACTTAATGGAATAAGTTTGCTTGAATTCAAATTGTTTAACATAAAGAGAAGAAGGATTAACTTTAGGAATAGACCAATTGTTCAAATCCTTTTCTATACTCTCAATATTTAATTCATGAATATTTTTACTAGGACTAGTATGGCTCTTAGTCACGTTAGTAGAGCCATCTGATTAATCTTGCCATAACAATAGCAGTGCTCTACTGTCAACCAAATAGTTAAAAGTGGTCACAAATGCACACAGGCAGGAGACCGAGAACTATCTTAAAGGCGACTTGGGTGTAGAACCACACTGATATATATACATGCAAAATTAAGAGATCTTACTACTACTTAGAATGGCTCTGATACCACGAATAGACCCAGATTATAAGACATAGGTTATAAGACATAAAACATACAAGGAAATACAGGAAAATATTATTAAACATTAAACAAAAGACTTACAGAGGGAAAGCGGAGGCACACTAATAGTACAAACTTGAGCACACTCAGAAGTCACTCTTAGAGCTATAGAGCTATATGAGAGAATCTTCACACTTAGAGCTATATGAGATAAACTCCCTAAAATATTTCGTGCCTTCTCCTTACGCAGAAGGAGGATATAAATAGGCAAAAGGAAAGAGAGGGTTAAACATAAACCCTGGTTACTTACAAAAGTAACACTGGTTACCGACAGAAAGGTTGCGTGTCCTGGATAAGGATGGAGTCGTTCAAACCTCTTGTCACCTTTAGGAAAAGCATATATTCTGCTTTATTATTGCCAGCTTTTGCTTTTCATAAAGCAATATGTCTGAGGCAAATGCATGTATTATGCATCATCATAGCTGTTGCTTTTTATAAAGTGATAATTATTTATGCTTTTGATAAAGTAGCATGTATTATTGGTCCTAGCATGTATTATGCTTTGCTTCACAAAGAAGGGAAATGCTCCACTTGCTTTAATTTTAAATTTTTTGTGGATTTCTGAGTATCACTCTTGGTAGACATATTGTCTATTGTTGGTCCAATAGACATATTGTCTGTTATTGGTTCGTCAGATCCTTCTTTGCCAGAGCTGGATTCTTTGGTACTGTTGGCAAAATTGTCAGAATCAGCATTATAGTCTTCTTCACTCATTTTCAGCATCTCAAAAGTAACAACCTGTAGTAATTCCCTTTTATTTAGGAAAGGTTTCTCTTTGCTGAGGCGGCAAAGAATTTCATTTTTTCTTTTGGAAAATTCTGCTTCACAATGAAGGGCATGAGACTTTGTTTTGGGATAAGATTTCCATTTTGTACTAGCAGCCTTTAAGGTAGGAAACATTTCTGTGACTGCTTCGATGTTGCAATGACTATCATCGAACTTAGGCCACCATTTTGACCCAAATTGTCTTACCAGAGTTGGTGGATATTCAAGTGAGGAATTGGTACTTCTCTGGATGGCGTATTGCCAGCATAAAATCCAGGGAATACTGAAGTCTACCATGAATTGTAATTTAGGTAATCCTTTAACCATAGGGGCATATAATTGATATGCTTCTCAGTACTTTTGACAAAATTGCTCCTAACCCTGCAAAGAAGGAAAGAATAGTTTGCAATACAGCCATCTGCTACATTATGTAGCGGACGACTATACTGCAGACTCTCTTTCCTTCTGAACTCCAAGAATTCTCAACTCTGCTGATATATTAAAAATGACTGAATCTTCAGTCTTTAAAAGCAATTCTATAGAACGCTTACCTGTAGATCAACACATTTGCATGTTTAAAAATGAATTTTCACAGCTTTCTATCACTTTTGTGTTATTAAGGAAATTCCCTACTCTTGTTCTTTGTTTGAGTATAATTTAGATGGGCAATTCGAGCAATGGTGCATAGCCGATGAACAGACAGCCGATGCAGACCTGCATGTGGCCTTGGATTGGGCTTGTGGAAAAGGCAATGCAAACTGTAGCATGATTCAGGTGAACCAGCCTTGCTATCTGCCAAACACTGTGGGGACCATGCTTCATATGCCTTCAACAGTTACTATCAGAAGTTCAAGCACGATGGTGCAACTTGCTACTTTAATGGCGCTTCCATTACCACAGAACTTGATCCCAGTAAGCAATCGCGATTATACTACATACGTTCAAATTCTACGCAGTAGAAATATCCTGCATCCAAGAAATTGACAAGCACCTTTTACCGTGACGCCACCACCCAATCAGTGAAATCTACCGACCACATCGCGTCTACCCCCACCCATTCGGTGAGATTTGCCGATTTATCGCGACCTCCACCTCCAGATTTATCGCGACCCACAACACGACGTTAGATCAAACGAACTTGATGTTGGCAGAGGAATGGCGGTGGCTCTGATGGCAGCAAAAGGTGGACAAAGAAGAGAGAGAGAAAGAGAGAGAAATCTGACGCGAGAGAGAGAGAGAAATCTGACAAAAGAATAAGAGGGTATTTTTGTCAAAAATACGTCCGCTACATAATGTTATGTAGTGGACGGACTTAAAAAAAGCGCAAAAAAATAAAATCTGGACCGTCCACAGATTGCGCGTGGATGGCCAGATCGCGCGAGCAACTTAACCCAAGTTACCCATGCGGTCAACGGATCAGCTCCTGTGTGTGTGTCTATATATATATATATATGTATGTATGTATATGGTCGTGATCCATTGCTAGCTCTGGCAACTTAACCCAAGTTGCCAGCATGATCTGGCCGTCCACGCGGAGATGCTGACGGCCAGATCGCGAGCATTTTCGGCCATTTTTTTCGTCGTTCGCTGTATTATGTAGCGAACGGTGTTTCGTCGTCTGCTACATAATGTAGCGGACGGCTAAATCGCGTTGACAACTTGCTAGCGCTATCAATTGATCACGACCTATATATATATATATATATATATATATATATATATATATATATATATATATATATATATATATATATATATATATATATATATATATATATATAGGGAGTTGATCCCTTGATAGCGCTGGCCAAATAGGATATCTTGCCAGCGCTATCTGGCCGTCCATCCCCAGATCGCTTTTTTTTGCGGCGCTGTCAGTCGTCCGCTAGACTGTCTAGCGGACGACTCTTTTTACCATCTTGCCCTCGCGAACCCGTCTGCTACACAGTGTAGCGGACGACATAGCAGGGGCCCACATCTTCCGACAAAAAGTAGTCCGCTATACTGTCTAGCGGATGACTGTTTCCGTCAAATCGGCCACTTCCCCCTGACAGTCCGCACATCAGTCGATGCACGACTGTTACTTTGTCGTTATCTTGCCCTGCTTTGCCGTCCGCTATACAGTGTAGCAGACTACTTTGTCGTCCGCTACACTGTCTAGCGGACGACAAAGTAGTCCGCTACGCTGTCTAGCGGACTACTGTTGTTGTCCACAACACAGTGTAGCGGACCACTTCGAAACCCTAAACTTCTATTCATTCCTTCTTCCTTCTCACAATCAAACTATTCCTTCTTCTCACAATCAAACCAGCGGCGTTGGCAAGTGAACGGCGCAATTTCTTTGCAAGAAATCCTTTAATCGTCTCATCAATCACGTAAGTTCACAAACTAATCCTTTCTTTGTTCATAATCTAGAGTTCATCTCTGCGGCGTTGGCAAGTAGATCGGCACTATGCTAGCGTTTGTCAATGTATATACATATATATATTATATATGTGTATTGCGTATCATCTGATCACATGCTAGCGCTGAATATGCTAGCGTTGTATGTTTGGGAATGTTTACGCTTCCAACCTTGCCCTCTTTCCATTATTTCAGTTGCAAAAAATGGATTTCAACCCTGGACCAGAAGATTCGTCCGTATTATATGACCAAGCAAACCATATCAGTACGCTTATATGGGATGGTGGAGTAAGATACTTATTTTATCGTTTATATCGTTTATTTTGCTTACGTATTTCAGTTGCGAACGTTGTATATCTTTTATTTTGCTTAAATAATATTTATTAATTCGTAGGAAAGAGCACTTGTCAACACGGTAGAAGTAAGCGATAATTTCAACGCCTGGAAATTGAACAGAACCCAGAAAAGATTACTGCGTGGGATTGGGTTTGGGATTTTCACGCATGGGCAGATCTTTCAACAACTTGACCGGCACTTAATAGGTGCCCTTGTTGAAAGGTGGAGAAGTGAAACGAATACGTTTCACTTCTCTCTCGGAGAGATGATAATTACCCTAGAAGATGTAGGGTTCATCTTAGGGTTACCGGTGACGGGGCGGCCGGTAATCGCTCATCCGTCCGAAGCAACGAATAAGAGGACCGCTAGGGACTTCTTTACTTCGATACCCCAGGATGGATTTAGCAGTGGTGGTATCAAGTTGAAGTGGTTGGTAGATACCTACGGGGTTTTGCCAGAAAACTATACGGGCCATGACCTTGTGCTGTACACACAAGCCTTTCTCTGGTGGGTGATGGGGGCTATATTATTCCCAACGACGTCGAAGAACACGGTCAGCATCAAATATTTACCGTTTTTGCGTAACCTGGCTGAGGTTGGGGATTATGCCTGGGGTGCAGCAACTCTTGCATACCTGTACCGAGCGTTGGACAAGGCAACGAGGCCCGACTCCAAAGCGATATGTGCATGTCTCTCGCTATTGCAGGTATATCATACAATTCTTCATTACGTGCTCTTTGTTGTTAATTTTTTTTTGTTGAATGGACAATAAATGTTGACGATACTTTTTTTAATGTCTTTGCTCTCAGGTGTGGTCTTATGAACACCTTGCTACCGGCGCACCCAGGCGTAGGGACGGAACAGATAATGTGTGGCCTTGGTTGTGCGCCTGGGAGTACAGCCGGAAGGAAACCCACTACGAGAGAAGAGACGATCCCCATCACAACATTGGTTACTATCGGGGGGAGCTCGACTCGTTATCTCCTGGCCAGATGCGATGGGCACCGTACAAACGTTTGGCACGACGGGTGGGAGAGTCGTTCGTCTTCACGCTCTCCGGGTTGCAACGCACACCCCTGATCCACTTCGAGGTCACAGAGTGGCAGCTGCCAGATCGAGCTATGCGCCATTTTGACTGCCTGCAGGGGTTGCCAGCCGGCGCGCCAGATATGAGGCTTAACAGGAACCCACCGGGTGTCGGACTGTTTGGCAGGGCGAATGCGCACGACTTGTGCGCGCGTGAAATTGAGGTCTGGAATTCCTGGCAGGACACGCTGGCGGCCATTGTGTCGGAGCCTGACCCCGTCATCAGCATCGAACAGTACAATGAGTGGTACTTTCGCATCACCCGGAGGAGAGTAGCTCCAGTAAGGTTTGAACGCGGGGAGAAGTACCACCCTAGGGGTCAGATCGATGAGCACATGGCATACAATCTGGTAAGTTGCCCAACCAGTGCTTCTAATTGAACTTGACCATTCTAAGTGTGTACAAAGTTACTTATTTATTATCTCTCTGGATGTAGGTTAATGCCTCGTTCGCCTTCTTCCAGAAGTTGAGCGAGCGGAAGGATTTGGTGGATGCCATGGGCGAGGAGCTTCGCCAACAGGCTGAAGCGTTGGCGCTTGGCTGCGGGAATTGTTTGCAGCAAGCATCGGGACAGCCAAACCCGGGAATGGGTTATCCGGGGTGGCAGCGGCCGTTTGTTCCCGAGGGATGCACCAATCCCTCAGGACAGACTTCGGGAGTGAGCCAGGGATATGGTTTTCCCTCTGTACCGGAGATGGGTGGTGATTGGGGACCGCGAAGCACCATGGGCCAGGCTCAAGCGCCGTGGGATTATTACAGTGCGCCCTCCTTCTCTTTACGATTGGATTCGGAACCCCAACCCCTCTCTCAGAGTCAAGTCACGCAAGACTAGATTTTCGGAAATATCAGTCTGCCCATTGTCCCGTGGGCAGGACCATCTATTGCCGAAGGCGGGCAATACCCCCCCGTTGACCCCCCTGAAGGAGTGCAATATCCCCGGTCGAACCCCCCGAAGGAGTGCAATATCCTCCCGTCGACCCCCCCGAAGGAGTGCAGTATCCCCCCGTCGACCCCCCAGAAGGAGAGCAATATCCCCCGGTCGACCCCCGAGGGCAATATCGCAAAGGGCATCCGTTGAAGCCCCTAAAGCCGCATAAATGCCAGATAATCAGAGAGCGTTATTTTAGCGGCTACCCGCATGACCAAGCGTTGTATAGTGTGGATCATCCGGAGGGCATGGATTACAATTGCTCGTGGGGAGAAATGGCCTCCCTGGCTCCGGGGAGTTGGTTAGACAACGGTGTCGTCTCCACCTACGTGGAGATTCTGAAGGAAAGGTGTCGGCAGCGACCGACCTATCCGGCCGTTTTTCTGTTCGATGCCTTTTTTCATAACCTGCTAGTGTCTGAATGGCAGGAGTGGGTCGAACATAGGGGGAAGAAAAAGTTGGCCCAGTGGAGACCGTCCGTTAACCTAGGGGCGTATCTTGATAGGGATAGTCCGGTGAGCGCAAGTGTTGCCGATGTGTTTCTAATCCCATTTCTAAGGCACAACCACTGGTACTTGGTTTGCTACACCCCAACAGGTAAAGTCGTATCGGTGATCGACAGTCTCCACGACGATACTCATCAGATGCCTGTGCTGCGGATGTACAGAGCCCAGTTGGACTCATTGGTAATATTACGATCGCTGTATAATGCTCTGATTCTATCTTGCCATAAATTTTAACTCGTGTCTTACGCCATTTTCTGTTTCTCGCAGAATATTTTTTGTGCAATGGTCAATCGTGCCCGTAATGTCCCCGTACCGGCGCGGCCAAATCTCGTTAGGCGATTGAAGAAGAGGAGGCCCAAGCAACGTAACACTTCGGACTGCGGCGTCTTCCTTTGCATGTACATGGATTTCATTTGTCGCTCTGAGAGCCTCAAGGCGGCCGTCTGGAGCCAAGCAGAAGTTGAAGCCTATAGATATAGAATAGCTTGGCAAATTATGAAAGGCCGGCCTAGAGCAGTTAGGTTTATAGAAAATCCGGCTAATGACGAGAATCCGCCCCAACATGCGGACCCCAGTTGAAATTGTATCATAACAGTATTTTTTACATAAACCGTGATTCATTGGTGTGATTTGATTTGTGTTGATTTCTGTTGTCGATGTCTGATTGATTGATTTCAGTTGTTGGTTTTTTGGCCTCATTGGGAATGATTGAAATGTGGAAAACGAAACGGTGAAAATTTTTTCAAAGTAGTGAAGTTTAGTCTTTCTGCTGTGCCGTCTGCTACATTGTATAGCGGACGTAAAATGAAGTAGAATTTTTCTAAGTGTTGATGGGTGGAGTTTCTGCTGCGCCGTCCGCTACATTGTATAGCGGACGTAAAATGAAGACCAAAAGTTTCTGCTATCCCGTCCGCTACATTGTATGGCGGACGTAAAATGAAGTAGAGAATTTTTCTAAGTGTTGATGGGTGGACTTTCTGCTGCGCCGTCCGCTACATTGTATAGCGGACGTAAAATGAAGACCAAAAGTTTCTGCTATCCTGTCCGCTACATTGTATGGCGGACGTAAAATGAAGTAGAGAATTTTTCTAAGCGTTGATGGGTGGAGTTTCTGCTGCGCCGTCCGCTACATTGTATAGCGGACGTAAAATGAAGACCAAAAGTTTCTGCTATCCCGTCCGCTACATTGTATGGCGGAAGTAAAATCAGTTTCTCCAATTAACGTACGATTCACAATCAACGATCTCAATATATCGAGGGAATCTCAAACGAAACAATTAAGCACAATTAAGCGAGGAAAAATTTCGAAACACAATCAACAAGAACACAAATTATTTTATTAATAATAAATTAGGGTTCACATTGGGGGAAAGAAATTTTTTCACAAGTGCTCCGATCAAAGATTACAACTTGAAAATCCCACCACCCAAGGTGTTCAAACACTACAAAGTCACCGAGTTCGAGGCCATGCTGGCGCACGAAGACGTTCCAACCCTCTGCGAATTGCTTTTTTTGGGGTCGGCCGGGCTTCAGCTTGATTTCAACCTGCCATGCCCCCTTGCGGCTATATAATCTTGCACTGTCATGAATTGTTGTAAATTGATTGGTCAAGGCTTCCGGTATGTCCTAACAAACACAATACACAAAAAATAGGTTAGTTTTTAACCAAAAGATCAAACCTTTAACACACGAAAGTACAGAGATAGAGGGATGGCATACAAGTTCATTCTCAAACCCCGGCATCATGACTTTGAAAAAGTGTTTGCCTGCCAGGTGCAAGTTGCCAATAAAATCGTAGGTGGTCTCCGATCCAGAAGCCATCGAGGTCGGCGTTGAGGGGGGGGGGGACGGTTTATCGCCGGAGTTATGGGTCACCGGAGATGTGGGTCGCCGGAGATGGAGTAGTGGCCTGGGCTAGATGTTCGAGACAGAGAGAGTGCCCTCCAGATAGGACTGATAACAGCCGATTGCCCGATATGATTAATATATATCATATAGACTTATCCGCTACATTGTATAGCGGACGTAAAAGAAGACCAAAAGTTTTTCTGCTGTGCCGTCCGCTATATAGTATCGCGGACATAAATGAAGACCAAAAGTTTCTGCTATCCCGTCCGCTACATTGTATGGCGGACGTAAGTGTAGTTTTCTGTTGTTCCGTCCGCTATATAGTAGCGCGGACATAAATGAAAACCAAAAGTTTCTGCGCTGCCGTCCGCTATATTGTATAGCGGACGTAAAATTAAAAAAACCCCAAAAATTTAGGTCCCTGCATATCCATCCATCAGATGGTAAAAACATTCCAGTATTCGGTCGAAAAATTATTAGGTAAAAATTATTACAAATGTCAAACTTATACAAATGTCTATCTTGCCATAAAAATTATTACAAATGTCAAACTTATACAAATGTCTATCCTGCCATAAAAATTATTACAAATGTCAAACTTATACAAAAAATTAAAGGTCCACTGCAGCTTGTCCGTCCTCATCTTCGGCGTCATATTCTTCCCCGTCTTGCAAACCCCCTGGACTTATCCCCAGTGCCTTGTAATGGTTCCGCTTGTCGTGGTCAGTCATTTTGTTGCACAATGCACACCTTCGCAGCTTTTTAGGTTGAGTTGCCGTCTCAATTGAGCTTTTCATCCGCGTAGATCTCTTGCGGCCTTTCGTTTGCGATATAATTGGATCCAACGGCCGGATATCATTGTCGTCTTCCTCCCCCGGCTCGTCGTCTTCTGATCCCGTCGTTGGCTCGGTGTCAACCGCGTTGGTGACTGAAGCTGCTTCCAACTGGTCCACGATGGGCTCTTGTTGCTGAGCTACCTCGAGGAGATGTTTATAACCGACCATTGTAGCAGCACCCTTTACGGACAAACGGGTGAACATCGTCACCAGATGATTATACCGCAACGTCTCTGATTCTTCAAAGTCAGTATACGCGTGCTCCGGAAAGGAAATGGTACCGTGCAACCTGTTTGCACCTTTCGTCCACCGTGGCAAGACGTATTTATCGGGGATTGTCCTGATATTCTTCTGGGTGAAAAACCGCAGAACGTGTCTACACAGGATGCCATGGAACTCAAACTTCTTGCAAACATATGTCACCGAGTCCGTCAATGTGTCGTGGCTCACCGTATACATTCTGCGCAGCTTCTCAGGGACGAGGTCATTCACGAGCGAATAAACCTTGTACTCACGCGTAGACATTTCTGCCACCTTGTTTATACTGTATCGTCCGGATTTTCGCAGCTCTACTTGGTATAGCAAGAAGATCTCCTTCGTATAGACGTTGGCACCGTTCAGCTCCAGCGGGGTCTCGAGCAACCTTCTCCTTTGTTTGTACGTTGTTGCAAAGTCGGCAGCCCTTTCTTTTACGAACAACGAAGCTACCGCTTTTTGTGCGGATGCAACGAAAGTCTTCAAATTGGTAGCTGTACCCACATAACTATCGAACGTGGCATTCATGGATTCACTCCTGCCCGTCGTTTTCATGCCCACTGAAAAATACCTCCTCGTGTAAACGCCAATCCATTGCTCTTTGCGCTCGTACAAGTGCTGGAGCCACTCGTTGTCTTGCAATGAGTAATCCCGAACAAGCTTTTCCCACCTCTCCTCGAATTCCTCAATCGTTAACGACTTGAGGACGCACTTGTCAAAATCCTGTTTAAAGTCTGTATACTTTGCGTACACGTGATGCAGCCGTTTCGGGTATTTGTTGCTTATGTGCCAGGTGCACAAGTTGTGCCGAGTGTCTGGGAAGACGGTCGCAATAGCATTCTTCATTGCCAAATCTTGATCGGTGATGATCACTTTGGGTGCTTTGAAGTTCATTGCTTCCAGCCACGTCCTAAACAACCATTCAAAAGAACTCTCGGTCTCGTCCCTTAACAAGGCGAACCCGAACAGGATGGAGTGATAATGATGATTGACCCCCGTGAAAGGGGCGAACGGCATCGAGTACTTGTTGGTACGGTATGTGGTGTCGAACGTCACGACATCCCCAAAATGCTTATAAGCAAGCCTCGAACGACCGTCGACCCAAAAAATTGTGCTCACTCGATGCTCGTCGTCAAGTTTATAATCGAAGGTCAACTGCGGGTCCTCAATCTGCATCCGTTTCAATAGGCTCATTGTGGCTTGAGCATCATTGAGGTCATACGCGGCTCGTCTATGGGTTCGGACCGCGTTACGAACGTCTGTCGTGTTAAAGGTCAAATTTTGAATTCCCCCAGCCTGTTCAGCAAGAACATTAATCATGTCGGTAGGTCCTAGTCGCGCATTGCTCGTTGTCTGAATCAGGCTCCTTGCGACCTTACCCATCTTCTTGTGTTGATGCATCTCACTCACCTTAGAAGGGGTTACTAACGGGTGATTGTGTGCCAGTTCCAGGCTGGTAATAAGCCAATGGTCTTGTTTGGGTTTGTAGCTTACGAACATCTTGACCTGGCAATTTGTGCGCTCAAAGCAGTCCCGTCTTCTACGCGGATATCCTATTTCGTCATCACTGTCATCATTGCCTACGCGTGTCTCATTTTGCACTGGGTTTCTGCTCCTATGGCACTCGTATAAGCGAGAGCATATCTTTCTCGTTATGGTGCTCGTTCTTGAAGTCTTTATTCTAATGCCAAAACCAACCCTCAATGAATACGCTCGAAAACATTCTTCAGCTTCTTCCAACGTAGCAAATGTTCGTCCTAGATACGGATCACTAGCATCTACGGGGCCGTTGGAGCTTGACACGAAATCAGACATTGTGAAACAAGAGCTGTGTAGAAATAGACTACGCTTAACAATCAAATGGCATTTCTAACTGAAAATATTACCTAAAAATTACCTTGGCGAATAGACCAATTTAGGATGACAAACATACCGTATGCATAATCTCAAAAGTGTCTCCAAATGAACATAACAAATTTAAATTAGTAAGATAAATAGACGAATTTCATCATGCCCAAAAATCGCATTGATGAATACAGTGACAAATTTCTTGAACATCATGTCTAGAATATCACAAAAAATCTAGAGTATAAAATCACAAATTGATGAATACAGTGACAAATTTCTTGAAGCAAACTTACCTTGCTTGAGCGAAGCTTGAAGCAAGTGTTACTCGAAGCTTGAAGGCAGCTGAAAATGGAAGTATGTCCGAAGGAGAAGAAAATTGTGCTGAAGAAAATTGAGTAGGTTTTGGGGATGGGAAATACTGTCCGCTATACTGTGTAGCGGACATCATTGCCGACAGTTCAGAAATAAAAGTACACACAAGTCAGAATTGTGTCAGAATGACAGTCGTCCGCTAGACAGTATAGCGGACTACTTTTTGTCGGAAGATGTGGGCCCCTGCTATGTCGTCCGCTACACTGTGTAGCGGACGGGTTCGCGAGGGCAAGATGGTAAAAAGAGTCGTCCGCTAGACAGTTTAGCGGACGACTGAGAGCGCTGCAAAAAAAAGCGATCTGGGGATGGACGGCCAGATAGCGCTGGCAAGATATCCTATTTGGCCAGCGCTACAAGGGTGAAGTTATATATATATATATATATATATATATATATAACTTCACCCTTCTCTCTTGTCATTTTATCTTCCCTGTTAGAGAGTCTCCATTGTAGATTGAAATCGGCAACGGATGACTTGTTCATTTATCTTATAATTCCTTTTTTAGAACATTCCACCGTAATGCTCAACCGAGGGTAGTGTGCATTTTTTTTCCTTCTGTTCATGCATCTCTAGTTTTCCATATTTTAAACTTTTTCTTCTCTGCATTTCCTTCTCCCTTAACGACTCTGCAACTATAGAGTGGTTGTGCGATTGGCGATGGATAAACTTCTAGACTCGGGGGTCGTGGGTGGATGGATGGAGGCCTAGTGGCGATTCATGAGCCACGGCTGTCGTGGGTGGGCTGATCGATTTAGGCCGGAGATGGGTGGTCGATTGGTGGCCCTTGGCGTGTGACCAGGTAGTGTTTGGTTGTGCGGTCGGTGAATCGCCGCGGCGGCGTGGTTGGGCCTGGTGGCGGGAATCGACCGACGGCGGCCGTTGGTGGGCTGAGCGATGGAGGCCGGAAATGGGACTCGACCGAGTGGCTGCCCACCAATAACACCATCAGGTACTGCACCCTTTTTCTCCCTTTGAAAAACTCATGTTTCCGTTTCTGGAAACAGTTGCTTATTTGCGTCTGTTTTTACAGGTAAAATGCAAAGCGCAGGCACTGGCGCCGCACCACTAATAATGAAAACGAACTTATTCTATGATTTGTGGAAATAGTTGCTTATTTGCGTCTGTAACATTTTTATGCGTGTACCATATTTTGTTGTATGAATGGATGCGTGCCACGTGTTTGTGAAAAGTGCTAAACGGCTTGAGCATTGTATATCCACGTTAAAACAATGATATTGGTATATAGCTTACTTCATATGTTCTTCCCCTGTTAGTTGTGCGTGGTTTCTGGGATATCTTCACTGGCAGTGTGATGCTAATGAATGGGACTTGAGTCCATGGACGGCATGTGAAGGCTTTATGATTTGGCTGCTGGTTGGTGATTAAACATAATGTCTGCTTTGATCTTTATGCAGAAAGCACTTGTCGGGTTAAGGCGCATCAATTTGAAAAGTTTACGGTGAAGAGTATCTGAGGCTGAAGGCCAAATTGGAATGTACTTTATTGCATGATATCTTCCGATAGGTTATTGACTGAAATCCTGTTGACAATCCAGCTAATTAGAGTTAAATTAAATACTGTCTTTGTTTATGTAATGGTTTTCTCTATTTTCCAAGGCATGAAGTGAATATAACAGTTCCTTACTTTTTCTTTAGGTCCTAGGGAGGTTTGCATCACAAATATCTACTGTTGTTCAAGGCAAAGATTAGCCTGAATAGTCACCTAATCGCAATGATGGAGATATGTGCATTGTGCTTAATGCTAACGATGTATGTCTCACAGGGAGGAAACTTACTGGCAGGTTTTATGTTGGCATACTGGGCAAGTATTTTCGTCTTCAGATTGCATTTTTGTTGATCGAACTAGTTGATGTTTTGTTGGAAAACCACATGAACTCAATTATTTTGTTGTTTTAGTTTCCTTTAGCTTGATCTTTTATGCTATAGTAAACGAAATAGGGATAGACTATAATTTCAATCATGCAGTTGTCATGTGCGCTGATGTTAGTCACTTACCTATAAGAGACTTATCTCACTTCCTGAGAAGTCTCTTGCCCATGTTGGACTATATCTCTTTTGTAGGTATATCGGCCACCTAAAGGACAGGAGTCTTAAGGACCAGATGGCTAAGGATCCCACATAAGTCATTCCCAAAGCTGTCCTTCGGATGCTTCTAAGAAATAAACCGCATGATGTTTGTGCCATGATAAATTGTTATGCATCTGTTAAATCTTTTGAGACTTCCCTTGGTTCATGAATGAATTGACATGTAAACGTTACTAAGGATTAGTTAACAACATGTTTATATGTGCAAGAATATTTGTGCTTACTAATATGGACGTGTTTAGGTTTGATATGATGTTATATCTATCTTTTGAACTTTCATCGAATCTTGCATAAGTAGGTTATTTTACAAGTTATACAGTAAATGAGTCATAGATGCGACGCGTATGCAAAGTTGTTAAATTAAAATTGGTTAAAAATCAAGCATAATATATAAGTGTTTTAAAATATGAAAACCAAATATGTCCTTAAAGTAGTTATTTGATATTTCATATTATTATATCAAATAAAGTTAATGTTATCATAACTGAATTGTTACACTATCAGATTCCTAATTCACATCTCTATTTATTTATTTTCCTTTATTTATTATCGTAAAGTATATTATATTTAATATTATTATATCAAATAAAGTTAATGTTATCATAACTGAATTGTTACACTATCAGATTCCTAATTCACATCTCTATTTATTTATTTTCCCATATTTATTATCGTAAAGTATATTATCCATATAATTGTGATTTTATTTGTGATAAATGAGAGAAGGGGTGGATATAGAAAAATATAGTTATACTGCTGTGACAAAAAAAGAACTAGATTCAAAGTCATGTGATGACTTCAATAAGTTCGTTTTCATTATTACCGGTAAAATTTAATCTCCAATGAATATTATTTTCTCAGTTCTAGATATCGCTCTTTAGTTAATGTTTATGATAGATACTATCACATGATCAGTAATATTGTTATTTCTTCGTTCACTTATATTTGAAATCTAAAGACTTTTTTCTTAAGATATTACAAAATCTATGGAATCATTTGTTACGTTACATAAATAGTTAGTAATTTTTTTTTTATAAAAAAATCATAGTCGTCACACATAATGCATGTGCAATTATAAAAAATATATGTTAATCTGAAGGATAATAATATTAAGAAAATATGCAATGAATTATGAGTTTACCATGAGCATGGGGACCGAGAGGGAAAGAGTACACACCTTTTTTAATGTTACACAAATATTTACTTATTTGACGGCACACCTGACGAGTAAATATCGCGTAGAAAGTGATCAGGAGTTATATAATAACAGAATCGCACATGCGTGTGCACGCGGCAGCTCTTAGATATATACGCATACATAAAAACATATATGTTGTTTGCTTGCTATTACTATTAAGCCTTGAAGGTTGTATTAACTAAGACAGGGCTGCGCAGGTCCAGAGGAAGTCGGCGACTTAGTGGCTTACAGACGAAGAAGATTACAAAGTATACGACGGTGGCGATGGTGGTACGATCACAATAAGATCCGCATCAGCTACGATGATGGGAATTGATTCAGGCTTTAATGTAGAACAACTCCATCATCAATGATGACGAGATTTCTTTGGGGCGTCATTGGGATGACTACAGCCACGACAATGGCGATGGTGGTCGCTCTCTGGAGATGGCAATGTAGTGATTTCCTGGAGAAAATGGTGACGGCAGCCATCTGCAGTAGCAGGGGCTGTTCAATGTGGACAACCTCGATGCGTTAAACCAGACTTTTGATGGGCAAAGCTTGGCAGTGATAAGAGAGATCTATGAGTGACTCCGGCACTTAGTCATATGAGAATCGAAAAGTCGATGTCCGAAACATGGCCGTGATTATAACCAACGAATGATTACGACAACAGCAAAAGGGTAAATTTATCTCATAGGTCGACGATGTCACGTTACCTATGAAGAAGGTAAGTGATTTCTGTACATTTACATCTGAAAAATACATGACAATTATATGCATTAATATATGTGCAGATGCAATAAGAATTTGCGGGCTATAGCCTATGTCATATAGTAAGCTATAATTGAACATCTTGACTATGATTATTGACATGAAAATCCGGTCGATGAGTATACTTGACTTTAACAGAAATGTCGAGAGATTTGGGAAAGAACTTGCCACACTAATGTCATATTGTAAAACGATCAATATTCAATTTAAGAGCTGTAGGCACACACTTTTTGTGAATTGGAATGCTTTTCTCTTTGCTCAATCTCTTCGTAGGAGAGAGTGATAAAGGGACTGTTGTCTCTAATTGAAATAACTTTTTTCCCGAAGAGTGGAAGTGGACTCTAACTCGACATGAAGCTCACTTAGTTGAACGTACATGTTGTTGATGAAAGACGTTGTTTCTTGCAGTGGTTGCACCATGCCTTCCTTCAGCTTGTTTAGTGCTGTGCAGTAATCTTCCTGCACATTTGTACATTAACCCTATATGTGTGAGTATGCTGCTCAAACTATGTAGCTGCACTTTAGAATCTAAAATGACTTGACCGCCATGGATGATTTCAATACATGTATGGATATGATCATATAATGTGTATCGCTTATGGAAATCACAGACAACGAATATGGTCATATTAAACTTATCCTTCCTCATTCTTATAATTAAGCGAGAGTCTCTATATCTAATACTGATAGCTTCTTTGTTCCTAACAGAGCATTTCGATTATGTCTACGAGAAGGATTTCCCAAGGTAATTAACAAGGATCTCTCATGCCAACATATATACTTATGATTGCTTGTTTTAAAAATCAGAATTGGTGAATCCACTTTAATTACCTTTGGCACGCATTTACTGTGCATATTCTGTATTTTTTACATCTGGGCATATGCTTGGCAAGAGCGGGCTTGTCCCAATGCACTTGAACGCAATACTCCTTTGTTTGCGAGTCTTTGAACTTACGGTGAGTCCAACATGCAAATAGCTGAGTTCACAGCAACATATATTTTCTTATGTGATAGGGAACAACGAGAGAAATTAACACTGATATTTAATAAGCTCCATCCCCTTTACTTTGAAGAAGGAATGTCCTTGGTCAAGCTTTGGCATTGGCATTCCTTATGTACACACTTATACACTTATTCATACACTAAGATCATCTTGTGTACATCCATCTCAATTTAAGCTCGACGTAATTAGGGTAACACAAATACCGCATTCCTCGTAATCAAAGAAGGCAAAAACAAGCTTTGAAGGTAATGCTTTAACCAGCGGAGCATGATTAAGTCTCCGAATACTCCATCTGTCCCAAATAATTTATCGAAATTGACATGCACAATGTTTAAGGAGCTTGGTCATCTCGATTGATCCTTAATTCTTACCCTTTGTCTCTAAGATAATGTAAAGTGACCACTCATTATTTTCTCTCTTCATTCTTCTCAATGCACGTGAGTACTTATTTGCTGAAGCATTTCCCCCCTCTCTTCTGTGTCTTCTTCTTATGAAAGAAAGAAGTGAATGAAAGAAGAATACCGATGAAAGAAAGATAAACAGGCAACCACTTCCACTACATTCTTCCAACATAGTCGAAGACAATACAGTATCAGTTTGATAACCATTGGTCTTATGATTCGTCATCTTGAAAAATCCTCAAGTACTTCAACTTAGCGAACTCCTTGGGATCTAATCAAACTTCAATGCATCTCAAATAATACCAAAAAAAGAAGAAGGAAATATTGATTAAACGATAAGTTCAAAACCACAACTGTACGCCTCAACTCTCACATAATTATGCATAATTATGTGTAATTAAACCAACCACGCCTAGCCAATCGCATCAACCACTCCTAATCAAATGCTAGCCATGCCTAGTCAAATGCATCAATGCCTAATCGATCTCCTTGACGCATAATCTATTGTCCAGTGATCTACCACTGTCAATTTTATTCTTTAATTGTTAGATTAATTGATCTTCTGGCATGGTAACCGTATTAACTAATCGACGATGGTCAACTTGGTTCATGGACTGGGTTGTTGGCGAAGGGAGTAAGAAGATCTGTGATTTATTAGATCCGGGGGTTAAAAGAGGTACACAGTGGTTATGGTCATAGATCTAGGAAGTAATATCAGGAAAAGGGGGGGGGGGGGGGGGGGGTGGGGGAACCAAAAATGATCATTAGTAGTGCATGTACAACCTAATAATCTTGCATGAGAGAAGCTTATATGTATGTATATGCGTGTGCACGCGGGGGTAGTAATATGATTATTAAATTATGTGATGACAATGGTTTACATATAAAGTAGTAATAGAATAACTTATCTAGAGAGAGACTTCTAGAATGTAAAATATACAATAAAATAAGTAAACTAACCTTAATTTGTTATTGTAGACAACCCATTTTTGTTGTTTTGTTTTATCTTTCTTATTTGTTTTATTGAACTTTATTGATAATTTATTATTATGGGGTTTAGGCCGACTAATATAATGAGCATAATCTAATTAATTAAGTCAAATAGTTAACTTAAGTCCAGTTGTCCAGTCCGGTCTGGTCTAGTTGGTTAAACCAGTCCAGTTAGTTAGATTTAACTCAAGTTAAAAGTCAAGAGATTAGATGACTTGGAAATATCTTGCATTTTATCCTTGATACATATGATTAGTCCTTGATTTATATGAGATATTGAGATAATTTTTGAATTCGGTATACCCCCCTAATAAAATTAGAGATAACTACCAAATTAGGATTAGATAATGTTTCAAAATTCAAGAAAAAATATTTTAACTTATGGGATCAAACCGATGAATTTTTTACAAACCGTCCGGTTAGTTGACTTTTCTCAGTCTGCGATTTTTATCAAGTATTCTATCTCATATCAAATCAAAGATTGATATGGCCTTTTATCATTTCAAGCATCCTAGACATCTATAAATAGGGCCCTTGGCTTACATTGTTAGGGATCCAACTTGTTTTTCCTAGAGCTTTTACACCATTTCTCCTCGAAGTGGTGTATCATCTCTGAAGAGAAATTAGCCCTTCATAATTCACTCTAACAAGAGTCTCAAGTCTCTTGCATCGACAAATAGGCTCACGAGATATTTTGTACAGCTTTCTAGTCTAGCTCAGTAGTCTAGGATCGATTTCCATTTCCTGTGATCACAATTCATTTCTAGTATTGAAATTATAAAAATGAGTGTTTTCATTTCTTAGGTCGAGTCTAAAACTGAAGTGTAGGTCGCCTTCTATAGGATCAGAGTTGAACTACGATAGTTTTGATTCCGGTTTGTCCAACCAGATACGTAGGTCATTCGACCCCTTTTGTTGAATTCAAGCCAACAATATAGAAATAAAATTAGGGTTTATTTTGTGCTTATTTATGTGTTTAAATGTTAAAAAGGGCAAAAACAATAGAAATAAAGTAGAGACACCGAAAAAGCATGGCGGGTGTCTAGCACCTTTCATCATATAACTTAGTCACTGAACCTATTTCCCTATTTTCAATAGATTAGCTATCCGCCAGACAATTTAGAGCCATCTTCAAGTTTTTTCTTAATTTCCTTTGTTTTGAATAAATAAGATGGCGACTCCTAAAATCCGTTAGTTGAATATTTTTCGAGGCTATTCGTGAGGGCAATGGCTGAAACCTTTAAGCTTCCTAATTATGAGGCGAATTTGACTGTACCCTCAGCTTCGTTACCTTGTACTAAAGGGATCTCCTGATTTCTTGGTATATTAAACGACTATGCGTACTGGTATTCAATTAACTATCTAGGTTACGGGTGGGAGGTACATGGTACAAGTCCAGCCGAGTAAGTGACTTTATATCGACGTTTAGAGAAACCACATACACAGACTATTTCAGTTTTCTATCCGTTTTTTTTGTTGGAGAATACCTGTTTTGGCCTATGGCATATTGGCAGGGGAACCAATCAAAATTCATTAAGCTAGCATGTAATCTTGCAAAGGAAGGAAGACTCTGACTAAGCGGCCGATTTTTTGCGCTCTTAATCTGACGGTTAGTCAGTAAGTGCTATACTTGAAAATTCAAAAATGGCTGGCTTATACCCTAAACCCACTGACCAAACAGTTGGTTCACCCTCTGAGTAACCGAACGGTTAGTTAAAACCCAAACCTTCCCAAATCTTAAAGTTCCAACATTGACCAACTGGCCAGTTAACTCCCTAGGTTACCAGACGGTTAGTCAGGACTCTAACATTTCAAGAATTTTTCAAATGTCCAAATCGTCCCATTGATTAATTGGTCGGTTAACCCATAAGGTCACTGAACGGTTAGTCAGCACCTTCACTTCCCCACAAATTTTCAAACATCCATGACTATTTCGCTGACTAACCAGCCTGTTAACCCACAAGGCCAACCGGACGGTTGGTACCCTACTTTTCCAAACGTTCTCCCAAAATTCAAGAATCACCCAATGAACAAGCAGACGGTTAATCCACAAAATCACCTAGCCAGTTAATTAGTGTCCAGTATGGGTGTAAATCAACCGGATTAATGTTTTAGACATTAGTGTGCTCTGATTGTGTTGTCCAATCTAGGCAATAGTTTCCTAACTTGAGTCAAATTTTTTTTTCAGTTCCCTTTAATCTTTAGGATAAAAAACGAGAAAAGAAAAAGAGTATGGAAATTTTTTTACCTGAAAGAGTTTAAAATATTTTCCTTTTCTCTCTTAGAAGGTAAGAAATTCTGTGATCAATCCCAGGGGTAACCAAAAATTAATGATAACAATTATCTAAAAAAAATAAAAATAAATAAAATAATACTCCCTCTCTTCCACATAATTTTGATCAACCTTTTTTTTGCACACAAATTAAGAATTTAAGTGATATATTGAGTGTTTTCCTATTTTATCATTTAGAGATAGGAGGGGAAACAAGTAGGCCAAGAGAGAGAAATTGGTTAGTGGAGTGTTAAATGTCGAGAGAGAAATAAATAAAAAAAGTATAAGAAAGAGGGTCAAAAGAGAGAAAATGAGTTGATGGAGATTTAAATGTGGAGAGAAAAATAGAATAAAAAAAAGTGTAAAAAGGGTGTATATGTAAAACTACTTATAAAATCTTTCTTAATTTGAAA
This sequence comes from Escallonia rubra, assembly GCA_033065855.1. Lineage (NCBI taxonomy): Eukaryota > Viridiplantae > Streptophyta > Magnoliopsida > Escalloniales > Escalloniaceae > Escallonia > Escallonia rubra. Next base: position 115,003 of record JAVXUO010000268.1, on the reverse strand, counting down.
ATGAACAATTTTGGTGGGACGGCCCAAAAAAGAAAAATGAAAGTTGATCAACTTATGTAGGACGGATTCCTTTTCTCTCTTAGAAGCTAACGAGCTTTGTCATCGGTGCCACTCTCTGGTATTAGGACTACTCCGAAGAATTTTCTCAGACCCCAATGGTTGAAGATTACCCTCAGACCTACGACATTGCCCGAATCCTTAGATCTATGCAGAAAGGTTTCCAAAAAGGTCTCACTGCCTTGGCCGCTCAACAGGCAAGGACGACTATGGAGTTAGAATCGCTGAAAGTGGACCTCGCCGAGCAGAGAAGATACATCGATACCACATTCGCAGCATCAATAGATTCCACTCAAATGAAAGACACATTAATAGAGGAAAAATAATCAAGGACGGGAAGTCAATACACAAGACTAGTCGAAATTGTTATGCTCGACCAAGGTTGTTTGCAGATAATGATACGGTTAGATCTTAAGAAGTCGTTTCGTGGGAGCCGATTGTCACTAGGCGAAAGTTCTTCAATCTGTATGACCCTATAACCAAGGTGTTTGAACAGCTGTCAATAAAGATATAATCACCAAGATTACCCCCCAATCTACACCCAAAGCACCCGACATGCAAGCTCGATATGAATATCACTAAGCATTTGGATAATGTAGGGGGAAATGTATAACCTTGAGGCCCGCTATTCAAGATCTAATCGACAATGGTTTGAATAGCCCTCTTGTCGAGTCCAACGTGAAAGAAGAACTTCCGCCAGTTTACCAAGCAAGAAGGGGTGAGACATCTCTTCAGACGCTAGATCCTTCTACGTCTGTTCAGGAAAAGGATATCATATATTCAGCTTGAGACAAGACATATGGTCAAAGACTCCTAATGCCGAGTTGAGCACGATTCCAAGCCGGAACCTTAGTTTTAGTTTTATCTCAATTGATTTTCCTAGCATTTCCTAGGTTATCTTTTTGGATTTTTTTGATCGGTAATATAATCAATGTTTTTGCTTAGTCTGATTCGATTGATAAAAAAAAGAAGATAAAAGTAAAAAAAGAAAAGAAGTGGAATATTCAAAAATTTTGAAAAACTCCAAACTTTTTTCTTTTAGAAGGTAAAAAGCTCTGGCATTAGTACGAAGTTCTGGTATTTGGATACGTTCCTTAAGGGGATTCAACGACTGAAGGATTCCCTCAGCCCAATCATCTCGTCCAATTTTTTAGCGTTCTATAAAAGGATTTTCAAACTAACCTCACAGTTCTAGCTGCTCAACATACCGAAATACCTCTAATGTAGGATTACTCATGGAAAAAGAGTAAAACAAAGAATCTGAAAAGGAACCGAAGATCGAAGAGAAAAAAGGGAAGAAAAGCGGAATGCTTGAAATCGAAGCAGATGGGTAGTATGAGTCTAATGATGAAGGAGAGACAATTGCCATAGAATGGGAGGAAAAATTGGCTACACTTGAGTCCCACATTGTTAAGATGGGAATGATCGATGGCCCAATGGACCTCAGTACCCTTATTGTGAGCCTGGAGGATAGACTCCCCCCGAAGTCTAAAATGAAGGATATGGACAAATTTGATGGGACGACGGATCCATAGATCCATGTGAAGATGTATATGTATGCATTAGCTCTTCATGGAATTAACAAGAATCAGTTAGCTTTTTTCTCAGACCTTGATTGAATCTGCTGCTCGAGGGTTCCTCACTCTCAACGACTCAAGAGTGCAAACCAGGGAAGATGTGGTGCGAGATTTTTCAATCAATACCAGCACAACGTTGATTTGGATATTACTCGAAGTGACTTTGAGACTACCAAACATAAGCCTAACAAGTCAGTCTCAACCTGTATAATGTGATGGAAGAATAAGGCCGTTCAGAGGGTTAATTGTTTGTAAAAAAGGAACTGATTAACATGATTATGAACAATCTGCTACCGTTGTACCATGAGTATCTTTTTGGGTACTGTCACTTTTCCTTTAAAACACTAATGGGATGCCCAATACAAATTGAGTACGCTATTAATAAGGGAACCATACCTCGAGAAATTAAACTGAGAGGATACCAAGACAGTGGGAGGAACGTTAATAGTTTGTCAAAGCCAGCTAATGTAAATAACGTGAAAAGTGCGAGGTCTCACTAGGTTGTGTCACGGGAAGCCATTCCCAAGCCATGATGATGGTTCACCCTTTCAAACGCCCGACTGACAAAAGTCTTTGAATAGTTGTTACAAGGAGGTCTGATTGCCAAGTTGCCACCAACTCCTGCATTGGTTCTTTTTCCCAATGTCGAGCCTAAATCTTGGATGGCTTTCCTAGCATTTTTTAGATTATCTTTTTCCTACTTGTTCTTTTGATTGTTATTGTGTTGTTGTTTCTGCTTATCTTTTGATGGCCGATTTAGTCTGATGCGGCTGATGATGAATACAAAGAAATAAAAAGTCAAGAATTTTCCCATTTCTAAAAAGTCGCTTTTAGAGTATGAGTCAAATAGAGTTTGTGTTTTCAGTAACTCTAGGAGTCCATCCTTAGCAAATTGAGAGCATAACAATTTTCAAAGTAAGAGAGAGTTGCCCGATCTCGTACTTATTGAATTCATAATTGACTAATCACTTCGGAATGATTTTGAATTTAAGATTAGTAGTCTATCTCGTTGACAATTCTTCTTTGCACTTAGAGGGTAGTCATCCCTATATTTCCAAGCTCAAATATCATAATTTCAGTATCTTTGAAATTGTATATCATAAAACCTAATGGAAGAATTTGGTTTGAAACTTAAACATTCGAGTGAGAATCTAAGAGAATATTAAGAGAATGCCCTGACTTCCTTTCTTGGCCAACCCCTCATTCGCCATAAACAAGCCAAATCCTCAAAGATATTGAGGTATCATATAGATGTCAAGAGTTCCTCCTATCCAAAACTCACTCACTCACTCTCCTAACTTGGACCATTCATCTTCAAACCTCAGAGTGGGTAGTCTCCTTGTGTGTGCCTATGTCTCAAGTATTGCTACAAAGTCAACTCAACATGGAAAGCGTTTTCCTTCATAAGAACCAAAGTCTTGAAGATAAATGATGATTGGAATCGTGATGATCATCTGTTCTATTTTAGAAAGAAAGAAGAAGTATTGAAGGCAAAAAAAAAAAAAATAGAAAGGTTGGAGAATAATTATTAAAATTTGATGCATAGAACTGCCATTGATTAAGTTCGAAGGATGATATTCGACTTTGAACTATGTCTAACTTGATTCCCTTAATAGGGGGGATACTTAGGTAGCTTAATTACTTTCTAGGCTCAGTCTCCATGGGCACACACTAGGGGCTTTGATTTCATACTTGGGTTCTTGAGCCTTATTACCATTCTTTTCTTAGCCCATACCCTGGCCTACATTGTGTCCCATATACAAAGTCCTCCATGAGGTTATGCTTATTCAAGATAGACAAATGATCTTTTACATTTTAATGAAATTGGAAAAAAAAAAAAGAAATGAAAATAATTGAAAAAATAAAGAAAAAGAAGATAATGGTCCATGCACTTTTTGAGCTTGCTCTATTACTGTCTATGACTTGCTTGAAGTCCTTTCTATTCCTGATCTTCTGAACCTGAAATCTCCACCTAGTTGTGACCTGATGATGATCCATTGACTTTCATGACCTATCTGGCCTACCTTATTCTGAAAGATAGTTTGATATATTTGATACTAGTTTAATGATAATATAAGAGGCCCTATGACTCCATCATGCATTTGATGGTCATGTACTTTTGCTTAGCCGAGTCATACAAATTGATCTTTTGGCTAGTCTAAGGCGAAGCCTCATAGGTTATACAGTTCCTCCACATATTCCTCAGCCTCCCAGCTCATGTACCTCACATCCTCGCTACCCACCTTTGGGCCTAACCTACTCGTGATAGTCTTAAGGATTCAGACATGAGTGTTTAAGTTTAGAAATAACTTTCTCTATGAAGTTCAATGACATTTGATGACAAGGAATTACAATGTTTTTTATTAAAAACTTAAGTGGTCTCTCTCTTTGGCTAGAGATAGACATGTCAGCAGATTGGCCACCATATCCTTAAATTCTAAAATGCAAATGAAAAGGAAAATAGATCCTGAAGTGAATGATCGATTTATCATATCATGCAATCTAATGATTTTCAACTTAAACATGCTCAAGAACTGTGCAAGGATATTATCTTCGTCATAAGTTCATCTTTGCTGATGTCCATAAGGGGTTTTCCTTTGCGATTGCCCTTTTTGCTTTACTAGGGTTAACTCTAGATTTTTTTTTGTCTAGGGCCTTTATGTGGGTCCCCTGTCCTGACGATCAGGACAAATGTTTGTCTTAGGTCATTTTGTATGTTGCACAATCAACGTTTTTGGTCTAGGGGCCTTCTACGAGTCTCCTTTCATGAAAGTCAAAGGAGTGCCTGTCTTTGAACGAATTTTGTCATAGTCCTTAGGCTCAACGTGAAGTCCCCCCCTTCATGATAGTCGCGATAGCGCCTATCTCCATCAAGTTCATTGCATAGTCAGTCTTTTCTGCATGCATTTTTGTCAATTGGTACTTTGTGATTTCTCTTTCCTGACAATCATGGTAGCTTGTGTCTTTGTTTGGTCGAGTTTATTGCATGGTTAGCATCACCTGCATGCTTTTTGTCTAGGGGCTCCTTGTAATTTCCATTCCCTAATAATCATGGTAGTATTTGTCTTAGTTTGTTCCAATTTATTACATGTTCAACATCGTTTGTATTCATATTTGTCTAGGGCCCCCATGTGATTCCCCTTTCATGACAGTCGTCTTGTGATTCATGGTCAGCATTGTCTGCCTGCATTTTTGTCTAGGGGCTCCCTATGATTTCCCTCTCACGATAGTCGTGATAGTGTCTGTCTTTTATTCACCCGATTCATAACGTGCTCAACATTGTCCGTATGCATTTTGTTTAGGGGCTCCATGTGATTCCCCTTTCAGGACGTTCCTGATAGTGTCTGTCTTTCTCCACTCCGTTGCATGGTTCGTTTCGTGTGCGTGCATTTTGTTTAGAGGCTCCTTGTGATTCTCCTCTCTGTACAGTCAGGATAATGTATGTTTTTATACACCCAATACATTGCATTTGTTAGTTTTGACTACAAGCCCTTCTTATAGGGGCTCATTGTGATACCGTTATACTGACAATCAGGATAATATATGTCCTTGTTTGGTTAGTCCATTGCACGACCAGTTACTCCCGCATGAATTTTGTTAAGGGGCCCAATGTGATTCCCCTATCCCGACAGTCAGGGTCAGTGTTTTTGCCTTGTCTAAGTCTGTGTCTTAAGAGTCTATTACTTGACCTTAATCTTCAAAAGACTTTTAAAAATAAAACGGAAAAATAAATTAATTAGAAAATTCTGATTTTTGATGTGATTCTCAGTCACGCTCCTATCCTTCTTAACTCTAGGATAAAGTCAACGTATCTCTCTAGCCATTCACCTATGATTTTTTTCTCCAGATCCGGTTCGAACTATATTTGGCTTGATTCTTTTTGGATGATAGTATGTCGGCAACCTTCATAGGGTGCAGCCATTTTTCAGTCCGGCTTCAGTCTAGTTTTACACACACACACACACACACACACACACACACACACACACACACACACATTTGCGTTCCTTTGTATGCTTGTGTGCTTTTATGCCTTGCATATGCTTATGTAATCTCTCTTTTCATAAGTTTTTTTTGCACTATGTCCAGCTTATTTGCTTGGGCATTTTTTCAAGTTTTTGTGTGCTTGCATGCTTTAATTTTGCATATTTTCTCCCCTTACCCTAGGTTGTTTTTCGATCCAATTATTGAAATGTGTTGCTCAATCTAGCGATGTTGTACGGTGTTAGGCCAGTGCAACCTCTCATGCTTTATTGCCGAAAGCAAAACTTTTTACATATCAATTTGAGAAGTGAATTGATATATTCTGCACTCAATGACCAGCTGTCCTGGGACTTTGTTGACTCTGGTCTTGAGTAATATTTCTGAAAATCCTCATCCTTGCATCTAAGCGAACAACCGCTTGAGGACATTGTTGGCTTCGACTCTTGGATATAAGTCCTAATTTTATCAAATTATCTGTTACTTAAGCATGTTGTTAGCTCTACCACTCTGTCAAATCACCACTTGATCGTCAACCATTTCGATTGATCAAGTGGTTTTAACAACAGAAAAACTCCCGATCATTCTATGATCAATCATCATTGTCAGTTTCAGCTCCATTTTTTATATCCTTAGACGACCAATTATTGTTACCATTGGCTTCGACTTCTAGGGGTACGTCCTTATGGCTAAGTGATCAATCGTCCTTACTATTGGTTTCAGCTCTTAGTCATGAACCTTTGGTGTGTCTACACACCAATCGTCATTACTTTGGCTCCGGCTTCTAGATATGCTTTTCTCCTCATTCGCCTAAGCAACCAATCATTGTTACTATAGGCTCCGACTCTTAGGCAGTGAGTTTTCTAGTTCCAACTCCAGTTTCGGTCCCAGTCCCAGTTTTGCTGTACTCCAAGATGACCAATTGTTGATACCATCCGGCTCCAGCTTCCAAGGGTATGTCTTTATGGCTAAGTGTCAATCATCGGTACTATTGGCTTCGTCTTCTAGATACGCTTATTTTCATATTCCTAAATGACCATTTGTCGTTACAATTGACTTTGGCTTCTGGGGTATATCTTTATGGCTAACCGACCAATCGTCGTTACCATTGACTCCGGCTTCTAGATATGCTTTTCTACATATTCCTTGATGACCAATCGTCATTACTACTAACTTCAGCTTTTAGGGGTATGTCCTTATGGCTAAGTGACTAATCATCATTGCTATTGGCTCTGGCTCTCAGTCATAACCACGCAGTGTGTCTAGACAACCAATCTCTTGGCTCTAGCTTCTAGATATCTTTCCATATTCATAGACAACCAATCATTATTATCAGTTTCGACTTCTAGGGGTATGTCCTTATGGCTAAGCGACCAATCATCATTATTATTAGCTCCAGCTCTTAGTCATAAGCCTCCGGTGCATCTGGACAACCAATTATTGTTCCCATTGGCTCCAGCTCCTAGATGTGCTTTCCTTTTCTTGTTCAAGTGACTAATTTTCGTTACCATTGGCTCCGGCTTCTAGGGATGCACCCCTTGTTTGGCGACCAATTGTTCTTAATGTTCGTTCCTGCTCCGGACAATGTTCGACTTCACCTTCTCTTATAACATTGTCTGGTGACCAATTGTTGTTACTACTGGCTCCGGTTCTAAACAAGATTTAACTTCACTTTCCCTTGTAACACTGTTCGACGACTTACGGTTGTTACTATTGGCTCTGGCTTAAAAAAATATCCCCATCCTTTCCAAACTACGTTGGTCTAATTCCTTTTCTAAGGATACGTAGAAAACCTTGCAAAAGTCCGACCTCATATCTCTATGAGTCTTTAAGTCTGTCTTACGTCTTGTGGTATTTTCCTTGTTTCTACTACAAAAATGTGTTATTTACGGTGATATTTGCCCGCATGCGAGCTCTCTCACGGAGTCGCTCTGTGGACACCTTATTTTTGTAGTTTTAATTATTTTATCTTTCTTATTTTTTTTATTAGGCTTTGTTGATAATTAAGTTTGTTATTATTATGGAGTTTAGTCCTAATAATATAATGAGACTAATCTATTTAATTACGTCAAATAGTTAATCAAGTCAAGTCTAGTCCAATGAGAGTCTGGTCTAGCTGGTTAAACCAATCCCGTTAGTTAGGTTTAACCCAAGTTAATAGGTCAAGAGATTGTGATTGATTAGATGATTTGGAAATATCTTGTGATTTATCCTTGATACATGTGATTAATCCTTGATTTATATGAGATATGGAGATAATTCCTGAATCTGGTATACCACACATAATAAAATCAGAGATAAATACCAAGCTAGGGACATATATATGTATCAAAATTCAGGAAAACAAATTATGGGATGAACTAGTCGGTTTTCGACAAACTGAGTGGTTAGTTACTTTTCTCAATTCCCAATTTTTTTTATCAAATATTCTATCTTATCATCAAATTACAGATCGACATTGCCATCTCTATCACTTTTGGCGTCCCAGACCTCCATAAATATGACCATTGACCTACATTGTTAAGGATCTAGCCTTTTTTCCCTTGAGCTTTTGTACCATTTCTTCTCGAAGTAGTGTATCATCTCTTATGAGAAATTGGCCTTTCATATTTCACTCCAAAAGAGTCTCAAATCTCTTGCATCATGGATCCTTCGCATAGCGTTCCCAAGTCCTCTAGACAAGTAGGTTCGTGAGGTATATTTTACAGATTTATCTAAGTCTAGTTTAGTAGTCTAGGATTGTTTCCCATTTTCCGCGATCACATTTCATTTCTAGTACATAAATTATATATAAAAAAGACTTTTCATTTCTTAGTTCGAGTTTAAGACCGAAGTGTAGGTTGCCTCTCATAGGGTGAGAGTAAAACTACGATGATTTTGATTCTGGTTTGCCAGATCAGATACGTAAGCCATTCGACCCCTATTGTTGAATTTAGGATTTACTTTATGCATATTTATGTGTTAAAAAGGCCAAAAACAATAAAAATAAAGTAGAGACTGAAAGGGTATAGCCGGTGCCCAATACCTTCCTATTATATAACTTAGTCCCCTAGTTTGATTCGTATTTCGATCAAAACTTGACCCTATTTCTCTGTTTTTGATAGATTAGTTATCCTTCGATAGGGCTGTATACGAACCGAGTTCGAGCCGAACATGGGTGTGTTCGAACTCGGTTCGTTTAAATTTTAGTATGTTCAAGCTCGGCTCGTGTTCGTTTAGAGCCAAAAAATTAATGTTCGAACTCGGCTCGAGTTCGTGATTATGAAACTCGGGCTCGACTCGTTCAACTCGTTTAACAATACGAGCCGAACACGAGTTCACGAACTCAGCTCGTATTCGAGTTCAACATTCAACCAAATCCCAAAAATTTGCTCAAAAATCTCAAATCCTTCATGCAATCAAGCTATAATAATAAAAAAAATCGAAATACAAAAGATGCAAAAAAGGATGCAGATTCGAGGTTGAGCCCTTGGCTTTGCGGCTTTGCCTTCAGTGGTCAGCAACCTCTCCATAGCTATCGATAGGGGTTTCTATTCCTATCAAAGCAGATTCTGGCGACGGGGAGATGTTGGCGTCGGAGATAGGCGATGACAGTATCCAAGCCACGATGTCCGTGTGAAGAGAGAGAGAGAGATGTGCGATCTGCCAATCTGTGAGGAAGAGAGGCGTTACGTGTGACACGATCTACCGATCTGTGAGGTGGGTGTGTGTTTGAGATGAAGGAGGCGATGGGAGAGCAAGTGCGGCGTGATCTGTTGATGGTATGTGTGTTTGAGACAGGTGCAGCGCAATTTGCCAGTGGTATGTGTGTGTGAAATGAGGGAGGCGATGGGAGAAGTTTAGATTTAGGTCTTAGTTTATATAGTTGGGGCTTTTGGGTTGTTGGGCTTCATAGGCTGGGCCCTTTAGGAATTGGACTATGGAATCTGTGACCATTAAAAGGTCCAATATAATTTGTTCTCCGAATGCTTTGAAGCTAAACAGCAAGCCTGTCAAAAAGCCCAATTATAAGGCCTCCATATGCTGCAGCAAGTCAGCAAACAACAAGCCCAACCAAACTGACTGGGCTTCACCACTAGTGAGGCACTTATGCTTTGATATATAATCATGGGCTCTAGCTAATAAGTGGGCTTAGAGTTTTGGTAATTGACTTTAGGGCCTACAGATTTAAATTTAAATTTTATGGTTTATGTAAATATTATTTATTTAAACATATTATAAATTTATAATTAATTTATTATTTAGACGAGTTGTTCGCGAACACGTTTGTGAACATTTTGGAGTGTTCATGTTCTGCTCGTTTATTAAACGAGCTCTAAAAACTTGTTCATGTTCTGTTCGTATAATAGACGAACGAACATGAACGAGTTCTATAGAGAACGAACCACGAGCCGTTCGTGAACGGCTCGGTTCATTTACAGCCCTATCCTTCGAACATTTTAGAGTCATCTTTAGGTTTTTCTTATTTTTCTTATTCTAAATAAATAAGATAGTGACTCCTGAAATCCTTTAGTTGAATTTTTTTCGAGGCGGTTTGCTACAATTATGTTTGCTTGTAATATAGTGATTTGGAAGAATGAAGATAGAGCAGGAGAAAGACAATGACATTCTCTAGCTGACGACTTGTAGCACAAAAAATTAATAAAAAAAACCATAATTCTATCAATGGTATCATAATGCAATGACATTTTTATAATTATATCAAAGTTGGGTATCCGTTATATAATAGAAAGTAAAAAAAATTTAAAAATTTGGTGGGTGACCTGCCGCCCCCACCCCACCCCACCACTCCCCGGGGCCTTACTTTAGTTCCGCCCGTCGTGGTGGTGATTGGAACTAGAGAGAAAAGCTTCCATGGTTGCTGGTGATGGGTTTGACTCAGAGAAAATGAAAGAGTCATGACTGACTCGAAAAGACAATAAATGAAATATTGGTAGGACCGATGAGGCAAGCACAAAGGGTAAACTTGGAAGACTGTAAAATATTCATAGCTAAGAACGAAAGGTCAGTAGTATTTCTAATACCACCCAGAAAGGAGTATATATTACATCTTGTCTTGACCCTGTACATCATACACGGGAGCAATAACTTATATATCGAGTAATAATGACAAAATGAGTAGCAAAAATACTAATTACCAATAATACTAACATAAGCGTTATTTGAACCTATTTATACGGATCTTCCAACACTTTTTGTCATTAAAATTGAACTTTACTAATAATTGTTAGCCTTTTAGTAACAAATGCAGAAGTGAAATAGCATACAAAATGATATAAATAGGCTCTCCTAGATGACAGTGAAAGTAATTTCAACCCATCGAGGTTTGTACTAAGAAAGGCAGCCCATAATAGAATTAAGGGATATAATTATGAATGAAAATAAAGTAAGAGAGAAATTTATGCATACAAGAAATATCAAGAGGGAGATTAGGATTGTTAGAAAAAAAACGTGGGAGAATATTGGACTTTTCTTACAATAGGACATATATAAGATTAGAGGAAGAAACAATAATTAAATTTCAAACTAAGATAGAGAGAGGGAGAGAGAGAGAGAGAGTGTGTGTGTGTGTGTGTTTTGACGAAATTTTAGGAATTCGTGGAATTGAAACACCTTTTAATAAGTGGGACATATTGACTTTAAAAAAAAAACCAAATGAAAATTTTATTTGATTTGTTTAATTCTAAGCAGTCAAATGACATACATTTAAGCTTAATTTTCTCTGAGTTTCGAGTTTTGTGGATAAATACCAATTACTGCTTTTGGCTAATTTAGTTTGTTAACTAATATCTTGTCCATCCTTTAGCTGATGTATATTTTGATACATGAGCAATACATTAGGGTTACATAGGGGCGGACCGCTAGTAGAGCCCGGGGGTAGGGGGTGGGGGTGACCATGGTCACCCTCCAAATTTTTTGAAAATTCTTTTATGCTTTTTTATAATGGTTACCAGCTTTGATATAGTTACAAAAAAGTCACTGTACTGTGATATGAGAATTATGATTTTCGTTTTGTTGGGTTTCTGTGCCATTGTGTCAGGGTGAAAGTCAGTTTTGTCTTTCCGCTGCTCCGTCTTCATTCTTTCGAAACTTTAGATTACAGAAAAAACAATAATGAATTATGGGTAGTTTTCTTATTTTATTTTTACCGTTCAAATTATCTAAATGTAAATCTAACAATACATTAACTTATATATCTATTATGGTCATCAATTAGTTTACTGATCATATTACTATTATATTAATGCAAGTATTAGTTTAGCTTCTTTTATGCAAGAGTAGTAGTTTGTGTCTACTAAAGTTACCAAGTTATAAGTTATTATGAATAGCGAAATTATAATTAGTACTCGAAGTGAGTGATCTATTTTGCATTTAAATGTTCACTTTTGTGTTACACATATATTAATTTTGTCCTGGATTCTTTGATTATGCACATTGAGAGAGACTCTATATCATTGATGAATATTATGACTATAAAGAATGTTGAGTTCCGCTTTCATAATTGATTGATACACATTACAAAAGTCATTTTTCAACATTTAAGTTTTCCACTTTTTGTGAAGCCATGATGAACAACTTCCAAATATAATATTTTCTATTTTTCATGTTTTATGTGAATTTGAACCTAGTGAATTTTTCCATGTTAGCAGTCAATTTTTTTAATGTTTTTTTGGTCCCTTCCAATTACACTTCCTGGGTCTGCCCCTCGGGGTTACATCCATATGAGAAGTAAATGTGATTAAGGCGTCCATGATATTAAAAGTATGCTAGAGACACATTCATGTAGTGACCACGATCGGACCGGTCTTAGACAGCCTTTGTCTAATGTCATGGAGTTCCATATTAGAGAAGCTTATACAAAGACTAATTTTGATCCATGCGCACACAGGAGTAACAACTGTCAAAGTGTTGATTGAAAGATCTCGTATTTGTATGCCTAATAACAATAACAAAATTGGTAGTGATAAAAACTAATTAAAAGTTCTTTTTACCTTTTTATATGAGTTTTTCTACTAATTTTTATCGTTAAAAATGAACTTGAGTAATAATTGTTCATTTCTAGCAACAAATGAAGACGGAGAATAATATATGAAATGATAAAAATAATATCTCTCAACTAATAGAAGTTATAGTGGTAATATTAAAAATAATAACTCGTGTGTTGAGGTTTGTATTGCTCAAGGCCACCAAGAAAAGAGTAAAGATATATAACAAATTATTTAATCATCTGCTTTTCACGTTTCGTGAATAGGCGGGACATTGTGGAATATCCATAAAAGGCATTTCAGGAATCGGTCTGATTTTATCTCGGTTCGTTCCTTTTGAAGAAAGGAACCAAAACTATGTATATAAAGTTGTAATGAAATAAAAGAAGGGAGATTATGTTAGTTACCCTCTGGTTGGAACCAATTCTTTAGGAATTCGGATTTCAAATTGAGAACTGAAATTGGAATTCAACCACTTTTGTTGTTTGGAGCAAAAGGGAATCCATATCACAGAATTCCTACTTTGTGTTTGGAACACAAAGCACATGGGAACAAAATAAATCTTTAGACAATTATGTCCTTGGCTTGCGGTGGAAAAGAAATTACGATAAGTGGTTTGACATATGCTCATGGCAACATATGGTGGTGGAGATGTGTGAATAGCAGCGATATAAGTGGCGGTGTAGCGGCATTGACCTTAGAAGTGGTGGCGTGATCAAGTGATGGTAACGATGGTAGTAGTGGTGATGGTATTGATTGAGGTGTAACTAGTGTTAAGGATGGTGACACTAGTGGTTCGTTGCATCAACGACGATGGTGGTGGTGGTGTGGCATCAGCGATGGTGTTGTAGTATGACATCATCGGTAGTCGATATCGATAAAAGTGGTGATGGAGGTGGTGGGACGTAGTGGTGCTAGTGTTATTAGGGAGTAACTTGTGGTATTGTTGGTGACATAAGTTACACTGACAGTAACAGAGACGATGGTGGTGGTGGTGTTGTGACCTCAACAATAGTGGTAGTGTGGCATCAACGGCGATGGTTGTGAGGCAGACTAACGATTGTAACGATGGTAGTGGTGGAATTTGTATGTAGGTGTCACTAATAGTATGTTTGCGATAGTGGTCATGGGTGGTGGCAACAGACCGTAGTGGTGGTGATGAACGACATGTTAATCGTGACAGGGTTGATATAGTTTCACCAGTGGTAATGGTAATGAAAATGACGATGGTGGTTATAGTAGTGGTATGGCGGCAAAAGTGATGATGGCAATTTATAGACGATAATGGTGGTCGTAATGGTATGGTGATGTAACACGCTTGATACCGGTGGTGAGAGTGGTGGTGGTGTCATGTCGTGTTGCGATGACAATAGTATGGTGGTTGTGGTAGGTGTAACCATCCGACGGTGGTGGGTATAGCGGTCTATTGGTAGTGGTGGTGACTAATATGTAATGGTGGCAGTAGTGGTGGTGGTGGCGACTGCGGCATCAGTAGTAAAGGTGGTGTGCTGGTAGCATTAAAGACAATACTGGTTGGTTCATTGGGTGAAGAGATTCTGGAAAGGGTATGAGAGGTAAATAATTTTTTTTTTTGTTAACCTAAATCCCGTGAAATCCGACCATTTCTCATCGACTTTCATACTATAAAAACAAATCAAGTCCATTCCCATAGAATCCAATTCCAATTCCCTTTTTCAATGTTCCAAACAATAAAATTTGAGTATTTGAAATGAAATTCCATCAATTCTGGGGTTTCAAACACACTGTTAGAGAGAAAAGTTGAGGAGAATATTGAGTTTTTCTAAACAATAGAAAATATTTAAGACTGAAGAGAATATATGGAGAATTAGTTTTGACAAAATCTTAAGAATTAATGGAATTAAGAAGATATAAATAAAAAAATTTAAGTGGGACATGTTGATATAGAAGAGAGCGAAATGTAAAATCTATTTAATTGGTTGAATTTCAAATGGCAAAAATAATTCAAATCAAATTGAATAAGAGAGAGGGCGAGATAAAAAAAAAAAGAATCTAAATCATTGTTACAAAGGTGAGAAAATTCAAATTGCTTTAAAAAATTCAAGATAGGAAGGTTCACGTATCGAACTAAGAGAGTGCTTAAGTAAGAGGTGACTGTACAACATTCTTTCAGTTTCGGCTTCACCTTACATATTAGATTAGATTTCTTGCTCTGTTTTGTTAGTTCGATGGAAAAGTGAAACTAATTATTTTAAGAAAGAGTCATCGATCAAACTAGAGAAACAAAATGTGGTATGTCTATTAGTCAATCACTTACTCTCATTTCAGCTTAACTAGAGCATAACAAGACGAGAATTATATACAACTCGCAACTAAAACTCACAAAATGGGCATATAGAGACATTCTAGCTGCCAGAGACGATCGAGACTAATCAACAAGAACCCTAGTTTGAGTTCAACTGCCATGAGGATGTAAAACTGTTGGACTGTAGCCATCGTTATGAATACTGGCGGTCCACACCGTTCTATTACTAACAGGTAGAAACTAGTTTAAATACTGCCTCAGCTCCTACACAGGTTTGCTTGGGTGACGCAGTCAAAAGTTTGGTAGGCATAGTATGATCAAACACAACGTTTTGGAAAGAAAAAGAATATTAAGTACCATTCTGGTGCATTAGTAGATCGAAGGGGTCAGATACTTCTTGGTGTCCACAAGATTGCAGATCGATCACAAGGAAAGAGAGACAAGAAAGAAGACCATTTATTTTCTTTTTTGATCTTTGCCACAACGATAACATCAATTTCACCACTGGCCCAATCGGTTAGAACGGTCCAAAACTGCCTACACCGTTGCAAAAACTACGGTTGCAACAAGGAAGAGCCTACAACCTTACATGTAGCGACAATGATGGTTATTAAATGTGTTTAATGACTTTTAATTAGTAAGTCTAAAACAATATCGATTTGTTGCTAGAGATGTCTGCAAATATGCAACTAGTAATTTTTAGCGATAGTTAATTATCACTACATGGAAGGTTAGAGGCTCTTCATGTAAATTGGGTTACTGCCAAAATCTTTCCTTCTAAATATTCAGATTCCACTTTTGTAACAAAATATAAATGAATTTAAATGCTTTCAGAAGAACCGTTCTTCTCTTACACCTTGATTATAATTTTCATCGCACTCAAATGAAACTTGAACATCTTGTTGCAAAACTTGATATTTTGTGACTTAGTGAGATTTCATCACTTAAGCTTGATTATAACAACCACATTATTGCGTATCAAAATTCTTCATATACAACATTTTTCCATCTTCATGGCCCTTCTATTCCTTCAAATTGTTAGCAGTATAATTGTGAAAAACCTAGGTATTTGAACTTTTTTCCTTATACTTGTTACTTTTTTGAGATATGCAAATGTTTCTGAAGTATAAGTATGGTTTTGATCAGCAGATGGGAGAGACGTACATATATAATGGGCCATACCATGAAGTTATCGAGCTCTGAAGATTTGGCTGTGTTACCGTTGAGCTGCTTATCTGCTTGAGTGAATGCAGTTGTCACGCCAGCCTCTTCATCTTCACCTAAACCTACCTGATATCAACAATTATGTCCAAACCCACACACACACAAACGAAAGTGTTATTATCAAACCATATGTACTTGTAAGTTCGAGATCCAAACCTATCAAAGTGACATCTACTTATTGTTTGTCTCGACCAAATTGAACACGATGAAATGGACATGAAATAGAGAAATAAGAAAAATGGTTTTCATCCTTCACTTTCCAACTACATCGAAACTGGAATTTTAGAAGTTATGCTACGAACTTCCGTATGCATAACAAAATCTTCTAATGGCTCATCTCATATCAACGAAACCTGGAAATATCGACCCTCTCTGGTGGCACAACTAAGGGACAAGTCTGGCAGAAATCACAAAGAAAAAGCAAGTAGTCTAGTGAAACGTTTTTCATGAGGCTAATGCATCGCCACTTCTGGGCTTTATCCCTCAAGGGAGAACCTTGTTTGTCAAGCAGAAACTACAAACTTTACAATATTACACACAAAAAAACACTGCCTTCTCAAGCAAGCACTCAAGATGTTAAGTATAGAAGTGCCTCCCAGGTACTTCTTCTAAAAGGACATAATAAGCATCTGTAATATTTTTGGAAGACCTTCCTAGATCTTGAATGTCTATCAAGAATTTGGAGGCCTTTCTAGAAGCCCTGCAATACACAAGATCAATTAATCCTAAGGTTTCCAGCGTGCTACACACTAGTTTTCTTGTGGCAGCAGTTTTATGTTGCCAGAAAATTGGTAATACCGCTATGTCTAGGCTTCGACTTTTACTATACTTCTAGACACCGGAAAGCATAATCATATGTTCTGATGATTGCATAAGTCTGGTGGTAAGATCTTAATTTCCAAATATACGGATCATACAGACAGAGAATACACAGCGTGTTAAAGTCATAACATGCAAGTGTGGAGAATGCATGCTAAATCATCTTTTCGTCATACTTTCCAGTTTCAGCAACGGTCTATATTAAAGATGTAAGGTGATGAACCATATGGAGGGCAAAGCAGAGGTCGGCTAGAGAAGGGTATGATAAAAGGAAGAAGGTATGTGATTAAATTAGAAAATTGCAATACGTGAAGGATGAAATACCTTCAGACATTGCAGGTGTGTCTCAACTAATAGCCCATACAAGGGGTGACTTTTGATTATCATTTTAAGTTTCTCTTCTGTTTCTTCTCCTGCAAACCTCACATTCTCATTCTCAGCACTGCTCCCTTCCATCTCTCGCTCTCTCTCTCTCTCTCTCTCTCTCTCTCTCTCTCAGCGATATATATACTTGCTTCTTCACTATTTTGAGCAAGTGTGTACCATAGGGTGTGCTTTTTTTAGTAAAGTAGCTGCAGAAAACAGTAATGCACTACTTTTCAACCTTGGAGCATAATCGTTGGCAATATGCACGCATGGGATCTCTTATAAATGGAAACTGTTGTTTTCTATTTTGCTACCATTTAACTTCTCTACACTGTCAATGCATGATTAAAGAAGCTTTCTTTGAGTTATCAATTGATAGTACATTCAGTCGATTGCAGAGTTAATACTGTATAGGAATTGGACTCTTCTCTTTGTTCCAATGTTGTTTCTTTGACCCCTGATCAGTTTCAAATGTTACGTCAATGTTGTTGTCACTGTTTGATAGCTATAGCTGATAAAACACCAGGTATCCTCAGCTAAAGTTTGCAGATCGCCTTCAACTTGCTAATTCGACTCAATTAAGAGAGGGGGGATGCGCCGTGGAAATGAATGCCTTTGTTTTGTGAATTGTGACCGCAGGTACCTTAGGAGACAACTAGACATGGGAGTGTCAGAAATGTTTTCCAAAGCTCGTAGTCCTATCCCTGGCTATTCTAGGGTGTATAAGTTGGTGCTGTGATTTTCGTACCTTTTTTTACTATTTCTGCATCCTCCTACGTAACTTTCATAAATTTCCTAATTTACCGCTCCAATCCTTTTGTTTTTTCCGTTGGCTTATATATATATATATATATTTATTTATTTATTTATTTATTTTTGATAAATGAGTTATATTATTGAAACTAAGAAACGAAAAACAGCTAAACATCAATGTTCCTTTCTTTGTCCAAATTTAACAAAAGGTTGGATGAAGAAGGAACAAAACCAAAATGTTTACAAAAGAAAGCTTTAGAAGCTAAATTGTGGCAACTAAGGCCCTGTACGTTTAGGCTTTTAGTATCCTATTTTTGTTTTCCATATTCTTGTATTCAGTTCCGAAATCTGATCGCTTACTTTTATCATTTTTTTCAATTTTTCGTTTTTACTTTTTTCAGTTAATCTTGTACGTTTACCATTTTTATTTTTATTTTCAGTAACTTTTTTGGATTCATTCTTGTATGTTTAGCATTTTCTAAACTATTTGTACCCATATTTTCCCATTTTAACCCTACCTTTAACCTAACAAATTATTTTTATACCCTCTATTTATCTTCTCAATAACTCCTCCATACCTACCTTTTACATCTCCTAAGAAGTTCATCAGTCTGACCATCACGTCGGCTCCGCCATTATTCAGTCTCAGACTTCCCGTCCCCCTTTCCCTGTCATTACTTTTCTCTTCTTCTCTCTCTTCTCTCAATCTCTCCGCTACTCACAGTGACTCGACCTTCGCCTCTTCTCTCGACCAAACCTTCACTCCCCCCACGGCGACAAACCACCTTCATGGCTCCACCTCACCATCCACCTAACAGTGCAAGAAACACCCTCCGTCCACCACCTCCACCAAACACCGTCACCACTATCTCAGATCTTCAATCAAAAGAAAAAACCCACATATTTCAGCAGATCAGGGGCACTATCTTAGCAGATCGACGGCATATTTCGGCAAGAAGCCTATCTCAAATCTTGGATCAAAAGAGTTAAAATTGGAAAGATGCCCATAAAAGCAAAGGTATGAAAGTCATCATCCACCTCTGATTTTTTTATGACTTGTCAATTAATTGAGTGCGTCTCTGGTTGTTAACAAAAGAACATCATGAGAAATGTTTGCTTAGCTCTAAAAATGAAGGTAAGCTCTGAAAATGGTTGCACGGCTTTATCAGTGAAGAAGTCCGAGGGCCAGTCTCAGGCCATTCAAGTCTTCGGATGTATAAAAAAGGACATTTTCAGGCGATTCACTTTACGGGGTGCACGGTTATGGTATTGTTTTGGATAGTGGACATTTTTGTGTCAAATTTTTGTGATTAAATTTGGACAGTAGTCTCTGTAATGGATTTCATGTCTAATTAAGTGAAATATCCCGTAATTGTAGATTTCTGATCAAGTTTTATTTATGTTCGTGTGTCAAACAGATTAATGTCAAACTGTATGAAATAACGTCTTCACCAGCTTCATTATCTCGGTTTGAATTTGGAGTGCTCTGTGATAGTTTTGACGCCGGCTGGACGATGGACCGGCTTAACTTTGCCACTTTAGGAACTACTTCGCTGCATTTTGTATTTATATTTGTTGCTTTCCAAGTCAAGCTATTTCTTTCCTTGGCGATGTATAATTTATTTAAACGTCTATTCTATTACTTTACAACTTTGTACTCTGGAACAAATTATTTTGATTTGTTGTCAATTTTTTTTAATACAGTTTTGTTAGATTGCACAGACTTTACAATCTTGTAACGTTGTTTTGAAAAATGAGGGTAGGTCAGCGGGTCGGGGCAGATCAACGCAAGTTATTTCACAGTTACAATTTCACGGGCCGAAGTAGCGCGACACACAAGGCCATGAATAAAAACTGAAAACACAAATTGTTAAAAAGCGAGTGAACATTCAAGTTTAACTAGCATTATCAAGCATCGTCATAGTACATATAAAAATTCATAATAAAACATACCCAAATTAAAATCATAAAACATACTCGCCATAGCTCTATGACAATCAATAAGTAGCTATAACCCAATAATCACTCTTTGTGGCAGCGAGAGGTAGCAGCAACATGATCCCTCCATATATGATCAGCCAAACCATCCCTGAAGTTGGCCATGCGGTTACACGCTGCTTGCGACAAGTCGGGAGTTGCAAAAACAGTTGCCTCATCCTCAAGTACTCGAGTCCCTTCTGCCATGTACTCGTTGAAAAGAGGGTCGTCTGGCGTATTCTGGCGGATGAAGTTATGCATAACAAAACAAGAGTTGACGATACTGTTTCGCCTGATCAGGTTGTAGTTCGACATTAACCTTAAAATTGAAAACCTGGCCTTTAGAGCTCCGAAGCATCGTTCAATAACATTACGCAAAGATGCGTGTCTGTAGTTAAACATTTCCCTAGGTCCTCTCGGTGCATTCCTTGCTCCCTCAAAGTTGTGAAGGTGGTAGCGCTCGCCACGATATGGGGCTAAATAACCATCCACATTAATGTATCCACTGTCGACGACGTAATATTTATCTGCAAACCAAAATTCGTGTATCGTCTTACATAAAAATTTTGTAATTTGGACTTTAACTAATGAGAATATAATCATAATGTGGTAACTCATTTTCTTACTCGGAGGGGGTTGAGGGAATTCAACCTCTGCTGATGTGATGACCTCAGCATGAACTCTTGAATCATTCGCACTTCCCTCACATCCCACATTGACAAATGTGAACATCATGTTGAAGTTACATGCAGCCATCACGTTTTGGGATACAGAGGCGGACCACCCCCATGACCGGGGGGGGGGGGGGCATGGCACCCCTAATTTCTTTTGGAAGTCTTCTTTAGTTTCCTAGATAATGAATCAATATATTTAAAATACTATCATGTCCTTTGAATTGGAAGTAGTAGCCAATAAAAGGCCCTGCCCTTCCCTTTAAGCTAAGATTGGAATTGGACTTAACTAACCCTCCTTGGATCCTTTTAAAATGTTTACAAAAATACATTATATTGTAACACTAATTTATTAAGATTTAATTTGTTATATGTTTTACTCTTTGTGCCATATCATAGTCATTATCTTCTTCATTTTCTTGCTTTATCTTCATTCTTCTAAACCCCAAAATTTAAATTTCCACATTACAAAAAAAAAAAAAAAAAGATTAAAAGGTTCATTCTTTTTTTTTTTAAGTTTAAATTATTATAGTAGGTTAACTTATACGTAACTAATTTACTCATATAGTTAACAATCACATTAGTAAAATATTTATACAGTAAAAGTTAAGCTTTTTCAATGCAAAATTAGAATTTTTTTTGACTAACCTGAACAAGTCACAGTGAAAATATATTGTTAGTAGACAAATTGAGTAATCTATTTTGTATTTAACGGATTTAATAGTGACGCTAATTATAATGTGTTTTTTATTATTCATATTTTATGTGAACTTGAACCTTTTGAATTCTATTATGTTAGTCATCAATTTTTTATTTTTTTTATGATTTTTTGGCACCCCCCGATTAAACTTTCTGGATCCGCCCCTGTTGGGATATATTCCCTTTTCTTGAACGAGATGCATTCATCTTCGACTTGGGGACAACGGCCGCCACAATTGTAACGTCAATCGCACCAATGCAATCCTGTAGAAACATTGCCAGATTAAATCACATTAGTCAGCGGCCCAACATTAATCTGAATTACGAACACCATAGCCATAACTGAAGGTTATACCTTGAAGTACGGGTAGTACTTCGAACTGTTTCGTATGTGTGGATTGACGCCGTCAGTAGCCTGCGGCTTTATGATTAACATTCCAAGATAACCCAAAGCCCAAGAAATACGCTTAATGGTTCGCCGTATGGTATCAAGGCAGCATTGAAACCGTTCACACAGTTGACGCATTCGTTCTGTGTGACTAACACAATTCAAGAAAATGCCCAAAGCCTCTTCAACACCGACGTGAGTGTGTGCGTCATCAATAAGCCATCCGTTATTCCTAAGAGTCGCTGCCAACATTCTAAACGCATTTGGATACATCCTCATTACATTATACATTCTAGACGGATGACCATTTAATAATTCTTGCACATGATCACTCCCAGAGAGTACAGATGTATACATAGGCCTTGGGACCCTATCTAATGCTGCACATCTCCGTTCTATTTCCTCTAACATGTAAATGTCATGAAGGTCATCATCTGACGATGACGTGTCACCATTAGCCCATGTAGCATTGGATTGCGAAGATGACATTGCAGTATAATAACTATGCGAATGGTAACTTCAATAACCTGTTACTAAATGAACAATATATTTGTCAAGCATCTTGTTTACACATACAGGCATCCTAATATAGATAGAACATTGCATAAATTTCAAAGAGTCAATGTTAATATAAGATAAAAACCATAATCTACCACACTGATGATTCCAAAATTTCCAATAATACACAACAGTGGACTTGCCCAACACAAATGTTCAGGTAGTAAAAGTAGCAGAAACTCACACATAGCATGACTTTCGAAAAACACAGTTCATCGTAACCAAACACAGATACTAGGGAACCAAAGACGCCAACCACTGCAAACGGCAAAAATCAGGGATTTCAATGAATATGATGCGGTTATCCCTCTCTTTAAAACATTGCATTGCAGCCACGTATTGCTCACCAGGAACGTCCGTAATTTGATTGAGCTCCTGTATGCACCTCGCCATGTTGTACACATCATCGACCGGGTCTTGTTGGAATCTAGAGTTACCCTCTCGCTGATATTTCTGTGCTCTGGCCTTGGAGCACTCCGTCCAAGCATCAAGCGCAATGTCCATTTTCATCGACTTGGACTCCTTGCTAGAACGCGTGGTATCGGGGGTACTCTTTGACCTACGTTTCATCCCCACATTCGTAACAGGAATATCATCATCAAGGTCAATAGTAGCGCCCCTCCTACTAAAAGCTCTGACATACTCATGGTATTGCTCATTCTCCTCATCACTATTCAAAGGTCGCTGCGTTGATGAACGTGCCAATTTACCGGTTGCCGTGGACTCCGAGAAAATCAAGGCCAGATTGTCGTAATTTGCACACCCCTTCCTAGGGAACTGCCTGGCCCCTTTGTTTGCCTACATAAAATTTGGTGTGTTATACGTATCTATGTAAAAGTGCAATCTAAATTACTATGATTATAAGGTATAGTTAAGATGAGTGTGGTACCATTAAATAGTTATCCCAAACGCCGTCCAAAGCAGTGCATGTCTGGGTTGCGTGATCCCATCCAAACCCAGTGTGATTCCGCAACTTGGTAAACTCGCGATACTTCGCACGCAGCCTATTGTACTTTGACTTTAACTGTGACCGTTTGAACCTAGTGCCGACCCCTGCAAACATGTCATTCGCAAGCTCCTCCCACTGTTTCAGGTTAAATGTGGAAGACTGATGGGGACGTTTCTGTTTCAGCTCCACCATTAAATTGACAAATAATGTTTCTACACGCAGAGGCCACAAAGCTTTTTCGAGTCTTTCGTCATCGGAAACTCCCCCTCGAAGACCAGAAAAGTCCACAAACGAATCGGCCATCTACAATTATGCACTTAAACATATTTACACGTCTCATTTGTCCGGTTTCATGTCATGTAGCTACTTTACATCGTGCAATAGTATATGATAACGTCACATTGTATTTAATTGCTCTAATTGAACGAGTGTGTGTCGTTTTCAACGTTAAAAAAGGGGTATACAACCGCGCATGTCTAATGTAAATATGTAAGATAACAATATACAATACGCAATGATTAATGAAGATACTCAACATTAATGCAGCGGACAATTGTCATTAACAATCTTCACAATAAGTGTTCAAAGCACATTGAAGCATATAACAGTACAGTACACGTCTCATTAACAACAAATGATAGCTAAAAGGATGCGGGTTCACTTCTTGGGCCACTATTGGCCCTCATCCATGCCATTAGAGGCATTGGGGGGAAGGGTGTTAGAGACTCGTCGTGCAATTGTGTTTCGCTTGGTCCACCAAATCCTTGCGAATGAATTACTAGGTCGGCCATGGGTGACACTGCCGGAAGAGGTTGTTCAGGAGGTTCAACATGTCTTTCCCAACGAGATTTGTAAAGGACATAAGCAGTACTGACTTCACTACGTTTACGGTATTTTTTAAAAGCACAGTTAGGAAATCCAGACACTTGCTGTTGACATTCTTCCCATGCGTCGTAAATGCCGGGCATTCGACCGACAAATACAACATACCAGCTTGGCATTTATTATCCCTATCATAAAAAAAGGACATATACAACATGAGATTTATTAGCTTTTAATGTTATGATTAAACCTTAATAAACATCGGTACATTAGAGTGTCCTACAGTTCCTAAC
Source organism: Escallonia rubra (assembly GCA_033065855.1). Classification (NCBI taxonomy): domain Eukaryota; kingdom Viridiplantae; phylum Streptophyta; class Magnoliopsida; order Escalloniales; family Escalloniaceae; genus Escallonia; species Escallonia rubra. Next base: position 90,599 of record JAVXUO010000268.1, on the reverse strand, counting down.
AAAAGAGAAATGACATGCAATGTAATACTAAGGTTTTTGAAACATTAAACATAAAAATTGAAATTGTTTCCACGCATTCTTGATGAAACTCTTGCCTTTTTTTGCGAAAGTCCATTACATTCTATCAGAGACCACTGTGTTTTACTAATCTATCTGAATATGCCAGGCTCAAGAGACTTCCGCAAGACAACACTCCACATTAATTACTCCTTCTGCTTCCTCATTTCCTACCAACGTTTGGAAGTTTCCTATTGTTTTAAGCATTCCACCCCATGCGATTCACTCGCAAGTGACAAGTATACCACAACTTAACTAAGAGGCAAAATGATGAGCTCTAGCAATATGCTACCCCACATATGGTTCAATGTAAAGAAAGCAAGGGAAATGACATGAAACGTAGGACATTAGAGCTTTGATTGTACTGGTTTCTAGCCTTTTGGCCGAGCCATGTACATCTTGTCCTCTCATTTCTTGCCACTTCTCTCTTTCACATTATTATATGTTACCAAAAGCTTCTTACCAGCTAATACTCCGGTTTGCTATCCCTTTACACACCCCATACTTCACAACCATCGGGATGGCTATAGTACTTTCCAATATACTTGGCTCTAGAAACAAGTTGTGCTTCACCATGTTATCTATGTGAAGCTACTGTAGGACTCTCCTCTCTGATCCCAATAATCGTAAATATCTGCATCTTACTCATAAGGTGTTCAATTCACAATGTCATGAAAGCACAATAGTAATTTTTGATATTGTGCTTAAAAGATAACTTGCATTTCAATTGCGACATCTCCTTTGAATATATTTTTCTGATTTTTGGGTACATATTGGACATGGGCAGGGTGAAAGCGATGCGACTAATGGTTCGGTTGCAGGTTCGGTTAGGTACATATTGAACATGGTGAGCTAAACACCTGAGCATAACTCATTAGTTCTTGAATTCATATTACATCAGTAGCATTGGCCATCTTATGTAGAGGTACGTAGTCCCTGGAATAATGATACACTAAAGTTTCCAGTGTGTATGTGCACGAGTTTCTCCCAACAAATGTAAAAGCCATTGAACTTCAGCAAATATTTAACCCGGCATATCAAACATTCAAAACCCAAGAGAAGAGACCCATCAGCCTTCAACAATTTTGAAAACACCACCATAATTTCCCAATCAACCACAAACTACTTCTAGCTGTCCACAAATTCTACATGTATAACTACGCATTGAACGAACATGAACAGCCTTGGAACAAAGATGAGAACCCAGAAATGGAAACGGAGAAAACCATCTTCAATCAATCAACCCACAAAGAAAAATCAAAGAGGAAACAAAAATAGCAAGGAGAGTAGCAGATCGATCGACTGAAGAATAAAGAGAAAAATTGGTAAAAAAACCTTTGACAACTCTGCAGGCGATAGGACTCCGTTCTCTCCTGTCACGGATCGTTGGGTGCTTGTTAGGGAGATGGTAGGTACTCGGCAGGAGGAAAGAGGCAAGGCTTTGACAGATCCGCTGGATGGAAGGGAGATGTGTAGCTGAACTGGAGGTGGCGTCTCCGTCTTCTCTATACTGGGTCTCCGGCAGCTAAGGGGAACAAATGACTCGACCGCAGCTTCTCTAATAAATTCGGCAGCTTGAGAAATCGAGTGAGTTGTAGTTGGGGATCTGCTCATTGAAAATAAGGAGATAAGAAATGAACCACAGGCAGAGAGGGAGAGAGGGAAGGGGAGAGAGGAGAGCTATGATGTGACTATGCATGTAGGGGTCATAGAGGTTGTAAGAGAAAAGAGTGAACAGTGGCAACCATGCCTTACTCTTCAGAGTTTTCTCTGACACGAGATGCGGACGATTGAGAAAAGGTGAAAACACCCTTGAGGTGTTTTCACTTTTTTACACTGTTTTGATTTTTTGATCCGATACAAATACAGAAAATGGTAAAAGTACACGAAAAAAGCATCTTTTTTATAATCATTACAAAAATGGAAAATAAATACTCTAAACGTACGGGGCCTAAATTTGTAGATCTTGGAGAGTGCACAACATCCCAGCAAGCAAACTTCTTTAGAAGATTTTTTGAGTCTTCAATGTAAGCTCTTATATTCCAAAAGGGAGGGTACACTTGACATGTGAGCATCTTGATAATTTCCTCTGCATCTCCTTAAAAAATGATGAACTGCGTTTGTTGTTGTACGGCCGAGTGGATGGCTAAAAGAGCGGCTCTAGCCTTTGCAATTTCTAGTATTCCTGTATCAACTGAAAGGGTATTGCCAAACTCAATTCTTCCTTCAGAGTCGCGACATATTATACCTATGCAAGCTTTGTTCCCCCCGATTGCTGCATCAAAATTGATTTTGTACTATCCAAAGGGTGGATGTGACCAAACTGTGATGGGCTTTTTTACTTCCTTGGATTTGATGATGGCTTCCAGATAGTTTTGAGCTGAGGAGTTTATGTGGGAGGCTAAAGAGATGGAATTAAAAGGTTTTGATTCATGAAATTTCTTGTTTCTAGCTAACCAAACAAGGTCCATCAGGGTTGAAGCAAAAATCGTATATCCTATTTGGTCTTCCTTTGGGAGGTGAGGCGGTGCAGAATGAAATTAAGCCATTGGAAATGGCTTTCTAAGCTCTGAGGGAGACGAAAACCAGTTGTTGAGGCAGCCCAAAGTAACCTGGTTAAAGGACAGGAAAAGAACATATGTGAGGCAGTTTCAGAGGGATGGTCACATAGAGGGCATGAAGCTTCAATTTCTGGGTTATGGTTGGCCAAAATTTGATGGAAAGGGAGTAAATTCCATGCTATTTTCCATATCAGAACTTTGTGGCGTTCTAAATTTTTGCCGACCACACATTTTTTCAAAAGAATGAGGAATAGCTAAGATGAGTGCAAACTTGTCTTCGTTGTCTTTGAGGTAAGCGAACTTGGAAGAGAAGTTTCCAGTCTTATTTGGGGTCCAAGCTATTAGGTCTTGAGATTGAGAAGAGGGTATGGGAATTTTCAAGATGGCCTCAGTGGTGGAGTTATCGAAGAAAGATTGGATTAAGGCCAGCTTCCACGTCCTAGTATCTGGGCAAATGAAGTCAGCTACCAAGGATAAAGATGGGTTGGTTGCTTCCGTTCTTGCTGGGGAAAAACCATCAGGATATGGGATCCAAGGGTCTTCCCATATGTTTGTGGATTTTCCATCCCCAATAATATAACCAATGCCTTTCTTTAAAGTCTTATGACTTTTGCAAATACCTTTCCACACCCAAGAGGACAACTTTTTTGGCATATGGTCCATGAAAGCTGCTCCTCGAAGGTATTTGGAGCTCATTATTCTCATCCATAAAGAACTTGGCTCTGTGATTGTAGACCATCCTTTCTTTGCTATGAGAGCCAAGTTGAATTCTTGCATTTTCTTGAAGCCTAGTCCGCCGGATGATTTCAAAAAACATAAGGAATCCCAAGCTTTGGGATGGAAATGGGATTTCCCATCATTCTGAAAACCCTACCAAAATTGTCTAAGACATCTATCCAGTCGATTAGTTATCTCATTTCGAAGAACAAAGATCGACCTGCTTGAGATAAAATTCTGGATTTCCAACTTGCAAGTCTTTTTTCCACCCCTTCGACGATCTGTGAAAAGATTTTACTTTTTGATTGGTTTGTGAACAAAGGTAGACCCAGATATTTGGACTTGTTCGAAGCCTTTTAGAACTCCAAAGTTCTACATATATCCATGATGTTGTTGTTGCTTGATGCTTTGCTGAAATGTATTTGTGATTTTTGCTTGTTGATGAATTGGCCTGACCATTCATTGTACTTGTTCAAGCAATTCACTAAGTTTTCAGCTTCTGAAATGTTAGCCCTGCAAAAAATGAACAGATCATCAGGAAAAAACAAGTGCGAAATATGGGGCCTTCCCCGACTCGCTTTGATGCCATGAATTGAGCCCTTCTCCTCTTCTCTGAGAATAAATCTTGTGAGGACATTTGAGGTAATGACGAAGAGGAAGGGGGATAGTGGGTCACCCTGTCGAAGTCCTCTTTGCGGCTTGATATAACCATAAGGGATGCCGTTAAGGAGTATAAAGAATGAGGTGGTAGTTAGGCATTGTTTCACCCAGTGAATCCAAGTGGAAGGAAAGCCAAAATTTTCTAGCACAGTAATGATGAAAGACCATTCAACTTTGTCATAAGCTTTCTCCATGTCGATCTTGATAGCCATTAAGTCCGCACCTTTTTTCTTTCTCAAAGTATGCCAAATTTCTTGAACAATAATGATGTTATCACTGATAAGTCGACCTGGAACAAAGGCAGCTTGCAACGGTGAAATCAATTTTGCGAGAAGTAGTTTTAGTTTGTTCGCCAAGATCTTCGAGATTACCTTGTAGACAACATTGCAGAGGCTGATGGGGCGGAAGTGCTCGGCTTTGGTTGGGGACCAAAATTTTGAGATTAGAGCAAGATTTGTGTGATTCAAATCATGGCTCATAGAGCCATTGATGAAGAACTCTTGGATGGCCTTACACACATCGGCTTGCACTATAGGCCAGTAAGATTTGTAAAATAGAGTCGGCATGCCATTTGGGCCGGGAGCTTTGAGTGGGCTGCATATTAGCAAAATCTTTGATATTTCTTCCATGGAGTTGATTGCACATAGCATGGATATGTCTTCTTCAGAGATAATGGGAAAGATGAGCCTATCCAAATCCAGAGGAAATGATGGGTTGGATGTGGTAAAAAGATTCTGAAAATTATCAATGAGGCATTCCCCGATCTCTTCCCTACTAGAAATCCAAGTTCCATTCCTGTTTCTGATGAAATCTATGGCATTTCTTCTTCGTCTCATAAGGGTGCTACGGTGAAAGAATTTTGTATTCAAATCCCCTTTACTTCTCCACTTGATTCGGGACTTTTAATACCAAAGCATTTCTTCTCTTTTGCAAAGTTCATCAATCTCAAACTTGATGTTTTTGTCGAGCTCAACATTTCTGATGGTGGGTTCCTATTGTTGGATGAAGTTGAGTTTGTTGGAGAAATTTTTTATACAAGTTTGTATATGACCAAAGTGGGACAAATTCCAGCGTTGCAGATGGTGGCCTGTATCGACTGTTTTTTGGCTTAGAATTTCAGCTGAAGAACCAGTCGCCGTATGTCTCTAAGAAAACTTAACGACATGATGGGAGGACGGGTCTCTCGTCCATGCCGCTTCGAATGTGAAAAGCTTAGGGCTGGGATGGTTGTCTTGTGAGTTCTGATAACAATGGGCAAGTGGTCAGAGCTCTTACCTGGAAGGTGAATGACAAAAACTTCAGGGAAAATGAGTCTCCACTGGTCATTCGAGTAAGCTTTATCCAATCTTTCTTTGATGTTTGCTGATAGTGGTCTGTTATTACTCCATGTGAAAGGGTTTCCAGAGAAACCAAGGTCCAAGAGATGGTTGTTGTTGATGAATCCATTAAGACCACCTGAGGATAAGTTTTGCACTGAACGACCTCTTTTTTTTTCCATTGGTTTGCAATGGCATTGAAATCACCTGCACAGAGCCATGATCCAGCGAACGAATTCGCAATTCGATCCAAATTTTCGAAGAAAAGTCTCTTGTTCACCCAGTGAGGAGGTCCGTAGATGGCAGATAGCATCCACGGCTTGTAAGGAGGGTCCGAGAAGATGAGAGCATTAATGATGTTTTGGTTTTGGAAAGTGATTTCCAGATCAACACCATTCTTCCAAGTGAGGCAAAGGCCTCCAGACAGTTTTTTAGAGCCAGACAGAGGAACACAACATATGTTTTAGAAACTGAGAGAATGTAGAGTGGGAGTTAGTTTGGAAGAGGAAGAAAGAGTTTCGGAGAGGAAGAAAATGTCAGAGTTTAAGGTTCTGACATCCTTTTTGAGGACCCTGACGCGTGCGGCACGCCTAAGCCCTCTCACATTCCAGGCCTGTATAATCATGGTGGTTTCAGGGTCAAGTAATTGTTTGAGACCATGTTTGCAAGTTGTTCTGAGAGGTGTTCTGGAAGAGGGCATTGGTTTTTTTATGAGGAAGGATGGTTGGATTATTGGTTTTTTTTCCTAGCTTGGCGTTTTAGTTTTCTAAATTGGTTTGCTCTAGAGGATGGTTGATCACCACAAAGATTGTTGAAAGCTGGGATTTGGTTTTCTGTGTTGGGCTAAAAGGTTAAATGAGCAGGGTTAATTGACGGTGGGTTTCTAGGGTCTATTGAAGTTTTGGGATTTTTGTGGTTTTGTGTTGATTCGGTAAGGAGTTTTCTTTTGGCCAAAGGGGATATGGGGTTAGTTTGGTCCATTAGGTTAGAAAGGTCTGACTTTGTGTTGGTTTTTGGCGGGTTGAGGGTCTTGAAATTGGGGAAGAAAGGGTTTGGTAGAGAGTGGTTGGTAGGGTGGGTGTTAGGGATAGCTGTTTGGACAAAGACATCTTGGGCCTTGCTTTTTTATGATGTTTGTGGCTCCACTACCGAGGTAGTATTGGGGGATGTGCTGGCCAGAATTTGGCTGATTTTCTGATGACTCTCCAAGCAATCAGCTGGATTTTTGGTGGGTTCTATCAAATGATGTTGATCAAAGGAATTGGAGGTTTGGTTTTGGGTGATTTGGATGAGTTGTTTGTTTGCTAAAAGGGGAGGGGACATATGGTTGAAAATGGCGCATGAGTTATGGGTTTTGTTTTTGTCAGATGAGGTGGTTTTTAAGGATAGGTATGGGGGTTGAGATGCTGAAGTATTAGGTTTGTCTATAGTGATGTTCAAAGGGTTCCAAGTTGCTTCAGGGGGTGGAGGTCCTGTGCCGTCAAGATTTGCCTTCTCTCTCAGCTGTGCTCTTCCTCTGAAGTGGCACTCCTTATCTTCATCTCCTCGAAAGCTCTTCTCCGGCGTCAGTTCGTAATCCCCAACCTGACCCCCTCACCCCCGATAAAGGTTCATTCCTTTCTTTTACCCAAAAGCTCCGGATTCTTCACATGTCTTGTACTGACATCCCATTTCTTCTCAATTTTTTTTCAATAGAAAATAACAACTTGACCACACATGTTCTATAGCCCTCATGTTCAATAGAAAATAACAGAAAAGAGACTGAGTACAAGTTTGGTTCATTGATGGGATGGAAGCACGACAGAGTAGGCATATCCAAAGACCTTATTAAGATCATGATATAAAGGTGAAGACCCAAAGTGGTGTTCATGAGGAGACTATTGTTTAGTGGTAGGAGAAGGGATAATATTGTTGCTGTAAATTGTAGTAAGACCAGCTTTACCCCCAAAAGGCTTCAGAGATAGAAGCAAATAGGTGTAAAGCTCAAACGATGTCTAGATATGATGATGCATACATTTAGCTTGTCCATTTTTTTGATAGCTATTATCACAAGATCTATGGGGTAGGTTACCGTGATGTTTGAATATATGAAGAAAGGAAGAGTCTTTATGCTCAACAGTATTGTCATAGTCGAAAAGCTTAATCTTTCGAAAAATTGGGTTTTGATCATCTTAACAAACTCAGTAAATATATAAAAAAATCTCTAAGCACGTACGTAAAAGATAAATCCAAGTGTAACAAGATCATCCACAGAAAGGTAGATCACCTCGCTTAAGGTAGATGTTAAGATGACACCATATACATTAGAATGTACCAAGTCATAAATTTCACGGGATATATATTTATTCTAATATAAAGGTAGATCACCCCCTTTCCAAGTTGACATGATACACAGTCTGATAACTCCGGACTAAGAGTACCTAAAAGGTTACTCGAAGCTAAGCTTCAAACTCAAGGTAGAGAGGCATGACCAAGGCATGAATGCCCAGCTGGAGTGGCTGGATATGTGTGGCCAAAGTGAGGATGGCAGGTTCACGGAGAAATGAAAACTCATATACGCATCCAAACTTACTGGCTTTTCCCAAATGTCTGTCCCGTCGAAAGATCCTGCATAATATATCCTTTGTTAGAAATTATGACTAATCAAGACTAAAAATGAAGAAAAAGACTTCCTTTAATACTGTGGTGAGATTCCTTGGATCTTTAAAGTTTTAAACCCAAAGTTTTTAAAGAACGATTAACATGAGGAAAACCAGTGCAAAACCAAAGAGTTTAAAACTACTATGTTTTTTGCTTACAAAGATGAGGAAAACTAGTGCCAAACCAAAGATTTGAAAACTATTATGTTTATTGCTTACAAAGATGCGTAGTTGGTTAAATGGCATCAAAGTGTCCAATAAGAACTTCAAGCTAGACATCTTAGGTTCAAGGTAGCGCCAATAGTCGTATTGACTGCTTTCAACAAATGTAAACCTTTTCATGAGTATTAACAAGGTCCAACCGGCCGATTTGACCCTAGAACTGGCCGGTTTATGCCACATCATCCTGTTCGAGTGCAGAGCTGGTCCAAATCAAGAACCGGACTAGTGAAGTCACCGGTTCACGGTTAAATCGGTGCGACTGGCCGGTCCGATTCAGTTATGATAACTATGAAATAAGGCTTTAATATATGTAGTGGGAATCACTGTAGTCTGTGTGGAAGACTAGGGAGTAGCAAAATCAGAATAAGAATCAATATGAACTCTACAAGAAGTCCTCAAGGGCGTCGAAGTCTTCGAGGCTGAGTTATCAGACAAGTGACCCAAACATTTATGGCACTTATCATAGGTATAATACATATTGACATATTGTAGCAAAAGGTGCAGATAGTGGTCTTTCGGCCAGAGGACAATTAGTGAGTGATAACTGATAATATTGAATTGCGCATCAAATAAAGGATTAAGAGTGGTAGTGAATTGTGGAGGAGCTGGAGTGAACTGAAGAGCAACAGTTGCTGATAAAACACCAGGTATCCCTACTAAAGTTTGCTGCCAAAGATGGCCTTCAACTTACTCATTCAACTCAATCAAAAGGGGGTATTGACGTGGCACAGATGCATGTAAATGAACGCCTTGCTTTGTGAATTCCTGCCGTAGGTACCTTGTTGCATTATGTTCACATCTGAATACAACTATCTAGATTTTCCTTTGCTATTTTGTCTTGGTTTTAGAGTTGGCCTCACGAAATGTGTAAGGTTCGTTAAAATTAGCTAAAGAATAATAACTATGATAATAATAAGGATGAACTCGAGCCTGACCTACCCCAGTACAATGATAAGGTTTGAATGAAACCGGTGGAGATAAAGAGGAACCGGTGTCAACTGATGATGTGAAGACAGACTCTTTAGGGGAAGCAGACAAAATAGGAGTGATCATGCCAGTATCAACTGTAGAGGCCATTGTACAATCGACTGGAAAGTTTAACAGCAAGGTCAGTGAATAAGCGAGGTTGATTCGAGCAATAGACATGAAAGCTCCATAAGCTAATTAAGGTTGTATGTTCCGAAAAATCATATGGCTAAGGTACACAGTCATTTAGTGTAACGACCCAATCCACAGCCCCACCACATGGCGATACCTCCCTCAAAAGGGATAGCCAGTAGGTCTTTATGAGTTCATAGGCAGAGCCTTATAAGGCCAATCACAAATCATCCCACATCAGATGTGAGATATCGCACAATCTCCCCACCTCATGCCTTAGCGTCCTCTCTAAGGCTCCAATTGCACATAGCCAAGAATTTTCCTCTCCAGCCAATGTCGGATATACTCGGCTCACCCTTCGTTGCCCCAACCATCCTCTTGATGTGGAATATACCAAGGCTTGCCTTCTTTTTCCCCAACCATCGACAACCCAACTGGATAGTGTAGTCCAAGCTTCGAGAGTCGGATCTTTAACTTTTTTGTACAAAAACAAAATTAGTACCTACAACACTAAAAAACAAACTAACATTCTAATTTGATGTGAAGTAATTGATTACTCAATGTATGCTTCACTTTTTGAATACTTTATTTTGAATTTCTAAATTTTACTACTTGTTAAGTACTTCAACATACTTTACTATTATGAAACAATTTCGGGATTAAACTTTCATTGAATTTCTCTTGATTATGACACTGCTTATATGTGAAGTGCATGAATGCAATATGTTTGAATTTTAATGGTTCACTTCAAATGGATATTAATAAATTGTAGTCTTCAAAACCATCAACATAATGCTTAAATAGTCAACCATAACTTTACCAAAATATATTAAAACTCAAACATATTCATAGCATTTAAATAGAACTCGCCCGGGCATTGCACAGGTTACCGAAGTAGTTTATACCATAAAAACATTACTATATTTTTTTCCAAAATTTATCATGAGATTTAAAGGCTCCAAAATTATTTTACAAATCTAAACTTACAAAAAAATTAAAAATACATACAATTTCAAAAAATTATAAAATTTTGCTAGATATTTTAATATAGGCTAAGGTACCCTACTGCAAAATTTGACACGCTAACAATCTTTGTGCGTGATTCAGCACACGCGCCGAATGTAATGCGAACCCGTGGTACTCATGTGTAATTACAGGGTACCACCAGTTGCTGTGACCCAATACCCAATTCATTTTCTTCTTCTCCTCTACAGTCTTATACTTAATGCATTCACAGACCCACGATTACCCAGTATAAAGACACATTATAGGCATGAGACACACACATAAACACATATGAACACACTAAAACCCACCCTACACACACATTGATTATACAGCACATCTCATACCTCTCCACACCCACTGCCTCAATGGGTCTTATCTTCCCTTTTTTTTTGTTCAACACACTCACGCACACCATTTACACACACATTTCCACCCCCCCACCCCCCCCCCCCCCCCCCCCACACACACACACATATATATATACATATATAAGGGAGCCGATCCCTATCTACCGGTGGAGAAATATTTCTCCACCACATATCTGGCCATCCACATGTACTCGTGGATGGCCTAGATTTCACTTTTTTTTTACTGAAAAGGTGCTAACTGCCACTAAGACTAGCGGTTAGGACACTGGCTCAAAATACCCCTCGCGAGGCCCGAGATAGTGCAAAATTAACCGCCACAAAGAGTAGGAGTCAGGGTGGGTCCCACACTCTAATCATCACTCTTTGTAGCGGTTAAATGAGATAAGACCACTTCTTCAACCCCTGTTCTCTCTCTTTAGCTTTATTCTCTCTCTAACTCTCTACCCCTAACCCTTTCTTCATCCTCCATAAACCCTGAACTCCAAATTAAAATCTTCACCACTACAATCTTCCATCAACCCTAAACAAAAACTCAATTAAATTCTTCCACCATCATAAACTGTAAGTCTCTAGCAAGAATCCAAGTTCAATTAGATTTACTAAGTTTTTACTTGCATTATCTTGAAGCTAGTTCATCCAAAGTTGGAGCAATTATCTTGAAGCCAAAGTTTGAGCAATTATCTTGAGGGAGATAATTGAAAGCAATAATATTACATAGTAAGTTTTTCCCTCTAATTTCATTTTAATTCATTTAATTTCCTTTTCAATTCATTTTATTTAATTTTATGATGTGTTAAGAATTTATAAAAAAAAAATTATCGTAGATTTCAACATAAATATATGGATGCAACTGGAGAAAATAATTTTTGTGAAGATTCTGATCCACCTTATAAAGGTTAAAATTTTCAAACATTGACGAAGTCGAAGCATACTATAGAGCATATTCGAAAAAGCTTAGTTTCGGTGTTAGAATTAAGACGATTAGAAAACGGGTCAAAACAGACCAAATTCGTTCTCGACTATTTGAGTGTCATAGAGGAGCATTGCACGTACCTCTGGTGGTTCGGATCAATGATTAAGGGCCAACGAGACAAAAAAAAAGGGGGGACACATTTTTCGGTACCGGGTGTAAGGCCCAGGTGTATGTAGTACATCGAAAAAAATGAAAACCATTGGGTTGTGATGGGAGTCGAGTTGAGCCATAATCATCAATTGATGACCCCTAGTAAGGTCGGTCAAGTTCAGTCCCACCGACAAATAATTCGGCACACAGATAATTTATATTTACATTGGATAAGGCTAAAATTTCACCTTTGAAATGAACTTCGTGCTCAAAGGAGAGAGCAAGAGTGATTCTCAAGTTACACTTGATATCTTTAAGCGCCTTCAGAGTGAGAATTCAGAATTTTTCTATAGTATCCAACTGGATGATGAGAACAGCATTAGTACTATATTTTGGGTGGATGCTCGTTCTAGGACTGTTACCAAAACTTTGGCGATGTTGTGACTTTTGACACCACATACTGCAAAAATAAGTACTCTATGCATTTTCCTCCATTTATTGGGGTGAACCACCACTACCAGTCAATCTTGTTTGCCTTTGCCCTGCTTAGGGATGAGAATGAGGAGTCATTTACGTGATTATTTGAAACGTGACTTGAAGCAATGTATCATATTCCCCAAAAAACCATCATTATTGACCAAGATTTGGCAATGAAAAATGCAATCGCTAAGGTCTTGCCAGATACTCACCATGGCTTGTGCACATGGCACATAAGCAACAAATATCTCGAACGGCTACACAATATATATGCATTCAAGAGTGACTTTAATACATTTGTTAAGAAATTGTTTATGGTCGACCTGTTTAAGGAGAGGTGGGCCAAGTTAATGGATGACTAATCTTTGCACAATCATGAATGGTTGAAAACATTGTATGAGATCAAGACACAATGAGTCTTGGCCTACACCAAAAAGTTTTTTTGCAGTCGGAATGACTACAACCCCCAGAAGCGAAGGTATGAATGCCTTCTTTGATTGATACGTAGGTAATTCCTCAAGTATAAAGGCGTTTGTACTTAAGATGCAGAAAGCCCTTGACAAGAAATTTTTACTTGAAAGAGAAGCCGACGTTGCTACTGTTTATAGAGAAAGAGCTATAGTAGTTTCTTCACCTTTGGAAGCTCATGCTGCTCAAGTCTATACCAAGAAAATGTTTAGACAATTTCAAGAGGAACTGCAAAAGTCAAATCAATATAGCATGACAAAGTTGCAAGAGCAATGTACCAAGGATCTCAAAGTTTAGGCTTTGACAAATGTGAAAAATTTTACCAATCCGTGCTCTTCTTCGGTTCCAAAGAATAGAAGACATTTCACCATATCTGTTTGTCTAGATACCGGATTTGTTAATTGCAACTGTCAACTGTTTGAGCATAAAGGTTTACTTTGTCGACACACGCTAAAGTATTTTAGCTCGAAGAATGCCCATGAAATTTTGAAAGAGTATATCTTAGATCGGTGGATGAATGAAGCCAATAGAATACATGGTCACATACCCTATGTGCCAAATGTTACAGTTGATTTCAAGCAATCTAAGACACTACCATATAATCACCTCTGCAACATCATGAATGGTTTATCGTTGGATGTTGCGTCAACAATGGATGGGTATAAGTATCTAGTTGACACAACCGCAAGGGATAAGGCTAATCTTGCACAGTTTAGGATAGCAATACCAAACACTCGAGACACTCCACCTACTCGATCGACTCACGCTGCTAGAATCACTAGAGCTTCGGTCATTGCTTCATAGCTAGTTGTTGACAGAGGCAGTCTCCAAGGTGACAATGAAGATATTTTTTGATCCGATTCTTTCTCAAACAAAAAAGCAAAAACGAGCAATACGTATGAAAAGTTTGATTGAAGATGCAACAAGTCCGAAACGACTTCGAAAGTGTGCGTTGTGTAATAAAATGACTGATCATTATGACAAGAGAAACCACTACAAAGTGTTGGGTATCGAACCCGACGGTCTGCATGATGAGGATGATGATAAAGAATAGTGTTTGGGTTAATGTTTAATTTGAACTATAATTATTAACCTTTACTGCATAGTTTGAAATTTGGTGTGTTGAACTTTAATGTTAACCGCCCTTGAAGTGTGCCCGAGAAGAGGCAACACTGAAAAAATAAAAATAAAAAATTCAAATTCCACTGAAATCCACAAAAAGGGCTAATTAGTGTGCCAAAAGTGTATAAAGTCTGGAAAAAAAATTCTCCGAAAGCTACGAAACCGTCCTTATAGTGTGCCACAGGAGGGGTGACACTGAAAAAAAATTCAAATTCCACTGAAATTCACAAAAAAGGCTAATTAGTGTGTCCAAAGTGTATAAAGTCTAAAAAAACTAAAAAAAAAAAAGGAATTTCACGGGAAGCTACGAAACCGCCCTTAAAGTGTGCCCGATGAGGGGCGACACTGAAAAAAGTAAAAAAAATTCAAATTCCACTTAAATCTACAAAAAAAAGGATAATTAGTTAGTGTGCCCAAAGTATATAAAGTCTGAAAAAACTAAAAAAGAAAAAAAAGGAATTTCACCAAAAGATATGAAATTGCCCTTAAAGTTTGCCCGAGGAGGGGCAACACAGAAAAAAAAATTAAATCCCATTGAAATCCACAAAAAAGGCTAATTAGTGTTCCCAAAGTCTATAAAGTCTGAAAAAACTAAATAAAAAAAAAAGAATTTCACCGAAAGCTACGAAACCGCCCTTAAAGTGTGCCTGAGGAGAGGGGACACTGAAAAAACAAATAAAAAAAATTCAAATTCCACTGAAATCCATAAAAAATAAAGGACTAATTAGTGTGCGCCCAAAGTGTATAAAGTCTGAAAAGACTAAAAAAAAAAGGAATTTCACCGAAAGCTACGAAACCGCCCTTTAAGTGTGCCCGAGGAGGGGCAACACTGAAAAAACCAAAAAAAAAATCAAATTCCACTTAAATCCACAAAAGGAAGGGAAAAAAAATTCTAAAAAAGAGTCTAGAAAGAGATAAAGAGGAAAAAAATGAAGGAAAAAAAAAGAGTAGAGACTAACCGCTATTGTCTCTAGCGGTAGAGATGCTAAGAAGCGTCCCTAACAGCTACAAAGAATGGCCGTTAGAGAAGCCTCTGAGCATCTCTAACCGCTGGAGACAGTAGCGGTTAGAGGTGCTGAGAACAGCTCCTAACCGCTACTCTTGGTCATATAAGAAACCCCCCCAAAAACTCCCTCTCTCTCGCACTTTATGCCAAAACAAATCTGCACATTCCATCCAAGCCAATAGATAATTCAACAATTCAATAATCAAACATCAATATATACTTTTTGAGCTCCCAAGCTAATTGAACAATTCAGTAATCAAACAAGCCAATAGATAATTCAACAATTCTCAAGATAATTCAATAATCAAACAATTTAATGCGGAAAAAGACTTTCATATACACTTCGTAGTGTCAATTACATCAATAATAATAAGGAAGACATCTAACTACACCCTTTTTGAGCTCCCAAGCTATCTTATATCTAATTGTAAGGGCATCCCTCTGAGACCAAGTCGTAGTTTCGAGATCCTCCGCACGAGCTAAGTAGTCCATGTACTTGAGCACATAAATACCGCAGTCATGACTGTTATACTGCTTTGGCCGGTCTTGTATCATTTCGACTGTCCAAGGATCCATCGCAGGATTGCTCGTGATGGTCTCTCCCAAATGGTGGCGTATTGTTAATGGAATGAGACTAGTCTGCAAAAAGCGTAACAAACATCAATGACGATTCAAATCCAACATAATGCATAATTTAGACTAAATTCTAGACTAACCACTGCATTGATGTACTTTTTGTACATCTCCTTCAGCTGCTGACCAGGACCGTCCTCCCTCAGGCTATCATAGATATGGACCGATTTCATCATAGGATACATGACCAATAAAAAGAAGTGGCTCGCATTTATATAAGGTATCATGATCATGTTCGCCTCAGACACATGACATAGATTGTCCGACCTCAGCATGCCCTGCAAGTTTGGTGAGGGTATCCGTGCACCCTTGTTATTCTATCTCTTCTTCCTCCATTCTGTCAAACTATTCATGTTGTATAACACGAAAAACAAGAAATGAGAGGGATACATGTTGATCTTCACAGCTCTGCAGGGGTTATATTGCTATTCTCTAATCCAAAACAGATTCGTGTAGGCATCCATGATAAAATTTGCAAGATCTATATATGGCGTTAAAGTTCTGATATCCTCGTGACCTATGTAATACGAACCGACCATGTTTGAAATAGGGAAGTCTGTTGTAGCCCTCGGCTCGTGCCCGAAGTAATGCGTCAATCCAATCTTGCTTGGTCGGCCTCAATGCCTTCGTCAGTTTTCCTTTGTTGGATCGGATCAATGGGCGCTGCTGAGGAGTTACTTGGGTCACCTGACTCTGGAGCTGCGAACCGTACGCGTCAAATGGCAAGCCACCAGACGGCTCCTTTTGGTAACCCCGATACACATTACTGAAGTTGTGATATTGTTAGAGGCATGTGCGACAAACCAATCAAACTCCTCCAGCTACTTGAACAACTCACTGCCCATGTTAACCTAAAAAACATGAATGGAAAATATGAATAATCAGACACATTGCAAGCATGGTCGACAAGAATACAAATAAAAATTGTAGCGGAAGAAAACGACTTATAATGTTCAACGCCCAGAACTGGTCGATAATCGCACATGGCTCGTATGTTGTCCTTTTTGCTTGGAAGGTCGATTTACCCTCGTGTGCGTCACCCTGAGAAACCATTCTAGGTACTCCTCAGTACTAGTGCCATGGTTTTTCATTGATACAAGGCTATTGTACGTATCGTGCCATGTATTCCACTGGTGCACCTCGTCGCACAACATATCCAAGGCATCAGGTTGGTCGAAGTTTAGCCCTCTGCCCTTCTTATATGGCCGCATGTTTATAGCGAGTTTTGGTATCCCTTATAGACATCCAGCTTACCTCATTGCACGATCAAACATTTGTAACTCACATGTGTCAAAATGAATGAGCGGCACCCGAACCAAACCTGCCAGCACATACGACAGGAAGTAACCAACTCCACTAATCCAACCATTGCATCACTTTGGAGTGGGACTGCCACTTCACCTGCAATGCCTCTAATCTTTCAACTCCCCCCGATAGAACTTCATATGGTGATGGGGGTCTACCCTTCTCTTCTGACTGGGCGTATGTGGGAAGCCGTGCTCCTAAGCCAATAACCTAGGTCACGTCTCTTCAGAATCATCTCATGGCCGTGGACGACCCCGTGGGTAGGCTTTCATAAGACCAAATCTGCGAAGTCAAACATTGTATAAAATTAGTAAGTAATCAAGAACATATTGACACGTCAACCAAAAATATAAATACGCATATGTAATAAAGTCAGGCAGGCGGCAATGGACTTGGCACCGTTTTTCGTGGCTTTATGCAGTGCTCGATATAGGTGCGCAAGTACAGCTGAACCCCACGAATTTGCTTCAATAATGTACAACAAGAATGACTTCGTATACGTCTCTAAATCATGAAAAGTGTATATGTAGGTAGCATGCAATACTACCCTCTCAACAACGTATGCTTGATGCCATTTGATGTAATAGCTTCCGGCGGAATTCCCAGAAAATATTGCCTAACAAGCTGAGCTACCGTTGCAGACGCCTTACTCGAAGTAATGGGTCTGCCATAACATGGGAGGCCAAGTATAAAGCCGACGTCTTCTAATGTAATAGTCATTTCACCAAACCGGAAGTGAAATGTTTTCGCCTCGCTCCTCCATCGCTCAACCAGAGCGGATATAAGGCACTCGTCATGCCGAGACCAATAGGGGAGGACAGTGAATAAACAAAAACCCTGTCGATTTAATATATGTTGTTGTTCCTCACATAGTATCCACTCTTGGAGGTGAGTTATGCTTTGAATTGTTTTTAAAACACCCCTTTCCACACCTTCAAATACGTCCCTCGAGACGTGGTCATCATCCTCGTATATGATTGATGGATCATAAGGTCCAGGGTTAAACTCCATATCTTTAAGAAAAAAAATATAATTGTAAACCAACTTAGCATGCATACTATTTACATCTCAAATTTTAAACATATAATTTAAAATCAAAACTCAAAATTACATCCCAAATCTAAAACAAGAACACATAATCTAAAATCAACACCCAAGATAACATCCCAAATCTAAAACAAGAACCCATAATTTAAAATCAACATCCAAAATTACATCTCAAATCTAAAACAAAAACACGTAATTTAAAATTAACACCCAAAATTACATTTAAACCATAAAAGCACCCACATTTGAATACCTAAAAACAGATTAGTCCTTGGAACAATCTCAAATACCTAATTTTGAAGCCCTAAAAAAGCCCCAATTTTAGAACCCTAGAAAAGCCCTAATTTCAAATCTCGAGAAAACCCTAATTTCAAAACCTAAAAGCCACTAATTCAATCCCCAATTTCAATCCATACATCGAATAAGCCACTAATTCAATCCTTAATTTCAATCCCTAAAAAAACCCTAATTTCAATTTATAGTAAGAACACAATCCAAAACCCTAAAAACATAAATTGAAACCTAAAGAAGCTACAATTCATGAAATAAACATGGATCTATAGAAGAAAATTCAAAATATTTACTTGTTTCAAAGTGAATCTATTCAAGAAATTTTCTCCACCAATCTTCTAGCTACTCTCTACTGATCTTTTAACGCAGGACTTGAGCTTGTGCTATGGTACAAATGGTGGAGATTATGGAAGAGTGAATTGAAGGATGAAGATGATGGGGAGAAAGAGAGAGAGTGTGGGTGTGGGGAATAAGAGGACCTCGTCTAATCGCTACAAAGAGTGGCAGTTAGGGTGTGGGACCCCCCTGACCGCTACTCTTTGTGGCGGTTAACAGCACAATGAGTAGCGGTCAGTGCATTTTGCACTGTCTTGAGGCTCGCAAGGGGTATTTTGGGCGAGTTTCCTAACCGCTGGTCTTAGTGGCGATTAGCACTTTTTCAACAAAAAAAAAATAAAGTAAAATCTGGGCCATCCACGAGTACACTTGGACAGCCAGATATGTGGTGGAGAAATAGCTATTTCTCCACCAGTAGATAGGGATCGGCTCCCTATATATACTACACACCTACAATCACAACACACACAATCACAGACTTCAAACACCAAACCACGTACACTGTACACAGTTTTAACACACTTATACACACACTCACGCACATATCACACGCATACACTCAAAACCCACTACAAATGCACACATAATAACATACACGACACACACAAAACACCCAAATGTACTACCTCGGCAGTCTCTTCTCTTTTACTTATACTCACACACAAACTCTCACACTAGCACACATTCATGGCTTCCATGGTTATAACCTTCCCAATTCACTCCATACCCTGTCACGGCAGCCATCACCTCTTGGCAAGATAGATGTGCAACAGTCCCAGAACCCTCACACTAACAGCTCCTTCCCACGGTTATAAAATCCACAAGGCACCCATGATAGTTTACTCTCTCTCTCTATTGCCTCTTATACACACCAAAATACATGGGTATACTGCCTTACGGCAATACCCTCTTCTCACGGCCATAAAACCCACATACACATTACAGTGTCACACAAACACACACTAAATGCACAACAACTCCATCCCTTCTCATGGCTACAATCTCAGCCCTTCTCACGGCTTCCTCACACAGCGCAATACACACTCCTCACTCATGCACATACAGCTACAATCCCAGCCCCTCACTCCCATAAATCATTGAATAAACTAGAGGGGAAAGGGGTAGAAACTTACCAAAAAATCTCGCCATGAATTTTTTTCTTCACGCACACTCTCTCTCTCTCTCTACCGTGAATCAGGAGAAGAAAATTAAGGAACGGCTGCTCCAAAATAATTATATATGTATAAAAACCCTAGACTGGAAAATTACCCAAAAAACCCTAAACTTTAGGTAATTTTTCAAAGTTTACCCAAAAAATTTTAATATTACGAAAAATCCCAAAAAAAATATTTACGATAACTTAACGTTCTAGAAGAATTTAACGGGGTGTTACATAACCCTGTTTTACTAATCGCCACTAAAAGTTGCTAATAAATGCATCAATTCTAAGTTAAAAAAATCGTCGCTAAAATTTTTAAATTAAACCGTTAAAATATATCGGGGTTCGGGGTATTACAAATAAGATTGGAAGATGAGAGTTAACGTATGGAAATAGGGGTGCATGAACCTAACGCGGTAGGCAAAGGTATTGTGCATGCACATTTCAAATTGACAAGCGAAAAGGCAATGATTTCCCTACCCTGCCAAGTAAAACTACAGAAGCACCCGTAAATCAAGTTCAACACTAAAATAACACAAATCAAGCCTAACTATTGTGGTGACACCTAATTGAGAATATGTCTAGGCAAATAAACATACATATATTGAGCCATAAGAGATATAAGGACAGAAAGCAATACAATTCACAATGGAGGACGTTGAATCAGCTGTCAATCAATGGCAATTTGCGGTTGTGACCTATGCGCTAGAGGCAAGACCCCTAATTCATGTGATGCAGAAGTATTTGGAAAGAAAATACAGAATTTATGATACATTCTTCTGAAGTTTGTTGAAATCTGGAGTGTACATTGTCAATTTGGAATGCTGAAGCACATGGCTACCATCTTGGAGAAAGGTCCTTGGACCTTTTATAGTAAATCTATGGTTATCAAACATTGGTCTCAAGAGGTTTCATTGGAAAAAGAAGGTCTGCAATCAATGCCTTTGTGGATAAAATTCCGTCAATTGTTACTACAATTCTGGTCCCACAGTATGCTAAGTAAAACTAGTAGCACCTTGGGAAAACTTTTGTTCACTGATAGAACAAGTGTTTCTAGAGAAAGTCTCATGTGTGCTAGAGTTTGTAATTAAAATGGATGTCAGTAGCTCCTTCTCAAAGAATCTCATTTATTGGACCAAACAATCCGGCTCATAAAAAAAAGGTGGAGTATGAATGGAGACCAACTAAATATGGTCATTGTAATGTCTTTGGCTACTTGGAGGCATAATGTTATCCTAAACCCAAGCCTGTTCAAGTGTGGAGATAGAAGATTGTGCAAGAAGTGGAATAGAACAACGTTGCTATGATTACAACTTAATGCACGAGTTAGCACGGGATTATCAATAATAGTTTCAATGCGGTAACTCCAAGTCTACACAATATGTTTCAGCAGCTTGACCAAAGAGAGGTTACCAGTATAGACTCATCTGAAGGTAAACTATCAAATGAAAGTCAAATGCATAAGCTAAATAGAAGTATGGGACCAAAATCACTTAAAATGTTGGCCAGCTGGAATATCAAGGGTCTTAATGACCCTGATAAGCAATATGGTGTGAAAGGCTATAAAAAAACATCAAATAGGTTTCAATGTTCTAGTGGAAACTAAAGTAGCTATGGAGAATATTCCTGCTATGCCCAAAAAGTAGAATAAGGATTGGAAATTTGTCCATAATTCTAATAATAAATGAGTCTCTCGAATTTGGATTAGTTGGAACACACAAAAATTCCATTTCCAGATGACTCTCTGTGAACCATAAGTTATTACTAGTCAAATACATGTGAAGGAGAATAATGAGATGTTTACATATCTTGTGTCTATAGTAATAATAAAGGTGCAAAGAGAAGGATTTTATAGTCACAACTCAAGCAGCATAATGAACATATTGGTTAAGCATCTTGGCATGGCAACTTATGTGAGATTATAATGTGGTCAGGACTTCAAGTGAACAACAAGG
Organism: Escallonia rubra; assembly: GCA_033065855.1. Taxonomy (NCBI): domain Eukaryota; kingdom Viridiplantae; phylum Streptophyta; class Magnoliopsida; order Escalloniales; family Escalloniaceae; genus Escallonia; species Escallonia rubra. The sequence goes on along the minus strand of JAVXUO010000268.1, from coordinate 69,091 downwards.
CAGCGCTATATCAGCCTAATAAATGTTGAAGAGTTCAATCTCTGCATTAATAGACTGTATTGTGAGGATCTTCATACTATTGGGATAGTTTATACTTGAAGTAATAAGGGGGGGGGGGAGGACTCGATAATAGGTAGACCGGATAAAATGCTGCAAAATGAGGGATGGATGAGCATATTCTCCAACTCTCATGTTACAGCACATGCTCCTAGGATCTCTGATCATTCCCTTCTTACTACACACACCTCTCTAAATCTGTTCAAAGGCAAGAGACCTTTGAAATTTTTTAATTTTTGAATGTTACGTAGCACTTTCAAGGATATTTTGAGACGTAGCACTTTCAAGGATATTTTGAGGACTAGTTGGGACAAGCAATACCAAGGCAATGCTTGCTCGAGGCTGAGTAAAAAACTAGAAGCACTGAAGTTTAAAGTGAAGAAGTTGAACAGAGCTTACTGCAGTAATATATCTCAAAAAACTGCAGAAGCCTATGCTCAACTCCAAGACATGCAAGAGCATATACTTAATCAAGAGCTTTAAAACCAATACTACCATCTAGTAATGCTGAGGAAAGCTTTAACACCAATACTACAAAAAATCAAGAGTTAGAAATATAAAAATGAGGGATCAAAGCACAACTTATTTTCACAAAAAGGTGCAAGTGCACAGAGTACACAATTAGATCTTATCTATTTTCAATAAGAATGGAGACCAAATTAGTGGGGCTAAAACAATGCATCAAAAGGCTATCAAACACTTTTCTGACTCCCTAGGTTCTTCAATGCATAGGCATGCTCATACTAAAGAGAGACCGAGATAGGTTATTAAGCACATGATTCACCTACTGATTAGGCCATGTTGAGAGCTCACAGTACAACACAAAATGTCAAAGAGGCAGTCTTTTCACTCAAGTCTAATAAAGCACCAGGACCATATGGTTACACAACTGAATTTTATCAATAAAACTAGTCCTTGGTTTGAAGAAATGTAGAGAACGCAGTTAGGGAATTTTTCACTCAAGGTATTGGCATTCATTTGTTTAACAATACATTGCTTACATTGGTCCCCGAAATTCCTTGCCCCAGTATAATGAAGGAATTTAGACCACTTGCACATTGCAATGTAGTCTACGAAGCCATATCCAAAATCTTATGCCACGGAATAAAAGACGAGCTGCCTAAAATTATAAGCAATGAACAGTCTGCCTTTGTGAGCAAGAGACATATATATAATAATATCATGTTAAAGCAAGAGACAGATAAAAACTATCAAAAAGATGGTGGCAGACCTAGATGTGTGTTGAAAGTAGACATTCAAATGGCCTATGACTTTGTAGAATGGTACCTCTTATAGTAAGTAATGGAAGTGATCAATTTTCCTGATGAGTACATTCAATGGATTAAGAAATGTGCTATAGCTATCAATTTCTCTATTAACTTGAATGGGTCAATGGAAGGATATCTTGCTAGCTCCAAATAGCACCCTACCTCTTTCCTTTGGTGATGGAAGCATTTTCTAGTATCTTAAATGAATACTCAACTCTACTTGGATCCAAATATCCAAAATGTCAAGAGCTCCAAATAAACCACTTGTGTTTTGCTGAAGATTTATTCATCATGGCTGTGACGAAAACTTCCTTACAAGAATAAAACACGCTCTAGATGAATTTCCCTATCGGGATATTACCCCAACTTAAATAAGAGCTCTATGTTCTTGGTCGAGGTAAAGGAAGAGGATGTGACTCACCTGTTTCATATTATTGATTTCCCTCTTGTACAACCCCCCATCACTTACCATGGAGTCCCTCTCATATTAACTAAACTTCGTATGAAGGATTGTCAGGTTCTCATTCAAAGGCTTACAAAGAAGATTACTAGCTGGACCACTAAACACCTTTTTTTTAAAGGCAGAATTCAGTTGACTACTTATATCCTCATGAGTATGCAAGTACATTCGTACTTTATCTTTATTCTCTTAGACAAGATAATTAAGCAAATGGAAGCCAAAATTAGAGATTTTATATGGCATGGGAAAGCACGAAATGTACAAGAGCTAAGGTATCTTAGACTGATCTTTGTGTCCCTAAGCAAGAGAGAGGTCTTGGACATAATAGATTGGGAGAGTGGAACATAGCTGCCATATATAAACATATGTGGGATTTAGTGCACAAAAAATATTTTGCGGGTGAAATGGTGCCGTAATTATATGATAAAAAAACCAACATCTATGGACGTTCAAGGGCCTTGTGACATCATTTTGGACATGGTGCAAGATTGTGAAACTCAAAAGTACTATGATATTATTAGCAATAGTCAACTGACTCGGCTATGGTATGCTAATTTATTGCAAGGTGGGAGCCTTATTGCCAAGTAAGGGAACATAACTATATATGATTCTGGCCTAAGAGGAAATTGCAAGGTTTTTGCCATCATTGAAGGCAACCGATGACATCTACTTCAAGCTAGATCTTAAGCACTTAGGCTTTGGCAGGATGATTTTAACTCCCTTACCCAACCTCAAGAGGAAAGGGAGGACAAAATAGTCTGGATTCTCTATAAGAATGGTAAGTACGAGTTCAGCCTGACAATCATTGAGAGTTGAGAAAGGCTTGGTTCTTTGGTGAAAATTGGTATAGTTCAGTGACAATATACCAAAATGTGTTGTTATTCTATGTATGTTGTGTAAAGGTGGGCTAAGAACGAAACAGAAGCTCAAGAGTTGGAATTGAATAAATGATAAGACCTATTCCCTCTGTAATAATCACTTGGAGGATGCGAATCACTTGTTCTGGGATCGTGAATGTACAAATGAAGTCTGGAAAAAGGGTGTTTGATAATCAGCTAACTAATACACATTGGCACTCTTAGTTATAATTACTAGATTATGCTTTTATGAATTTTTGTGGCACGAGTTTTCAAATCAAGATAAGGAATTAAGGAATGCAATCACTATGTATATGAACTGGTGTGAAAAAAAACTTTTGAATCTTTGAGCATCAAAACCAACCAATAGACAATCTCTTTAAAGTAATCAAGCAGTTGATTCAGCGATGCATGAGGAGCTGAAAAAAAGGTGCATGTACATAGTATTAGTAGAGGGCTTTGTGCTAATTGGGTGATTAATGAAGGAATGTTGCTTGACTAAGTGTTATGCTGTGAATTTTACATGTTGTGTTTGATAATTCAGATGTTTTGAGATGTATAGTGTAGACCCCCTATTTTTGTAAGTATTTTAATTATTTAAATAACGGGCTTAATACTAATTAGAATGCACTATTAAGTACATGCCTAGTGATGCGATTTACTTTATTAATTCAGTCCAGTCCAGTCCAGTATAATTGTCCAAGTCCAGTCCATTGCATGTCTTGTCCAAGTCCAGTCCATCAGTCCAGTCCAGTTGCATCGGTCCAGTCCATTTAGGTCAAGTCCAATCCAAGAGTCTATATTATTCTAATTGATGTACTTAATCTAGATAACTTGGGAAAATAATCCATGATTTATTCTTGATATAAAGATCAAATCAATTCATTTATTGGTTAGGAAATGACTTATCCCGAATCAGGTACATCCCATTTGCGATTTTAGAGATAATTACCAAAAATAGCGACAGAAAATGCCTCAAAATTTGAAAAAAAATAATTAATGGGGTGAACCGACCGGTTTTCTACTAACCAGTTGGTAGCTCAGCTAGAAGGGGCGAAGCAGGCTACCGAAGCAATTTATAAAGCACAGTTGATTTTTGTCAATCTGCGATTTCATCACTTATTCTGATTTATCTTAGCAATGCAGATTGACATTGCCAATTTTATCGGATTCTGTGACCATGAGCACTGTAAAAAGTGGTCTTGACCTTCATTTTAATGGATATGAGGTCGATTTTTAGTCAGTCCAAGAGCTGATTCTCTTTAGAGCATGCATGCCATTTCTTCATGACGTATCATCTCTCTCGAGAAGTCTAGCCATTTAAACCACTCATAAAACATCTTTTTGTTCTTTGCATCGTGGATTCTACAGAGAACATCCTCGAGTTATCCCGCGAGGTAATCCTTACTAGCTTTCTTAGGGTAGAAATCATATAGATTGTCATCATTTCCCCGTAATCACATTTCATTTCAAAAGCAACAAAAAGAGTCTTTTTTCATTTCTTGTCTAAGCCTAAGTCTCGAAATGTAGATTACTACTAGTAGAACCAGTGTTGAACTACGACGGTTTTGATTTCAGTTAGTCCGACCGGTTACATAGACCATTTGACCCCTATGGTCGAGTTCAAGCCAAAAATATAAAAATAAACTTGGGGTTAGTTTTACTGTATTTTACATGCTATGTGTTTTAAGGCTGATAATCACTAAAGATGAAGTAAAGATCGAAAGGGCGTGGCGGGTGCCTAACACATTCCTATTGCGTAAGACCCCTCTCTTGGTTTTGACAGACTGGTTGCTCTTTTTGGACACTTTGGAGACATTCCTAGGTTTTTCTTATTTTTATTTAATTAAATAAGATGGCAACTCCATTTAAGAATCCCTTTTGCTAATTTGTTTCGAGGCAGTGCGCCACAGTGGCGACTCTACTGGGGACTTAAGAACGCTAAGAGAATTGGACTTGAAAAGTATCTTTTGATTTTGGCCTATTGTATTTTCATTTTATTTTATGGCCTGAATGTGGTATTTGTGCTTTTATTACCATACCTCGCACACGCGCATGTTTCACCCCAACCCACCAATTTGAGAGCGATAGTTAAGGCCCTTGGTCCTCCTAGACTCAAGACAATCTCTTGATTGAGCTCTCAACTCCACAGCCTCGTACTAAAGATTCCTCCAAGTTTCTTGGTATGTTAAATGACTTGTTTACGTACTGGTGATTGCCCATTATTAACTTCCTAGTTACGGATGGGAGGTATATGATACAGTTGAGCCGATAGGAGTGACCTTTATGCCGGTGTTATAAGGAGAAAACTCACACCCAGACCATTCAGTGTTCTGTCCTTTATTGCAAAAATATCGGTATTGGCCTATGGCATGTTGGCAGGAAAACTAGCTAGCATTCTATAAGCTAGACTAGTAATTTTGCAAAACAAGGGAGACTCTGACTAACCGGCTGGTTATCCGTGCTCCCAACTAAACAGTTAGTCAGTATGTACATTAATTGGAAAAACAAATGCAAACCTGGCTAGTTCATACCCTTATTCAACGTACTGACCAACCGGCCGATATTCATCAGGATGACCAGATGGTTAGTCAGGAACCTCATCCTCAGAACAATTCTCAGAAAACTCCCAGAAATAAAGAGCCTACAACCGGTCAGTTATCCATTCAGATGACCGGATGGTTAGTTAAAAACCTCATCCTCCAGATATTCCCTAGAAAACTCTCAGGAAAACCCTTAGCACACTAACCAATCGGCCGGTTATCCACCCGGATGCACTACAAGAAAACAGGCTTTTAGCGACGGGGAAATCCGTCGCTAAAAGCCCAAATTCCGTCGCTAAAAGAATTAGCGACGGATTCACCGTCGCTAAAAATCCCTCGTATAAAAGCCCGTCACTAATAGTTTAGCGACGGAATTTTTAAATCCGTCGCTAAATATGTCATTTTTACCGACGGATTTATTTTTCATTAGCGACGGATATTCCGTCGCTAATTATATTTTCAGAATTTTAATTTATTTTCTTTTTTGTCCAATTAGCGACGGATTAAATATTTTAGCGAGAGAATATTCCGTCGCTAAAAAACTTATTCAGCGACGGAATATTCCGTCGCTAAATAACTGATTGAAAGGAATACTTTAGCGACAGAATAAATCCGTCGCCAAAAGTCAATTTTTTTTTTGAATTTTTTTTTATTTTTCAATTACCTAGACCTGTAATACAATTTTCAATTCTCAACAACAACGCGCAATAATCAATACATAAAGAAATATATATAATCAATTATAAAAAATATTTATTATAAAAAAAACTCATACATGTACAAGCCGGGAACCGGATATAGCCGGTTAGGAGAGGGGAGAAGAGTACAAGCCGGGCACAGGGGGCGGGGGGGGGGAAGCTAGGAACGGGCACGGGAAGGGGCTCATCAGGGGTTCCCGAGTCCCGGATCTGGATCCTGCTGATCCGGGGCCGGGGCGGCTGGTCCAGCAGTGCCCTGCTCCCTCATCATCCGGCACACCACTGTAGCAATGCGCTGGATCTCCTCGTCGTCCAATTGAGGCCGAGGAGCCGGTGTCTGTGGAGAGGCAGCAGGGGGTGAGGACGCTCCTATCACGGCACGAGGAGTCGTGCTAGGCAGGCCGCGTATGCGGCCTTTCGGCCGATTCACGACCTCCGACGTATCCAACCATCGCTTCAACCCCCCAGTACTCGCAGCCGTACTAGTGGACGTTGATGGCTGTCTGGACTGCTGCTCGGACCCCCTTAGCTGTTCATACGAGGCCTGCAAAAATAGTGGTTTAACGATATGTTAGGGCATTAATTAACGAAACAGACATTGAGGATAGAAAGAAAAAACATTAACTTAAATAAATTGACTCACATCGATCCGCCAGGCAATATCTGAAATATAGTCGCCCGCCTGGTGCGTCTCGTCCTTGTCCTTCTTCCACACGTGCGTCTGAGTATAGGTCAGAGCTATGACCCCATCCTCTTCTAGATCCTGGTGCTCGACCGCGTTCATGTGTCGGACGATGTCGTGTGGCACCGACCCCCCCGTGTGCGTCGGATCTCTGTTCTATCTGTTCTCAACCCCGCTCTTACTCTTGGCGTCCCAACCTGGATCCGCAGCCCACCGATCTATCATCTCCCCCCATACACGGTGAGATATCCAATGTGGGGGATATTTCATCATGTCCGTCATCGGGGCACCTGTGGGCAGCGCCTTCTTCGCCCGGTCCCGTGCATCGTGGAGCCATCGGCGGTAATTCTTGCCGATGTAGGCAAAGAAAGCCTGCTGCCCCAGTACCTGCTGCTCAGGCGTGTCAAATGTGAACCCCTCCTGTAATGCATTCAATAACACAAATTAACAACATAAAACAAACTGTAATTTAACATTTACTAACGCTGAAAAAAATACTTCACCGTACCAGCCACTCCTCCCATAGGGCCTCCCTCGCAACGGCATCCCAGTCCTTCCAGTACAGGCGTGGCTCGAAGAATCGGCCCTTCACAAGAACGCCGATCTTCGTCCTCGCCATATTCTCCAGGATCCTGCCAAAGAAGTAATTAAATTAATTAATACAGTTCAAATATAAATTAACACCCAAAAATTTTAAACATAAGCCATGAGATGATATTTTTAGTACTTACAGGCCCTCCTGCGTGAGCGTAACTCTCTGTTTACGCTGGGGGTCTATGCGTACCCCGCGTGTCGGACCACGGCCTCGTCGAGATCCTATAAAACACAGACATTAATACAGTTCAAATATAAGGCTAGCGAAAATGTACGAAACACCGTTATCAACTATACCTGAGGTAGAACCCACGGAAGATGGAGAATGCACGCGCGTGTGGGATGAATCTGCGTCGGGCTGGGGCGACGGCTCGAGCTGGGGCTGGGGCGACGGCGATGGCTGGGGCTGGGGCGACGGTGACGGCGACGGCTGGGGTTGGGCCCCCGATGGCTGTCCGCGATCACTCTGTGCCTCGTCATCAGTAGGCAATGACGAGGTGGGACTAACCGGGGAGGAAGCAGCTCGGCGTCCAGCTCGGCCACGAATAGCCCGTATCCTATCCATATCTGACTTCATATAGATTATATACAAAGACATTAACACGTGAAAAACAATAATTTAGGCATAAATCATCATCGGCACTATATATATATATATATATATATATATATGAACGGATGTGCAAAAACACATCAATAAACACCAAGTTCTAAAATGTTACTACATTTTTCCCGTGATGTTACAACATTACAAGTCAATCATTTTCAGTTTGCGAATCATCTTCATCACTATCCTCGTCGCCCTCTTCTTTGTGGGACTCGTCGTCCTCTTCATCTTCTAATTCATCCTCTTCATCAGTAAACTCGGTCACATCATCTCCAACACTTTCAACATCTTTCGCGTCATCATCTACGACTTCTTCTCCCACAAGAAGTGTTGTTGGAAGAGGAAGATCGTCCTCCTCGTTGTTGACCTCAACATGGAACAAGACACGTGGTTGGTCAGCTTGAAAGGAGTCTAGCTCACTGTCATATGTCACGGGCAATTTCTTGGAGTTGATAGTTGTATACCAATGAGATTTGGGATTGGCGACGTCCTCCGCGTAAAAGACTTGTACAGCTTGACTAGCAAACACAAAGGGCTCGTTTTTTTCATGTATTGTTTGTAGACTTTTGCTGGTGCTTTCCCTGAGGCTTATGAACCTCCAAATGTCTTCTATTTTGAAGTTAACAACGATTCACCCATTGTCCAGGTAACTACTTGAGGAAATCAACAAAATGTTGAGGGGCTCAATTTTTTTCCCTAAACATCACTCATGAAACCAAATGAATGACAACATTTGTTTCTGAACTGAAGGATGACATCAACCTATTTGACTACAATGTCCAAGACCGTGTTCAGGATTTTGTAGATGCTGCTTTAGCACAGGTCAGCTGAGTGTACTTGCTCACTTTTCTCAAGCCTTAGAAAACGCATGAGTAATATTAAGGGTGGTGTCTATGCCATATGTATCATCTGCGATACATTTAGGGAAGTACTTTAGCTAGTTGTTAGTTCTTTATGAACCATTGTTCTAAGACAACAACAAAAAATTTAGATCTAAATGGAATGCAATGTGGGACTATGAATTGGAGTTTCAAGCAAAGAAATTGAACAAACATCTATCTGCAAGAAAAAACATCTATCTGCAAGAACAAACATCTATCTGCAAGAACAGACCCTATGGAACATGTAAATGAGGTTTGGGGTGTATTAGAGTAGTAACACTAAAGCACTCTTACCATCCAAAATGTCACTAACCAATCAAACCTTATCAAACAATCTCATTGACGTACACCCCAATCAGAGATCCCCTTCTTGATTAACCATATCAAACAATCTCATTAACCATATCAAACAAAAAGCTTTGTAGGCTTATTAGCCAGTTTGAAACTTACCAAAGTTGGCCGGAGCTCAAAGATCTAGGCAGACTACGCTAGATCGATCTGGTCGTTGAAGACTGGCCGTGACGGCCGCCGGAGGTGGCGTGACGTCGGGGGGAAGATAGGGGTGTCGTTGGGGCTGGGTTTCTGTAGAGGGGGTCGCCGGAGGTGGGATGCCGTAGAGAGGGTCGCCGGAGGTGGGTTGCCGTAGAGGGGGTCGCCGGAGGTGGGATGCCGTAGAGAGGGTCGCCGGAGGTGGGTTACCGTAGAGGGGGTCGCCGGAGGTGGGATGCCGTAAAGAGGGTCGCCGGAGGTGGGTTGCCGTAGAGGGGGTCGTCGGAGGTGGGTTGCCGTAGAGGGGGTCGCCGGAGGTGGGATGCCGTAGAGAGGGTCGCCGGAGGTGGGTTGCCGTAGAGGGGGTCGCCGGAGGTGAGAACGCCGGTGGGTGAGAGAGAGAGAGAGAAACGGGAGAAAGAAAAGAAAGAAAGCAGATGTGCGTATTAAGGACAGACCTATAGCGACGGAATAAGTCCGTCTCTAATAGTCCGTCGGTAAAACTTTCTAAAACTATTTAGCGACGGTTTTTCCGTCGTTAAAAGTTCGTTGGTAAAAATCCGTTGGCAAATTCTTTTACCGACGGAATGGTCCATTGGTAAACTTTTTTAACGACGGATTTATACGGACGGTAAATACCGTCGTTGAATCAGTCTTTTAGCGACGGAATACCTTCCGTCGCTAAAAGTCCGTCGCTAAAGCCATCTTTTCTTGTAGTGATGACGGGACGATTAATCAGAAACCTCATCCTTCATAAATTACCAACAAAACTATTAGGAAATTACCATAGCCTCACTGTCCAACCGACCTATTTTCCTTCTAGATAACCGGACAGTTAGTCAGTCCTATTTCCCAAAAATTCGAAAAACACCTTCAAACACCTGAAAATTCCCTCCACCCCTCATAGTGTATAAGCTAGCCAGCTCGATCTCTGTGGTACGCATAATTAAATTTTTGATGACTTTCTCTATACAGTTAAGGCTAAGCTTGGTTGGTATTAAGACTCATTCGGAAAGCTCTCAGAAACTCCAATGGCCAAATAATTCCCATAGACCTCCGATTTGGTCCATATCATCAATGAAATTCAGAAGGATGTTCATAATGGTATCACTACCCTAACCAAGCAACAATTACAAATCGTTTAGGAATTGGATAACCTCAAGAAGAGAAGTAAAAGAGAACCGAAAAAGGGAAAAAATATGATAAGAAGAAAGGTCCGAAATTCGATTGGATGTATGAGTTCGAGGATAAAGAAACTAAACCCCCTGCCTTCCCAGAATGGAAGGACAAGTTAGCTACCCTCGAGTCATAGATCGCCAGGATAAGGCGAGTTGATGACCCTCTAGACCTCAGTGCTCTAACCATGAACCCCGAGGATAGGCTATCCCTCAAGTTCAAAATGCCGAAGATGGATAAGTTTGATGGCACCACGGATCCCAAACTTCATGTGAAGATGTACATGTAGGCGTTGGCTCCATATGGAGTGAACCAAAATCAGTTGATACAGTTGTTCCACTGCACTCTCACTGAAGCGGCCTCTCATTAGTTTCTCACTTTGAATGATGCCGAGTCCATACATGGGAAGTTGTTGTGAGAGAGTTTGTGATGCAGTACCTGTAGAAAGCCAACTTAGGCATTACCTGAAGAGATTTGGAAACCATGAAGCAAGAGCCAAGAGAGTCCATTTCAGCTTTCATAATGAGGTGGAGGAATAAGGCAGCCCAGATGGTGAAACCTTTAACCGAGGAAGAGCAAGTGACTATAGTCAGGAGTAACTTGCTCTCAGTCTACCATGATTATATCTTTGGCCACTACCATACGTCGTTCAAAGCTCTTATGGGATCCCTCATACAAATAGAAGATGTCATGAACAAAGGAAACAAATCTCGTGAGTCGAAGCCACTAGGGGTATACCGAGCCAGCCAAAGGGGTTCTAAAGTCCAGTCTGAGCTAGCAATAGCCAACAATGTCAACGCCGTGCAAACACCTCGGGTAGTGACATGAGAAGCCATTACGAAGCCTAAGAGAAAGTTTACACCGTTTAATGCACCTCCATAAAATCTTCGAACATTTGTTGAGAAGAAGAATGATACCTAAGTTGTCGCCTAACCCCACTCCAGCGGTGATACCTGAAGGATATAACGTGAATACTTTTTGTGTTACCACCAAGGACAGTGTCATCCCATGTATAGATGCATCACCTTGTGACATGCCATACAAGACCTCATAGAGAAAGGCGAAGTGTCCCCTCTCATCAGACTGAATGTCTGAATAGAACCCTTGCCGCCTCATAGGGTTAACTGCATTGATAGCCATCCAGTTATGAATCCAACCGTTCTCATTGTTCCAACTTGCTAGCCAGTTGGGAAGTCAATTTTTGCTTATCATTCTCTGTCGCAATTTTACGACGTGATTATTTGGGAAGAATTGATGGAAGGCGAGACCTTCATAGTTGAGGTAGAGTATGATGAAGAAATCAGGTTTATGTTCCGGCCCAGTGCCAGATTATCCCACCGAACCAGATCAAGCCGAGTATACTAGACCTCACTCCAGCCAGCCACATCTGACCCACTATTATCTCAAGACCGCCCAGATGACGAGGTCCTAAGACAGTTGAAGAAAACCCAAGCCAACATTTATATATGGGGACTACTGTCTGCCTCATACTCTCATCGCCAAGCCCTCATCAAACTTTCCAATAAAGCCCAGTTATCAATCCAGAACCCGGAGACCTATTGTAATGCCCCAAACTTATGTTTGGTTTTATGGCAAATCTTATCTTATTAGTTACAAGGTATTTAGCAACAATATTTTAGCAATAGTATATTTGATCTTTAGCGACAATTTATAACAACCATAAGTTGTAATCTATGAAACGGGGTGCAACAGAAAAATAAATGAAGATTAGCTGATAATCTGGGAAGTTATGAATTAAATTAGGGTTATTATGTAAATGTCTAATATCTCTTTTTTGGCAGAAATATATATATATACACACACACACACACACACACACACACACATTTATACAGCTGTCAATGGATTCTGAGGCCTTGGTAACTCAAAAGTCTGATCTATTAGCTTGAGATTTCAGTGGTCAAAGAAGCTTCGAGCTCGAGTAGGAGAGAGGGAAGGTCGGGCTGGGTAGGCTTATATATATATATATATATATATATATATATATATATATAAAAAAAAAATTTGAACTGATAGAGAGAGATATGGAGTTATAAAGTATGAGACTTTGGAAACAATTAAAAGGATATATGTTTATAAATAACCAAATAAAAATGAAGGAGTCCAAAAAAAAAAGAGATACTTTAATCGGGCTGTAGAGTGAACAAAAAAGAGAGAGGGGAGAGAGATGGAGCAGGCAGTCGGCCCTAGAACGGGCGGCGCCACTCCCACCTCTAGGAAACTCCGTGGTCGGCCACGAAATAAGTCACTGGTGATCAACTCCGGCCGCGCCTTCACCGAGCACCACTGCAGAACACCTCTGTAACCATAATGCCGTAGCCAAGGTGTTGCTGCCACCACCAAGCCGTCGTGCGATCGCTATCACTGGCAGTCCCATCGTCGGTAAATGCCTCTTCCAGATCACGGCAGCCCCATCACCGGCGAGCAACTCTAGTCGCCCCTTCATCGAGTGCCATCGCCCAACGCCTCCGCAACCATCGCGTCCCTGCCACCACCGCACGGGCCTTAACACCGGCCAACCAAAACTTCTGTCAACACCATTGTCGACCACATACTCGAGCTCCGACGATTTATTCCTTTTAGTCGGCGCCTCCATTGATTAGACCGCCCAGCACCTCCGCCACCAATGTAGCGCAAGCAATGTGCCGCTACCACCACCATGTCATCGTACTATTGCTGTCACGGCCAGATCCAATGCTAATGGCCGTTGTGGTCATCACGAATCCGGTCAGTGACCAATCGCCCTAAGGCCACAGGCTATCACCACCCCCTTTTCTGATCGCCACAGTAATTCTTTACCACCGTCATTACAATTGTCGCGGAGCACTTCTGCACCTCTAAAAGAACTACTGGTTTCCATGGCACCCACAGATTTGCCGAATGAATCGTGATTTGATCTCATAATGGGTAAACGGATCGGGTAGTCATCTCCTGCGACTACGATCGATAGAATTTATGACCTTGTCGATTGATGAGGGAACCTATTGGTTGCAATGGTTGATGGGTGTGGTGTTTGTACTGGGATGGAGTAGTTGTGGGTGGAAAGCGTATGACTGTGTGATTGTGGTATCTGGATAATTGTGTGTGTGCACCGGTGGGTGTACGTTGCGTGTGCTTGGGCAGATGTGTATATTGCGTAGATGTGGTGTTATTTTTACAGTTGCATGAGGTGCATGAGCGTGTTGCTGTGTAGGCAACACGATAGTGTGTAAAGCCTTTTTATGTGTGATTAGCAGTGTGATGGTTGTACGTGTACTGTGTGGTGAGAGTGTGGTCGTGTGGTAGTGTACGGTTATGTGCATATCTTGGTTGTGCGTTTTGTAGTGTGAAGGGTGAGTATTAGGGGCTTGGAGGATTTTGGAAGTGACGGTTACTTGGGTGAAAATCAATTGGTAAAGTTGAGTTATACGGCTATGTGGTACCGTAAGTACGTGTGCGTTGTGTACCATATGTGTACATGGTGCAGGTGTACCGTATGCTTACGAAGGTGTACCTTATGCACGTATGTGTTTTGGACAAGGAAGCGCATAGGCTATAAGAATATATAAAAGGGAATTTTTAGCATGAGCTCTAGCGATTAACTAGGTACTATTTAGCGCAAGGTGGCTTGGTTAGTTATTAAAAATTGGGTGAATTGAGGGAAGTTCAACAACGGTGATGAAATGCCCGATAATGACATGTAGAATTGGGTACGATTTTAGACGGGTTGTGTAACAGGCGGTGGAATGCGGCATCTGAGTTGTTTGAGAAAATATCCGACATGAATTCTGCATTTTCATCAATGATGCCCTTCGGGTTATAGTGAATTCGGGGCTATGGAGATGAAAGGAATGGCATTAACGGTTCTATTGGTCAAAGGTAACAACTGATCATCGTGCTAGATTTTGGATCGAGGAAATGTGTCAGCGACAAGTGAGTGACCCTTTGATTCAACTAGTATTTTTATATAAAATGTACTTGTTTATCTACTGTTAAAAAGTGAAGTTTAGCATTGACTGTTTTAATTATGTTTAGTTGTTCTGGCTTGATTTGCATAACAAAGATTTTAATAGTTTATTTCTCGTGAAAAACCGGACCAGTATATAAATGATATTTTGTTTAGAAATTGAAATGGACCTCATATTTGAAATGTTTGGTACAAGTGAGATGTTTTGGAAATTGACGTTATTATGAGTATTGAACAACTTGAAAACTATCGAAATAGGTACGAGGATGGTTTGACCATCAATTGATGAGTGGTTGTGCTTAAGATGAACAAAAAAGTGGTTTTCTTTATTCGACTGCTGTGCCCCATATCCAACGGGGGAAAGTTGGATTTTGGGCCCTGGTCAACAGGGCTTGTACGTTGATGCATAGTACTGTTGCTCGTGGTTCGCCCCTACGTGCACAGAATTATTTATCCCGGATGGAAGAGGAATTTCGTGCCCTAGTCAGGGAGGCTTGTTCGCTGATCGTAGCATATCGTTTGAGCTAATGTCGGGATGAAATTGTTTATCGTGAGGTGTTGTGCTAATGATTTTATACCTCAGTTTTGTTCCATTTACTCTATTTCATTTACCGGATGATTTCTTATGATTTTAGATTTTAAAATGTTGCTATAATTTATTGTGAGTTATTTTCTGACATGCTATGGTCCACCTGGTTGAATCATTGGTTACTTACTGAGCACGTGGAAGCTCATCCCTTACTTACAATTTCAAGTTTGAAAGTAAGGTGATGGTGAGGAGCATAGGAATGGACAATTTGGCGTGGAGCTACATAGACTACATTAAATGAGTCGCTAATATTTAGATTGTTGGTTTAGTTTTAGTTTTTGACAAATTGGAGGTATGAAGAGTTTTAGCATAAGTGTTGAATTCAAATAAAAATATGATAATGTAATTAAAGTTTGTAGAAGTTTTAATTTCCGCTGCAGCTTATATTGGTTTTAGCGATTAAGGCCTGGCAGAGTCCTTGGTTGGAGTCTATTGGGTCTATGGTCGGTCGTACCTAGCTCACGGGCCTACTCGTGGGTTCGGGTC
Organism: Escallonia rubra; assembly: GCA_033065855.1. Classification (NCBI taxonomy): domain Eukaryota; kingdom Viridiplantae; phylum Streptophyta; class Magnoliopsida; order Escalloniales; family Escalloniaceae; genus Escallonia; species Escallonia rubra. Next base: position 53,737 of record JAVXUO010000268.1, on the reverse strand, counting down.
GTGACATCAATGGTATCAGAGCATTACGATTTATGGATATTAGAGTTTAAGTAATGATTTTGCTGGTTAGGTTATAGAACCCTAAGTTATAATCCAAGTTCTGTAGCATCAGGCAATATTTGAAGTTTGCTTAGGTTGCGATTGGTGATTGTAACTTAAGTTTCGAAACTTACATACCACCATGAGGACTTACTTCGTTTGGGTGAAGTTAGATTAGGTTGGTTTAGAGAAATGTTTTTCTAGTTGTCAAAGCTGGATCAGAATGTAGAAACTTTGGAACTTTTGGAAGGTTACGTGAACTCTCAAAGTTCTGCAAGTGTTAGAGTGTAAGTGATGACTTGGTAAGTTAGAGTTTAGAATTTCGACTTGAACGGGAATTATGATGTTTAATATTTGTCGGTAATAAATTGGTGCGGAGATTCGGCACTATTCAGCTATTATGTTTGTTGCCATATATATCTGAGTTACGTAACGAGATCTAGTGCGTGAACGTTGTAAGTATTATAAAATTCGAGGCCGAATTGCTTTTAACGGGGAGGGGATGTAATATCTTGGTCTCAAATTGGTTTTAAGGTTGATTTTGATAAATACACTTGATGCTCTAGAAATTTGATCACTTGGTGAGACTTCATGGTTTAGCGACGATTTAGTTGTATAAGTTGAGAAATACGGAGATAGCATTTATAATTGGCGAAGGTTCCGATTTAAGAGTATTAATCTTAGATGTATTTTCATTGGCGGATTAAAGTGAGTTTAAAAGTGAAGTGTGTAGGACAAGGGATGAGATCTGACATAATACAAAGCAGCAATCTAGTGAACACAAATTTCGAGGACGAAATTTCTTTAAGGGGAAGATAATGTAATGCCCCGAACTTATGTTTTGGTTTTATGGTAAATCATATCTTATTAGTTATAAGGTATTTAGCAACGATTTTTTAGCAATAGTATATTTGATCTTTAGCGACAATTTATAACAACCATAAGTTGTAATCTTTGACACGGGGTGCAACAAAAAAATAAATGAAGATTAGCTGATAACCTGGGAAGTTATGAATTAAATTAGGGTTATTATGTAAATGTCTAATATCTCATTTTTTTGGCAGAAAGAGATATATATATATATATATATATATATATATATATATATATATATATATATATATATATATGAAAATTTGAATTGATAGGGACAGATTTGGGTTTATAAATGAGGAGACTTTGGAAACAATTAAAAGGATATACGTTTATCAATAAAGAAATAAAAATGAAGGACTCCAAAAAAAAATAGAGAGAGAGTGAACGGAAAAGAGAGAGGGGAGAGAGATCGAGCAGGCAGTCGGCCTTAGAACGGGCGGCGCCACTCCCACCTCTAGGAAACTCCATGGCCGGCCACGCAATAAGTCACCGGTGATCAACTCCGGCCACGCCTTCACCGAGCACCACCGCACAACACCTCCGTAACCACCCTGCCGTAGCTAAAGCACCACTGCCACCACTAAGTTGTCATCTGATCATTGTCGACGGTAGCCCCATCGTTGGCCAATGCCTCTACCAGATCACTGCAGCCCCATCACCAGCGAGCAACTCCACCCGCCCCTTCACCGAGCGCCATCGCCCAACGCCTCCCCGACCGTCGCACCGCTGCCACCACCGCATGGGCCTTATCATCAGCCAACTTTGGTCAACGCCATTGTCGACCACATACTCAGGCTTCGATGATTTATTCTTTTTAGCCGGCGTCTCCAGTACTAATTAGACCGCCCATCACCTTTGCCGCCACTGTGCCGCTACCACCACCATGCCATCATGTTATTGATGTCGCGGCCAGATCCAACGCTAATGGTCGTTCTGGCCATCACGAATCTGGTCAGTGACCAATCAGCCCAAGGCCACAGGCTATCACAACCCCCTTCTCTGATCGGCACAGTAATTCTTCGCCACCGTCGTTACAACTGTCGCGAGCACTTCTGCACCTCCAAAGAACCATTAGTTTCCATGGCACCCACATATTTGCCGAATGAACCGTGATTCAATCTCATAATGGGTAAACAGACCGGGTAGTCTTCTCCTGCGGTCACGGTCGATAGAATTTATGACCTTGTTGATTGATGAGGGAACCTATTGGTTGCAATGGTTTATGGGTGTGGCGTTCATACTGGGATGGAGCAGTTGTGGTTGTAGTGGGTATGACTGTGTGATTGTGGTATCTGGATAATTGTGTGTGTGCACCGGTGGGTGTACGTTGCGTGTGCTTGGGCAGATGTGTATATTGTGTAGATGTGGTGTTATTTCTACAGTTCTGTGAGGTGCATGAGCGTGTTGTTGTGTAGGCAACACGATAGTGTGTAAAGCCTTTTTATGTGTGAGTAGCAGTACGATGGTTGCACGTGTACTGTGTGGTGAGAGTGTGGTCGTGTGGTAGTGTACGGTTACGTGCCTATCTTGGTTGTGCATTTTTCAGGGTGAAGGGTCAGTATTAGGTGCTTGGACGATTTTGGAAGTGACAAGTTACTTGGGTGAAAATAAATAGGTAAAGTTGAGTTGTACGGCTATGTGGTACGGTAAGTACGTGTGCGTTGTGTACCATATGTGTACATGGTGCAGGCGTACCGTATGCTTGCAAAGGTGTACCGTATGCTTGCAAAGGTGTACCCCATGCAAGTATGTGTTTTGGACAAGGAAGCGCATAGGCTATGAGAATATATAAAAGGGAATTGTTAGCGTGAGCTCTAGCGATTAACTGGGTACTATTTAGCGCAAGGTTGCTTGGTTGGTTATTAAAAATTGGATGAATTGAGGGAAGTTCGGCAACGGTGATGAAATGCCTGAGAATGACATAGTGAACTGGGCACGATTTTAGACGGGTTGTGTAACAGGCGGTTGACTGCGGCGTCTGAGTTGTTTGAAAAAATATCCGATAGGAATTCTGCATTTTCATCAATGATGCCCTTCGGGTTATAGTGAAGTCGGGGCTATAGAGATGAAAGGAATGGCATTAACGGTTCTATTGGTCAAAGGTAACAACTGATCATTGCGCTATATTTTGGATCGAGGAAATGTGTCAACGACAAGTAAGTGACCCTTTGATTCAACTAGTGTTTTTATATAAAATGTATTTGTTTATCTACTGTTAAAAAGTGAAATTCAGCATTGACTGTTTTAAATATGTTTAGTTGTTCTGGCTAGATTTGCATAACAAAGCTTTTAATGGTTTATTTCTCGTGAAAAACCGGACCAGCATGTAAATGATATTTTGTTTAGAAATTGAAATGGACCTCATATTTGAAATGTTTGGTACAAGTGAGATGTTTTGGAAATTGACGTTATTGTGAATATTGAACAACTTGAAAACTATCGAAAAGGGTATGAGGATGGTTTAACCATCAATTGATGAGTGGTTGTGTTTACGATGAACAAAAAAGTGGTTTTGTTTATTCGATTGCTATGCCCCATATCCAATGAGGGCAAGTTTGATTTGGGCCCTGGTCAACAGGGCTCGTACGTTGATGCACAGTACTGTTGCTCATGGTTCGCCCTTGCATCCACATAATTATTTATCCCGGATGGAGGAGGGAATTCGGCCCCTAGTCAGGGGGGCTCGTACGCTGACCACAGCATATCGTTTGAGCTGATGTCGGGATGAAATTGTGTCGTGTGGTGTTGTGCTAATGATTTTATACTTCAGTTTTGTTCCATTTACTCTATTTCATTTACCGGATGATTTCTTATGATTTTAGATTTTAAAATGTTTGTGAGTTATTGTATGACATGCTATGGTCCACCTAGTTGAATCATTGGTTATTTACTAAGCACGTGGAAGCTCATCCCTTACTTATCATTTCAGGTTTGAAAGTAAAGTGATGGTGATGAGCACATGAAGAGACAATTTGGCGCAGAGTTACAGAGACTGCATTGAATGAGTCGCTAATATTTAGATTGTTGGTTTAGTTTTAGTTGTTGACAAATTGGAGTTATGAAGAGTTTTAGCATAAGTGTTGTATTCAAATAAAAATATGATAATTTAATTAAAGTTTGAAGAAGTTTTAATTTCCGCTGCAGCTTATATTGGTTTGAGCGAGTAAGGCCTGACAGAGTCCTTGGTTGGAGTCTATTGGGTCTGCGGCCGGTCACTTACCTCGCTCACAGGCCTACCCGTGGGTTTGGGTTGTGACACCTGTCCTAGGTATTAGGGGCTATATATTGTGGAAATATCCTCGCCTTTTCCAAGTCTGATCCGCTCAAGTCAAAACCAACCCATAATGACCCGCTTCATATTACTATGCGAGCGCTCGATAAGAGGATACCATTGATCGTCATTGACAATGGTTATGCTCTATATGTATGCCCCTTATTGACCCATCAAATTTGACCCATTCCAACCAAGTTATTCAAGCCTACGATAACATTCGAAGGGAGGTGATTGGTATAGTGAAGCTTCCAATGACTATGGGTATTGCTAGCTTTGATATAGAGTTCCAAGTATTAGATATACCTGCCACGTTTAACCTCCTTTTGGGAAGACCTTGGATACACTCCGTGGGTGCAATTCCCTCTACATTGCACCAGAAGGTCAAGTTTATGTTGAATGATGCTTTTTTTTTCGCCATAATAAGGAATTCGCAGTTGCCTCAGATCAAATAGGTCGAGAAGGACACTATTCAGGTACGATATGATTCCTTGGATATTCTGCTCAATGGATTTAGGATGGATCACCCGGTTCAGTGTCTCGAGCATGAGGAAGTTTGTCTCGGTAAAAACTACTCACTTTTTCCTCATATAGCAATAAAAGGATACTCCCTATATTATGGAAATTCTACTACTTTCCCGGAAAAGGTTCAGGCTGAAACTGTCAAGGAATTCTTAGTTTCCTGGATATGGAGAACAAAAAAGATCAGTTCAATTTAGAATATAACCTGACCAGAAAGGAGAAGAAAAAAGCTATCTAAATGCTCGCCCAAGCCAAAAACGACAAGGAAAGCGAAAAGTACACGAGCATAACCAAGATCCCTACTATGAACGGATGCTTCATCAAAAAAGGAGAGAATGGGCCTTTCTATGGATTTTCGGAGCCATTTTATAGTGTGGAGACCCGGAAGCAGGTTAAAGGATGAGAGATATTCTATGATTGCGAGTGGGTCGAAGAGGAAAACTGTCAGTACAAACCAAGTCGGATACTGAAGGAGTCTCAAATTTGATGTATTTGATGGATCCAAAAATGATGACAACATGCTTCACACATATGTTTATCTCAGTACTTATTTGTGAAGTAGATGACCAGACCGTGGACCCAGCATGCCTAATCACTCCAGCACAGGGTGATAGTAGAATTGGATGATCGAGTACGAAATGGTGATTGTGGGAGTGGTTACCTAAGGAAGTCCAACTATTAAAGATGCTCCAAAGCCGGAAGACTTGGATGCTTATGTCACCTTAGCCAATATAAATCTGCTTACCTACTATGTATTTCCAGACTACTTGATTGCTAATATGATTGATTTCAATTATCCATTGGTTGCTGACATAGGCTATGATGAATTAATCAACTCGGCTAATGATGAGTCACACCTATTGGGCCTAGAAGAGAAAAAATATCTAAAAGAAATTGAAAATTGAGAATCTAGTCATGTCAAGTCAATGGCTGAAGGAACAGTCAAAACAAACACCCGAAGATGTAAAAAAATAGGGGCTACTCTAGATGAGAGAGAACTAGAAGAGATCAATGCGCTCATCAGGGAATTCTTAATATTTTTGCTTGGTCATATAGTGACATGCCTGGTATAGATCTGTCCATCATGGAACACCACCTACCTATCCTACCCAAAGCCAAACCTGTCAAAAGAAACTCCGTAAGTAGAGACCAGAGTGGTCTCTCAAGGTTAAGGAGGAAGTGACGAAGTTACTCTACATCGGGTTCATGCGAGTGACTGAATACCCTACCTATCTAGCCAACATCATACCCGTTCCCAAACCTTTCGGTTGAGTCAGGATGTGTGTTGACTACCGAAACCTAAACCGAGCTTCTCTAAAAGATTATTGCCCTTTGCCCATCATAGACCTGATCAGAGACAACACAACCGAGCATGGCTCCTGAGGACCAGGAGAAGATAGCCTTCACAACCCCTTGTGGGACCTTTTGTTATATAGTGATGCCTTTTGGCTTGAAGAATGTCGGGGCTACATACCAGTGAGTCGCTACCACCATGTTCCATAAGAAGGTGGAACTATATGTGGATGATATGATCATCAAATCGAGGAAGAGGGAGGATTGCACAGTGTTGCGGAAGTATTTTGAGAGGTTGAGGCAGTGCAACGTGAGGTTGAACCCGTAGAAGTGTGTGTTTAGAGTCAAAGCTGAGAAATTGCTAGGTTTTATGGTAAGCAAATAAGGTGGACCCAGCCAAGATCAAACCCATAATTAAGATTTCCCTACCCAAGACGGAGAAAGAAATCAGAGGGTTCTTGGGCAGAATCCAATACATTAGCTGATTTATATCCCAGCTAACCATGATCTGTGGGCCTGTGTTCAAACTGTTGAAGAAGGATTTCAACAAAGAGTAGAACCCTTTGTGCTAGGAAGCCTTCGAAAAAATTAAATAGTACCTTATCAACCCTCTAATCCTATGTCCGCCAATACCCAGTAGCCATCTACTGTATACCTCACAGTGATCAATACTGCAACGAGAGCAATGTTATGCTAGCATTTGGATAATTCTTTTATTGAGAGAGCCAAATATTATGTGAGTAAGAAGTTAACCCCAGGTGAGGTGAACTATTCAGCTATAAAGAAGACATGTGTATCTTTGGTTTGGGTAACACAAAGATTACGTCTTGGTGTATCCCATCAGATTGTTGGCCAGAATAGACCCCATGAAGTACTTGTTTGAGAAGCCTATCCTATCTAGCCGCACAGCCAAGTGGCTTTTGTTGTTTTTTGAGTTTGACATCACCTATGTCACGCAGAAGTTGATCAGAGGAAATGCCATGGTCAACCTGTTAGCCAATTGTCCAATGGATGATACCAGTCGATGAGAGGAGATGTTCCCAGATGAAAAAGTATGCATAGTTGAATAAAAAATGAGATGACAGTTATACTTTAACGGAGCAGCGAACAGTAAGGGTTTTGGTGTATGAATATTGTTGATCTAACCAGACTGAGCCCATTCACCTATAGCCATCAAGTTGACTTTCGACGGTACAAACAACACCGTCGAATATGAAGCTTGTATCATCGGGTTAGAGATGGCCTTGAATCTAGGATTTTGGGATATTATGGTGTATGTAGATTCAGCATTGATCTTATACAAGATTCAGGGTATGTGGAGCATCAGAGATGAACGTCTGCAAGTATATCATGCCCATTTGGAGAAAATTATAGACCAATTTGAAGATGTGAAATTCCATTACCTACCTCAAGTCAAGAACAACTTTATTGATGCCCTAGCCACCCTTGCGTCGATAGTTGACATACCCGAAGCCAGGAGGTAGAGTCATTTGCCATACAGAAGAGAGACTGACCAGCAGCCTATTGTTTCATGATAACGCCCATATAAGAAGATGGAATACCCAAGCCTTGGTATACATCGATTTACACTCTTATCTAAGACGAATAATACTTTGAGGGATATTCTGCAAAGGACCAAGTAGCTCAGAGAGGATGGGCGACACAGTTTATTATGTGCGACCAAAGATTGTATAAGAGACATTATAATGGAGAACACATGGTGTGTGTAACCAAGAGAAAGAGTAGCCAAGTCCTGGAAGACATACATGTTGGATAGTGTGGACCACACATGAACGGGTGAATACTAGCGAATAAGGTCTTTCAATAGGGATACTACTGGAGTACTATGGAGCAAGACTGTGTCGAGCATGTGATAAGGTGCCACAAGTGTCAGGTGTACGCCAACTTGCAACATCTCCATCCTCGAGGGTTATACAACATCACTTCCCTTGGCTATTCTCAAGCTGGGGAATAGATGTAATAGGGAAGATTAGTCCCAGGGCATCTAGGGGACATGAGTTTATACTAGTAGCCATAGATTACTTTACGAAGTGGGTGGAAGTCTCTTCGTACACCGTGCTCAATGCCAGAAAGGTTGCTCAGTTTAACCGAACGAACATTATTCACCGATATGGAGTACCCCAGAGTTGATCTCGGATAAAAGACTACATTTTGAAGGAGAAGTCACAGACCTAGCCAAGGAGTACAGTATAATTCGACATTACTCGTCACCGTATCGACCGCAGACCAATAGGGTTGTTGAGGCCACTAATAAGAATATCAAATCTTTGCAAAAGGCCATGAGTACACGTCTTAATCTTAGCACAGCTTTCCATCCATAGACAGACGAGCAATCTAAGTGAACTATCCAGACATTGGAGGACATGCTACGAGCTTGTGCTATGGATTTTCGAGGTAATTGGGATGATCACTTACCATTGATAGAATTTTCTAACAATAACAGTTATCATGCTAGCTTTCAGATGACACCATTTGAGGCTCTTTATGGAAGAATGTGTCGATCACCAATTTGTTGTAGTGAGATTGGAGAAAGGAAACTGATAGGTCCAGAACTTGTACAAATGACTGTAGACAAGATCCAAGTAATTAGGGACAAACTTAAAACTGCCCAGAGCCGACATAAGCGTTAAGCATATATGAGGCGTCGTGAGCTCGAATTTGACGTTGGTGATCATGTGTTTTTGTGAGTATCCCCGTGAAAAGGAGTCTTGAGATTTGGGAAGAAAGGAAAGCTATCTGAAAGGTACATTTGACCGTTTAAAATTTTGGAACGAGCTGGTACACTTGCTTATCGTTTAGCTTTGCCTCCTAATTTGTCAAAGATACATAATGTTTTCCATGTTTCAACCTTCAGGAAGTATATTTTTGACCCTTTGCATGTTATTGAGTTTGAGCCTATTCAAGTTAGGGAAGACCTATCTTATGAGGAGCAACCAGATCACATTCTGGAATGTGATGAACGTGTCATACGCTCTAAGAGGATAGCTTTTGTGAAGGTATTATGGCGTAACCATTATGAGCGGGAAGCTAATTGGGAACTCAAAGATGATATGCGTAAGAAACACGCTCAACTTTTCGATGATTAATGTACTTTTAATTCCGGGGATGAAATTCTTTTAAGGTGGGGAGAATGTAAGAGCCCCTTTTTATACTAATGAAGATCATATTTGTTAGGAAATAAATTAAGGGATAAATCATTAGAGAAACTCGGTCGTTAAACCATCTCTGATGGATTCAGTAGATGAATAGTGTTTTGATTTGAATGAATAGTGTTTTTAGTCCATGAATAGTGTTTTGATTTGAATGAATAGTTTTTTCAGTTAAATGAATAGTGTTTGAAATCGAGAAAAGAAGCGACTGAAGGATTCAATCGAATGGAGGACCTTTTCGTTCGAATGGAAATGCTTTCAGTCGAATGAAAATCAAATTCGAGGAAGACAAATTTGCGACTGAAGGATTTAATCGAATGGAACCCCTTTCAGTCGAATGGAAAAGAATGAATGCGAAGGAAGACATTTCATGACTGAACGATTCAGTCGAAGGAAAACTCTTTCCTTCGAATGAAAGGGTAAGATCCATTTTTTGTAAATATTAGAAGGTTTTGGGGTGCATTTTGAATAAGTATCAAAAGTTTGGGGAGTACTAGTATAATTTGCCAACTTAGGATTTCTTCCTATAAATAACTTATTTTCCCTCCAACCATTTTTTTGGGTTCTCTTGCTTCTCTTTCTTGAAAGGCTGACAGAGAGAGAGAGAGAGAGGGGAGAAGGCTTAGGAAGCTCTTTAGATTTTAAGGTGGTGCTTTAAGGAATTTTGTACCAAGAACTTGATTAAGGTAAGAGATTTTGTACTTCTTGTTGTGGTAAGGAATTGATACGTAGTATCACTTTGCTAGTTGTTGTACAACTTTGGATTTTTTGTTCAAATTGCTTTGTAATCACCTTTGTTGCTATTTGAGTTCGTAATTCGTAAATTGCATATGATCATTAGAATGAACAACATTTTGTTAAAAAGGGAGTCTTTAAGACTTTTGTAGTCATATAGTGACTTTTGCAGCTACCTTATTGGCTTTTGTAGTCACTTTATGTGACTTTCAGATAGTCCTCACAATGACAGCTATTACGCTATCGGTATGCGTTTCGTACTTTCGGGTTTTGTGTTCGATTTGGGCCTATGGCCACTAATGATCATTTCGTATATTATTTCGCCTCATTTGCATTATTGTCAATGGCTATCGCTTGTTCGTCAAGTTTTGGCTTTGTTTCGGAATACGAATTAATGTATTTACTTACCATTTGATTTCTTCTTATTGTGCTATTTCAGCTCATCCCCTATTTGTTTGCTTTGTCCCTTACCACAGGTGGTAGACTTGATTAAAAGCATGACAGACATGTGGAATTATAGCTTCTATTTTGTTAGCATGTCAAAACAATGTATTCCTTTTGATAACTTTACCCGAATGTGGGTAATTTGATTTGGCATTAGACTTTTGTAATAGAATTTAGGGATGGATTATTCTTTTGTGATTAAATGGTTTGTAAGAGGCAATGGTGTAATTAAGCCTCTAAATTTTGGAGATATTTTGTCACTATTAGATTATATGCTCTGTTTATACTTTGGTGTAGTTGAGTATTTATTAGAATGCATATAATATGAGAATTGAAATTTTTTTGGTAACGGCTCCCAAAGTCGGGGGCGTTACACCTGATGTCTATACCATCAATATAATTGTGTGCTTTCCTGCCTGTACATAATGCATGTTCATTCGCCCCAGGGCTTTATTATCCAGTATTTGAGTGCTTGCATGCTTTGCTTCTGTATGTCCGACGTCTTATCCTCAGATTGGTTCACGACCCAAATTTCTTCAAATCCATTACTATGTTCATCAATTCTTGTACGATGTAAAACCAATGCAAGATTTCGCGCTTGTTGCCAATCGCAACAGCGTCCTCATTTCAAGTAATTTGATTTCCTTAACTCAAAGACCAACCGCTTTACAGCGTTGTGGGCACGACTCTTAGTTAAACTTTTGCTTTGTTTGTCGAGCCTTTCGATTCGATTCGAAGGCTCCAGTGACGTTCAAAGTTATTTTTATTTTTGTCCGTTGACCTTTTTGAATTGATTCGAGGGCTCTGATGACGGTCAAAATCGTGTTCGTGTTGTATGTCGACCCTTTCAAATCGATTTGGGGGCTCCGACAACATACAAGATTCTCTTACATGTCTAGACAACCCTTTTAAATTGATTTAGGGCTCCAGTATCTGGACGTGACTTTTGTCTGTTGACCATTCAATTCGATTTTGTGGATTCAGTAACAGACAATTATTTTTGCAATATATCGTTCATCGACCTTTTCGACCCGATTCGAGGGCTCCGGCATATAGACTAAGTTTTGTTCGTCGACCATTCGAATCAATTCGGTGGCTCTGGAAACAAGCATAATTTTTTCTTCTGTATTATTCGACAACCAATCATTGTTATTGTTGGCTCCGTCTTCGAACTATATCTGTATTTCCATCAAACTACATTGGTCTGATTCCTCCTGGGAGGATACATAAAAAGCCTTTGCCAGTCTGACCTCATATTTGTGGAGTCATTGAGTCTAGTTTTTAGTTACATGGTCTTTTTCCATTTTTATAGGCATTTTAATTATTTAAATAATACGCTTTATTATTAATTAGAATACATTATTAAGTACGAGCTTAGTAATGCAATTCACTTAATTAATTCAGTCCAGTTTTATTTAATTAATTTAGTCCAGTCCAGTTTAATCGTCCAAGTTCGATCCATTGCATGTCTCGTCCAAGTCCAGTCCAGTAGCATAAGTCCAGTCCATTTAGGTCAAGTCTAATCCAAGAGCTTAGATTATTTTAATTGATGTAGTTTATCTAGATAACTTGAAAAATAATCAAAAATGAATATTGGCCATCATTTTAAGGGATCAGAGGTCGATTATTAGTCGATCCAAGAATTGATTCTCTTAGAGCTTACATGCCATTTCTTTGTGAAGTGATATACTATTTCTCTCGAGAAGTCTAGCCACTCAAACCACTCATAAAACATCTTTTTTGTTCTTTGCATCGTGGATTCTACGGAGAACATCCCCGAATCGTCCACGCAAGTTACATCGCAAGGTAATATTTACTAGCTTTCTTAGGGTAGAAAAACCATATAAATTGTCATCCCTTCCTCATAATCGAATTTTATTTCATAAACAACAAAAGAGAGATGTTTTCCCATTTCTTGTCTAAGCCTAAATCTTGAAATGTTAGATTACTCCCCGGAGGACCGATGCCGAATTATGGCGGTTTGGTTCTGGCTAGCCCGACCGGATACGTAGGCCACTTGACCCCTATGGTCGACTTCAAGCCAAAAACATAAAAAAAAAATTAACCTAGGGTGAGTCTTACTGTATTTTACATGTTATGTGTTTTAAGGCCGATAATCATTATAAATGAAATAGAAACCGAAAGGGCGTGGCGGGTGTCTAACACCTTCATGTTGTTTAACTTAGTCCCCAGACCGCTCTCTTGGTTTTGACAGACTAATTGTTCTTTTTGGGGACACTCATTCCCAAGTTTTCTTATTTCCTTTTAATTTAATAAGATGACGACTCCATTTAAAAATTCTTTTTGCGAATTTTCTTCGAGGCGGTACGCCACATATAATTTAGGAGAAGGTTAGCAGTTAATCTTGTACATATTACCTTTTCGTGTTTTTATAATTGACCTTTCGGCAAAAAAAAATAAAAAGTAATACTCGAATATATACTTGAGACGATAATAGTATCTGCTTCTGAAACAATATGCTACTTTTAAATGGAGGCATATACACACTTGCACATTAAGGCTAATCCGAACGGAAATCAAATTGATGCACTACCAGCACCAGCAATGATGTTGTTGCTGTTTCTTTAAAACCACGTGTATAATCCACTCCACATCCCATCCCACGCAAAGGAAAAGATCCACTCATGCGCTACCAGCTCCCGGCATGTACTGCCGTTGCATTATAACCGTATTCCCCACCCAAACCTTATCCCATTCCATAGTGCAGCAAAGGGCGTGGAAATGCCGGCCGTTTTTCTGTCGTTTTCGGCTTTCTTGGTTCGAAAACCATGTGACCTGTCACACCAGGAGTGCACCACGTCCACACTTAGGCTCCTCCTGGGCTTATCAACTAATAATTGAGCAATGCTTTTCATACATTGTAGGTCAAGCGTATTAAAATTAACCTAACCTCATTGGCAGGTGCGTATGCTGTTAATAAAGACATATACTCTTTCTATCTTAAAAAATTTTTAATTATATTTTTTTTTGAGCTGTTTTAAAAAAAAATTAATAATTTGAAATGGAGGAAGTATAAACTTAATTGATACGGATAATAAAAAGTACAAAATGAAAAGAAAAAAAATACAAAGAGAAAATAATTGCGTTGGTGGAATAGTGAGGAAATTAGGTGCAATGGATAGGATTGGGAGCAAATAGTTGGGCTGCTTAAATTATTTATAGGCGCGCCCATAACGTCCCCAATGCGCATGCGGGGGACCCGCAGTGATGACACTGAGTAGAGGTCAATGTGACATACAGCTGTGTTGTAGGTGGGACTTAGGGGGGCTTAGCTGGCTTCGGCTCGAATACCTATTTCTGCAGTACTCCGATGTGTTTGATTTGTCGGCACTGAAGCCAAAACCCATATATTTATATGTTTCTTCTGCCAAAACCAATTTCTAGCTTTATTTTCTATTTGTTCGTTTTTCTTTTTCGGAGCAAAAAACACATGCAAGGTTGTTATACTAACATTATTATTACCTACCTTTGAAGGGCTTTTCTTGTAGGGAAACAAACAATTTTTGTCAATGTAAGAGAAAATGTTACAAAATCATAAATTATAGGCTCAATGGTCAATATTACATCTTTATTTTTCAGTGTAAAAAATAAGCGGAGCATGATGTTTTCTTTAACTAATGTTGTCCTAATAAATGGAAAAATCGATCGTCAAAGCCCAAACTATAGCCTTAAGAGAAGGGTTGTTAATTGCTGCTCTTAATTTGATAATAATTTGTTCCGTTTCATGTGACACAATTGGCAAATTATTCAAAGATATATCTAGCAAATTATCCATAAGCTGCACCTTAACTGTAAGCATGTCGGAGAATCCGAAATACCAGTCAAAACCTTGGCGCATTTGGCAAGGCCAGCTCGGCCTAATAACCTACGACCTCATGTTGGCCACCTCGGCCTAATAACCTACGACACCGTAACAGATGAAGAGCCACGTTGTTAGTTCCCCGCAACCATACAAGCATTTCACGACAACACCCGATTGTGGGTCCCGACACTTATAACCTCGTGTCGTGGCGACTTCAACAAAGCCTAAATGGATAGACCTCCCGAGACATGCTCCCCTGCATCCCAGCTCCACCTCCACCACTGTCCTTTCGCCGTTGGATCCATTAATCCTTTTTGGGTAGGAAAAATCATCAAGATGTTATAAGTAGTGTTTAGAAGAAAGTAGTTTGTTTTTAAAAGGCTAGTGCTAGTAGACTTTTGTCTAAGTACCGCACAATTATATAAATATATATATATACAATATAGTTATCTCAAAAAAACTATTATTTTAATGAAAGGATAAATAGCTTTAACATTATGACTAACTACTATTAGCAAAGACTTTAGTCTTTTTGGTGATGACAACAAATCTTCATTTATCCTGTCAACTATTTTATTTTTCAAAAGTTTATATCCAAATAAATTTATTTGTTATAAGGTACTAACTGCATAATTTCAACCCAATCTCTCTATCGATTACCATGCCCGGCGTGTGGTATTTCTATTGACATATAAGTTTATTGAAGAATTAAAATCAAGCTTCATTTTTGGACACTTAAACTATGCTTTTGTCACATAAAATTTAAGTTGCAATTAATCTCAAATTATTCGCGTCGACTCTCGTAACTATTTAGGTGCAGGCCTGATTCGATAGCAGATTAAGAAAAAAAAAAGTATTATATAGTATATAAAATATTTCTACAGATAACACGATTAATTTGAGATCACCTTGTATTATTTTATTTTTAAAATACTTATTCGTATAGCCACAAAAAATTGAAATAAGCGACTCGAAGTAGAGTTGGAGATGTCAATCCTCTATTTGTTTTCTTCTAATAGTTTCTTTTTAGAAACAGTTAGTCGTAGTACTATTTTTCAAAGAGCTGGAAAAATTCCAAAAGTATATACTGAAGTACTATGATATTTTCACAACTCACACTAGCCACTGTAGTATATAAGAAGCTTAAGGAAGCTACAACCCAATCATCATCATAAAGATAACAACAAAGAATAGTTGTCTTCCCTTTTATCTCCCTTTTCTAGATTAGGTTTTCAGCCTGTTGGGAACTCCTGTGTGAAAAACTGGTAATATTTCACCAACTGTACTTTCTTGAGTTCTCATAATTATTTGTCTTTCTTAGATCTTCTGTTTCAAGTGGGGTTCGCTTCGTCGTGTTGTTATTCCATTAGATGTAATTATACCTGTCAAAGAATGATTATTTGTGACAGTAATATCTCTTATCTGTGACATGATCTGAATCTTATTCTATTCCTTTTCATTTTATCTGTTTAGCTAGAAACTTCATGCATTATCCGCCCTACGACTTGATTCAGTAGTCAAAGTGGACATTACCCACTAATTTCTTGTGCCCTTTGGTGGGCTTCTTGTGGTGCTGTTGGATTCTGAAATAACTTGGTTGTTCTAGTAAGTTTGTTCAGAATTCTTGGACAAATTGAATACTTCCCACAAATTTCTTGTACCCTGTGTTTGGTTACTTCTAGTTTGCTGGGTTCTTGGACAAGATTGTTGAACATAGAGAAATAGGATTTTAGTTTGAGAGTTGGGTATTGGGTTTTTAGTGAGTGGGAAGTTGGGAAATGGTGTCAAGATCATACTCGAACCTCTTAGAGCTGGCCTCAGGTGAGACTCCGTCGCCGTCTTTTGGCCGGATGAGCAGGAGGATTCCACGTATTATGACGGTTGCCGGCATAATATCTGACCTTGATGACGACCCATCAGAGAGTGTGTGCTCTGAGCCGTCATCTTCGTCGGGTCATCGTGACCGATTAATTATTGTGGCTAACCAGCTCCCAATTAGGGCTCAACGCAAAGCGGATAGCAAGGGGTGGATTTTTAATTGGGACGATAATTCGCTTTATCTCCAGCTTAAAGACGGGTTAGGTGATGATGAATTTGATGTTATATATGTGGGTTGTCTTAAAGAAGAAATTCACCCAAATGAGCAAGATGAGGTCTCCCAGATACTGTTAGAGACATTCAACTGTGTGCCTACTTTTTTGCCGCCTGATCTTTTTAGTAGATACTACCATGGGTTTTGTAAGCAACAGTTGTGGCCACTGTTTCACTACATGCTGCCCCTATCCCCGGATCTTGGCGGTAGGTTCAATCGCTCGCTGTGGCAGGCTTATGTATCGGTTAATAAGATCTTCGCGGATAGGATTATGGAAGTGATAAACCCAGAGGATGATTTTGTGTGGATCCATGACTACCATCTCATGGTGTTACCCACTTTCTTGAGGAAGAGATTCAACAGAGTGAAACTTGGATTTTTCCTCCATAGTCCGTTCCCATCTTCTGAGATATATAAGACCTTACCCATCAGGGAGGAGCTTCTGAGAGCACTGCTAAATTCTGATCTAATTGGGTTCCATACTTTTGACTATGCTCGCCATTTTCTCTCGTGTTGTAGCCGGATGCTTGGTCTGTCCTATGAATCCAAGAGGGGTTATATAGGCCTCGAGTATTATGGGCGTACTGTTAGCATCAAGATTCTTCCAGTTGGTATCCATATGCCCCAGCTTCAGTCTGCATTGAGCCTTCCAGAGACTGAATCAAAGGTTGCCGAGCTCTTGAAGCAGTTTTGTGATCAGGACAGGATAATGTTGCTTGGGGTTGATGATATGGACATATTTAAGGGTATCAGCTTGAAACTGTTGGCTCTGGAACAGCTACTTGTGCAGCATCCAGAGTGGCAGGGGAAGGTTGTTTTAGTGCAGATAGCAAATCCTGCGAGGGGCCGAGGAAAAGATGTGAAAGAAGTGCAGGCTGAGACAGAGTCAACTATGAAGCGAATTAATGAGACATTTGGGAAGCCAGGATATACGCCAGTTGTCTTGATTGATAAGCCCTTAAAGTTTTACGAGAGAATTGCTTATTACGTAGTTGCCGAGTGTTGCTTGGTTACAGCAGTCAGGGATGGGATGAATCTCATACCATATGAGTACATAATTAGCCGCCAAGGAAATGAGAAGCTGGATAAAGTTTTAGGGTTGGATTCTGCCACACTGAAAAAGAGCATGTTGGTTGTGTCTGAGTTTATAGGGTGTTCCCCATCTTTGAGTGGAGCAATTCGAGTTAACCCTTGGAATATTGATGCAGTGGCGGATGCCATGGACTGTGCCTTGGAGATGGCGGAGCCAGAAAAACAGTTGCGGCATGAGAAGCATTATAGGTATGTCAGCACGCATGATGTCGGATATTGGGCTCGTAGTTTCTTGCAAGATTTAGAGAGGACGTGTAAGGATCATACGCGACGTAGGTGCTGGGGAATTGGATTTGGGTTAAGTTTCAGGGTGGTTGCACTTGATCCAAATTTCAGGAAACTCTCCATGGAGCACATAGTTTCTGCATACAAGAGGACTACGAGTAGGGCAATCCTTTTAGACTATGATGGCACTTTAATGCCGCAGTCCTCCATTGACAAGAGCCCAAGTTCTAGAACTATAGAAACCCTTAACAGTTTGTGCAGAGATAAGAACAATATGGTTTTCATTGTCAGTGCGAGAAGCAGAAGCACGCTTGGGGAATGGTTAGCATCTTGTGAAAAACTTGGAATTGCAGCTGAGCATGGTTGTTTCCTAAGGTATGCGCTAAAGCGGATTTTTTTCCTGTCTTTCTCGATTGGACTTAAAACGATTACGGGTTATACATGATATGAATATAGGCATAACTGAACTGGTGATTATCCACTTTTAGGCTGAAGCAAGATGCTGAATGGGAAATATGTGTACCAGCAGCGGAATGTGGTTGGAAGCAGATTGCCGAGCCAGTAATGAAGCTATACACAGAGACAACTGACGGGTCAACTATTGAAGAGAAGGAAACTGCAATGGTCTGGTGCTATGAAGATGCAGATCCTGATTTTGGATCTTGTCAAGCAAAGGAACTCCTTGATCATCTTGAAAGTGTTCTTGCCAATGAACCTGTTACTGTTAAAAGCGGGCAAAATATTGTGGAGGTCAAACCACAGGTATGAGTTGTCTACTCCTGAATCTATAGTGACTCTAATTTCTTCTAAGCTCTTCATAATATATAAATGCCCACTAGAAATGACTTCCTCTTTGACAATGATACTCGCTCTGTCTTAAGGCTTTCCTTTGGAAGAGATCTGGGGTGAGCGAACCGTTAGAGATTATTCCATGCATTCCTTGCTCTCCAGAGTGGCCTCAATTAGCTTTTGAAATGTGATAATAGTCAGAGCATTTTATGCGCGGGTAGGGTTGAGCACTTTATGCAGCCTTATCCAGTAAGAGCTCATTAATTGTTGATTAACCAGGTTTGGATGATAGATTTGGGTGCTTCTCGGCGTTTTTAGGTGGTGTCATCAAAGAAATTCCATTCATTTGTGCATTTTTTGTTCTTGAGCATCTCATTTGCAATATTCTTTAAAATACATTGATGTTTAGACTTCAGAAGTAAAATAATTCGTATTGTAGAAGCACTAACATCATAGAGACCATGTTATGCACCAAATATATGTCTTTGCAACTATGTGAAACTCTCTTCGTTTATTAACCTGTCTCAATGTTGGGCCTTTCCTTGTTAGAAGGCTGGTAGCCTCTTTTAACCGCAAACATAGTTGTAGAATACGAGACCACCAGAAAATTTGTATGAAAACTTCCACAAGAATGACGTGGCAGTGAATTATCTTCAATAACCTGGAACCTCGATTGTACTTGACTGGGAAGTGATCTGTACTTACCTCTATTATAGGAAGCATTTCCATGAATTATGCTTGCTTAGAATCAGCCCAAGGTTGTTAGTAATTGTGCTTTACTAATGCTGGAGGCACTAGACTGAAGTAGCAGCACTAAGAAATTTGACCCAGATAGTGTTTATCAGTGCTGCAGATGAAAGTATGCAGTCAGGCTATAACCTGTTAGCTTAACGATTTTGGCTTTATTAATCACATTTCCGCATTTGTTGTATATGCAGGGTGTAAACAAGGGACTTGTGGCAAAGCGTTTACTTTCTGAAATGCAAAAGAGAGGAGTGTCACCAGATTTTGTCCTGTGTGTTGGAGATGACCGATCTGATGAAGACATGTTTGAAGTGATCAGCAGCTCCATGGCTGGCCCTTCAATAGCTCCAAAAGCAGAAGTTTTTGCATGCACTGTTGGTCGAAAGCCCAGTAAGGCTAAGTATTATCTTGACGATACGGTGGAGATCGTTAGGATGATGCAGGGCTTGGCCTGTGTTTCAGAACAAGCAGTAACTGCATAGCCTTGGAAAAGATAGAAAGGATGGTGGAACTTTGATCACGTGAGTGAGTGTTGTTGTCATACGCAAGGCCTTTTGCTTTACTTTGTTACCATCTGTAAATTTGTAGGACTAAGAGAAACTGCAAAACCGGGCACAGCTTTACTTTTTTTTGTTCTTTATCTATTTAAGCTGTACATGTTTGCTCCCATTACATCAACTCCTGCAACATCAGTTAAGATTGTTGTCGTTGAATCTTTTTGCCTTAATTGTATTGATTGGCGGTGTTAATATTTTCCTACCGAATCTTATTCATATATAGCATTGAAGATGCGGGAAAATTTTCCTTTAGGTCTAAGTGCCTCGAAGTGATTGCCCATTTTCTGCAGGCTGGTGCGCGTGGAGTAGGGGTGTGGCTGTGCGCGCGCTGTGTAGCCGAATACAATGATCCTTTGCATATGTTCTATGTAGATCTGTATGTTTCACGAAGCAAAGGCGAACGCGGGCGCGTGTGGGGAAATGTCCAAGCACAACGAGAACCTCTCTTCACTATAACAAGCCGGCAACATTTGTTTTTAACTTGAGTTTACAAGACACAAGGGGGCACAAAGATGCAAAGTTCACTAGTTTTCAACAAAAGAGAGAGGGTACCATTTTTTACTAGTCACGCCCAGCAGTTTGCTGCACCACCCTTACCACAAAAGACCACCATCGTCGTCGTTTGCGGCCTCACCTCATGAGAAGTCCTCATGTCAACTATTACCTCTTTTCTTTGTTGCCGCCTTATACTGTCGACTGTTCCACTCTATTCCGATTGTCTGGGGAACTCAGCGGGTTGTTAGCTTGGCTCAAGCTTTGCCTTTTTTGCCAGACGGGATGGCATTGTGTGTGTACCTTTTGTTAGAGACAAAAAGTCACTCAAACTCATACTCACACGGAAAGATCTTGAAGATAACATACAATAACACTTAAACTTTTATCTCTTACTTCTTACATTTCCACCATTCTTATATTTTTATAATGCTTTTAAGTAACTCGTAGACATACATTTAAGCTACCGCTAACACGCTATATTAACATGTTAGCACGCGACTAGCACGTTATATCACTAATGCACTTGTTGACTAATGCACCACTAACACATTTTAATAACTCACTAACATGTCATATTAATCACCCCTATAAAGAGCTAAATCAACTTTACTTTCTTAACACCTCCTTTAAACTTGATTTATGCCTCTATACATTATTCTTCTTTTACAGGCTTCGTAAGTGCCAATAATGATTTTCATCTCCAACTCCAACTCCAACTCCATCAACATCAACAATTTATTTTGTCATTTCTTTTGAAGTGCATCACATGTGCACCCTGACAATACCAATCATTTGTGTGGATATTAGACCTTAAACGTTATTTTGGGACACTTCTTGAAGTTCTTCCGGATCAAAGGACGTCTCTTTGTTCACGCAACCTACATCACTTAAAATATTCTATACACCAACTGAGAATAATAATTTTCATTTTTCACAACATCACTTTTCTTGAGAAGTATGAAAAACTTGTCAGAATAATTATCACCGGCATAATTTGCCAAAATATAATCCTTAGCAGCATGTTCTTCAGGTAACATTTCCATGTTCTTAACCACATGAAAAGTGTCCATCACCTCTTCAAATTGTAGCTCATCATCTTCTAGAACGATTGAAACTCATTTTCTTCTCTTGCATAAAAACTAATTGCTATGCCAGATATGTTCACCTCTTGACCACCATGGATCGTTACCTCATTGGTATTGCTCTCATCATCCATTTCTTCATTTTGAGCATTTTCATCACCATTTGTATTCTCGTTCTTCTCTCTCTTTTTTTCCCGACAATTTCATTAATAGTTTCAGTCGCAATCTCCTCCCTTTCTTGAGCAATTTCATCAATAGCTTCACTCGCAATCTCCTCTACAGTTATAGATTGCACTTCTCCATTAGTCAATTCTCTTCTTCACCATTGGCTTTGAGAGTTTTGAACTCTTCTTCATCCTTTATCTACTCTATTTCTTTGGCTTCGGAAGTGTGAAAGTCGTTTTCATCCTCCATTAAATTTTCCTTCTCGACATGTTCACCATCTTCTTCTGTGAACCCATCTTCTTCCCAACTTTGTACCCAATACTCCTTGGGTAAGAAGTCACGCCTATGGTTGGAAGTAATGACATCGATTATTTGCTAAACATCACTTGGAGATCTTAAATCTTTGATGCGCATTCACATCTCTGTATGGACGGCCTTCTGCAAAACTCGGAGTGCCTTTTCTTCCGTCTTTTGTCGAACTCCTTTCGACAAGTTACTATGTGGTTTTTCACTGACCATATCCCACAAATCACACGATTTGAGATACAATGAATGACACTCCTCATTCTAAAGGAATTTGAGAACATCAATTTCTCACACCAAATGTTCATTTTGGAAACTATTTTTTACAACTATAGTGACTAAAATATTAACATGCCACAGCATCCACTAGGATTATTATGACTCTAATACCACCTTTTGGAGATAAAGGACCACTCAAATTCACACACTTACAACATGTAGAGATCTTGAATAAAACAAACTTAAAAAAATTAACTCTTACTTCTTAAATTGTACCACTCTTACACCTTTTTATAGTGCTTCTAAGTAACTCCTAAACATACATTTAAGTTACCACTAGCCTACTACTTAAATAACATATTAGCCCACTACTTGCGCTAAGCACATACCACTTTTGCACTTGAAAGTTATGTACCATTAACACACACTTTAATAACTCACTAACATGTCAAACTAATCACCACTCTAAAGAGCCATATCAAGTTTATTTCCAACACCTCCTGTGACTCGACTGCATGAAGAGGTAGCTCGACTTTTGACTTTCCACTTCTAGATCTTGCTGGCTCCCTCGACAGCTTGGTTGACTGAGTGGGTATTGGAATTGCAAATGGAGTTATCATTTATTTTTGAGTTTTCTTGAAATTTTCTTTTTCTGCTTTCACATGTTAACCCTAGCGGGGGAATGTCTGCTGCGTTTTGAAGCTCGTTGTTAACGGGTACATTTTTATGTCACTTCTACCGAGAAATGTAACACACATCCTTTTTTCGGATTTGGGTGAAGGTGATTAAGTACGAATCTTACTGTGCTTGCAAGAGTCTGCATCTACCCATCATTAGTCCAAAATCAGCTTGTTTACAAGCCTACTGTCTTGGTGACAACAATGACTGTATCTTCGAATGTCGTTACTTTTTCCAGCTCTGCATCTTAGCAACCAAACCATTTCACTCAATGCTAAACAATGGAGGAAAACACTAGAGCAATGGGAGGTGACGAGAGAGGGGAGAAAATGGCGTTTTAGGCAATGTGGAGGCCAAATTTTAGAGGAGTGCAGAATTAGTCAAAAATAGTGCAGAAATAACCGGACCAAAAAAGAAAAATAAGAGTATAGATCCAAAGTTTAAAAAATTTTGAAAGCTTGATGCTCGGCTCTTATTACTTACTTTTTTGACCTTGCGAGTTGCACACAGGAGTGTTGTTTTAAAAATTTGTGAAATTTTATTTGAACACGTGCATCTCAATGGAATTTCATGATATATATATATATATATATATATATATATATATATATATATGAAAGAAAGAATGTAACTTTTAATGAAAACCGAAATCGAAATTACAAACAAGATCCTAAAAGTATTTCTATACAATAATGACTGAATTGACGCATCCAAAGCAAAAAGGTTATATGAAAGATGTGGCTTAGTGTCCCATGAACCTGTATGACATAGGCTGTTAACCTGCAAAAACATATGTAAGTGATTTAAAGGTTGTGTGAGAAGGATAAATTGATTTAGAAGTGATGTGAGAGATATCAAAAACTGCAATACATGCCTAAAACATAAGCGCGTATCATAAACACGACAAAAGCAGTTGCACTTTACACTCACTAGTTAGGTCTATCAAGAGTTTAGTGTAACTAACATTCCAAAGAATGCACATTCATGGACGTACTAAGAGCATTATGCTCACCCAACCCCTTTTCAATAACGTTTCCATGCACCTACACTGAGGATGACTATAATCTGTCAAGTGCTTGTAATAACCTTTATAAATTATTTTTCACTCATTGAACTCAAGCCTTGGAATTAGTAAGCACTGAGTCAAGATCTCCATTACAGGTGATCACTGAAATGGGCTTGAGACCCATCTCTTGTGAAGTCCTAATAACCATTTGCCTTTCAAATCCTTTGGTTAATGGATTCATCATTTTTTGTAATGACTTCACATGTTCCAATCTGATTACTTTATCTGTAATCAACTGTCTCATGTAGCTATGTCTAAGGCCCATATGTCTTAACTTTCCATTATAAGCTTTGTGCATGCCCATGATAGCGTTCATTGACTATATACCCTACATAAATTGGAGCCGTAGGATTAGCCAAAAAAAGCAAGTTGCTTTTAAAGAATCTTTAAAAGCAAGTTCCTTTGGTGTTCTGCCTTCTTGCCTCCTACAGCTAAAGCAATAAGACCTGTTCCCATGGGAGAATTAGTTGATGCAAGTCTATTTTTTTGTACCCTGGATGTTATGCCCCGATGAAGCGTGAAAATCCAACCCACTTGTGGAACCATAATTCTGTAATCCAACTGGCATATGTGGATCCTTCCAAATAGCAGGTTGCCTATGTGACATATGCCCAAATGTAGGGTTCGTTTTGAAATACTTAAAGACCCTATACACTGCATACCAATGCATGTTACAAGTTAACTCGTAAATCTACTCATTTATCCTGTTGCATAAGCAGTATCCGGTCTAGTACAAGTCATGACATACACAACACAACCTATTCAGTGGCAAATTCCAATTGTCTCATGGCCCTACCATCATTGTGAGACAACTTGAGACTCTCGTCAAATGGATTAAATTGGGGTGCTATCCAAATGGCCAAACTTATTCAACACATTCTCAATGTAATGGGATTGTGACAAAGTTATTAAACCGTCATTTCTTATGATTCAATTCCTAAAAGCACATTAACAACACTTATGCCCTTAAATTTTAACATTATTCGATAAGAGTTTCTTTGCTTATAGAAGTTGTTTCAAATTAGTACAAAAAGAAAGAAATTAGCTAATGACCCCTAAACTATACGTGACATGCAATTTATCCCCCTCCACTTTAAAATTAAGCACTAAACCCTCTCAAAGTTAAGAAAATTGTGCACCTTAAACATGACATACTAAATTGTGCACCTTTTTTGCCTTGTTTCTATTCTGTTAATTGCCATAACGTTTGCCCAAACTCTCTATCTTCTTCCTCTTAAAAACTCTTGCTTCCCTTTCACTCTCTATCTCTTTGTTCTTCTCCCTTTACCCAAACTCTCTATCTTCTTCCTCTTAAAAACTCTTGCTTCCCTTTCACTCTCTATCTCTTTGTTCTTCTCCCTTTACCCAAACTCTCTTTCTTCTTCTCCGTTCTTCTCCCTCACATCAGCTTGCCCTTGCTGTAAAGGTTGGAGAGATCTGTACCCCTTTGCTTAAGAGAGTACCATCGACGGTTGCGTCTAAGAGGCCGAGTTACGATCTATGGCTATTGTGCTGCTTAAAGATATGATATGAGATCTACACAATTCCCTTCATTTTTGTTTGTTTTGTAACATTGGGGTTTATATGATCAATATTAAGAAATCCCAATGTTGTACTATACATGAATTCAAATTTTTTGTTTAGTAAAATTTGGGTTTTCGAATAGCTATCATATTGCTGTTCTATGCAATGTTTTATGCTACAATTCTTCCCATGCATGTTTTTTGGTTTTCATGATCAGCATGTTTATACAATATGATTTTTTTCTAATTAGGTGTAGAGTGAGTGTTCATGTGGTCCCCTGGGATGTAAAGTAATCAAAGTCGGACCACTATGCAAGATCCAACTTTTTTTATTCATTCACTGTCTAATTGTCGACTTCCTCTTATAATGTTTATTTTAGATTTTATATTGTTCAAGTTATAATATATAGTGGAGATTTAAATTATATGGTAGTTATATAATATAGGTAATAATTACATTATAATTAAGAATAATAAGTGATAATTACATTATAATAAAATCAGTTAGATAGTAATTACATTTTAGTTAGCAATTATTAGTTAAATAGTTATCAACTTGCAGAATTCATCATCTTTGACACAATTAGCCTGGAAATTCACCATGGTGTTACTTCACTGGGGGTCCTACTATGGACTAGAAGGGTGGTGTTGTAGATGTTTTAGGAGACATGGATGCATACTTAATGTCTTGCTGGGAGTTAGTGGGTATTTTAGGTGACTTGAGTTTACCTAGTTCTAGTTTGATGTACTACCTTGTACTGAGGCTCGACTTTAGGTCTGATTTAAGGCTTATCAGTGGTGATACTTGTGTGATTCTAATGCTTGACTATTATAATTCCAGTGATATTGTTTCTCAACAAGTGAAAATGGTAGATCCTTTACAAGTTATTGATATAATAGAGAGGTTATAGTTGGGGAAATGTTGATAATTGAGAATAACAATGGTGACCAAGATAAAATGGCATTTGGGGATGCAGAAGTTACACAGGCACAGGGTCCTGGAACCCAGAAGAAGTACATGTAGATGATGATGTAGGAAAGGTGCTTGAAGGCGAGGGTTTAATGGATGTTCATCTAGGTGATGATGATATGGTCAAACTGAAGATAGGCACTTTCAACATGGTCAGAGGGAGGCTGAGGCTGAGGTTGATCCACCTAAGCTCAATGATGGGATGGATAGAGGGCCTGAAGATGATGACATCTTTAAGAAAAGTAAAGGTTCTTATGTCCCTAGTATTAATGTAAATGCATGGAAGGGCAATGATATAGTGATGGTAAGAATGAGGTTGAACTTAGGAAGTTAGATGGGTCTAAAATTGAATATAAAGGGAGGGCTATGACAAACCTCCTCAGAAAAAATCCTCGCGAATGATTTAGATTCGAAGTCGCCATCTTAGTTAATTAGAAAAAAATATAAAAAAACCTAGGAATGACTCAAAATGTGTCCAAAAGGATGACTGATCCATCAAAAATAGGAGAGGGGTCTGGGGATTAAGTTATGCAACGAAAGGTGTTAGGCACCCACTGCCCTTTTTCGATCTGTACTTCCTTTTAACTGAATTTTGGCCTTAAGAACACATAGCGTGCAAAATATGACAAACTACCCTATGTTAATTTTTACAGTTTTGGCTTGAACTCGACATCAGGGTCAAATTACCTACATATCCAATTGGACTAACCGAAATCAAAATCGCCGTAGTTCGACTCTGGATCCTATGGGGAGTAATCTATATTTCGAACCTAGACTTTATACAAAGAAATTTAAAAGACTTTTTTTGTTTATTTTTTTAGGAAATAAATTTGATCACAGGGAGAGGAGACAATCGATATGATTTCTACGCTAGAAAATCTAGTAAAAATTAACTCTCGATGTAGCTTGTCTTGACGACTTGGGAATATTTTTCGTATGATCTACGATGCAAAGACTACAAAAACTTTCTAGAATGAATATGAACGGCTAGGATTCTTAAGAAAGATAGCTTGTCACTTCACAATGAAATTGTACTCCGGCTCTAAAGAGAAAAAGCTCTCTTAGTTTTCTAACCTTTAAAACTGAAGACTAAGACCCCTTTTTATAGTGCTTGGGGTCGCAGAATCTGATAAGATTAATAATGCCAATTCGTAAGGCTGGAGATAAGTCAGACTAAATGATAAATTCACAGATTGACAAAAGTTAATTAACCGTAACCGGTTGGTTCACCCCATAAATTAAGGATAATTTTTTTGAATTTCGAGGCATCAGGAACCAATAAGATATTTTCGGTAATTATCTCTGAAATTGTAAATGAGATGTACTAGATTCGTGATAATTCATTTCCTAACCAAAAATAAATTAATTTGATCTTCACATCAAGAAAAATTCTTGGATTATTTTCCCAATTTGTCTAGACAAACTACATCAATTAGAATAATCTAGACCCTAGACTGGACTTTACACAGATGGACTAGACTAATGCACTTGGATTGGACTATTGGACTAGAAATGCAACTGGATTGGACTTGGATAATTAAACTAGACTGAATTAATTTAATTAATTAAACCATATTACTAAGCCTAGACTCAATAATGTATCCTAATTAACAATAAAGCCTATTATTTATTTAATAAAAAATATCTACAAAAATGGGATGTCTACACTAAGTACACAGAGTTGAAGAAACAAGGGTTAGCGGGCATGAAGGGTTAGAACTAGTTTTATGAATGAAGTTTGCAAATCCACATGTTTTTTGGAAGGCTTTGAGGAGTGTAAACAAAGGTTACAATTTTGTTTTTAAAGTGAATAAGAGAAAGAGGTAAACTGTATACTGCAAGTGTTGGCATAAATAGAATGGGGTGTGTAAGTGGAGATTGCGTGCTTTTCTTATGAACAAGGAACATACTTACAAATTAAGTGTTTAACAACAAACATAGTTGTGGGAGAGACTTTGATAATCATTTAGTTACCTCTAGGTTCCTTTTTGAGCATTACTTAGAGAAGTTGAGGAATGACCCTAATTGGCAGATTAAATGTATGAAAAAGTAGTGTGAAGAAGGACTTTAATGCTGAAGTGACTAGGTTCCAACTATATAGTGCCAAAACGACAACCAAGGAAATAATTGAGAGGGACCAGATGATGCAGTATGCAAGACTGTGAGATTATGGTAAGATATTTAGGAACCACAATCCAAGCATACCTGTTGTTTTTTTTGTACAAAAAGCCCCTTAATTGTGCTAGCTTCCAACTATTTTTCAAAGGATGTATCTTGGTTTTGAGGTACTAATGTCAAGGTTATCGAAGGGGTGTAAGCCTGTCAAATGGGTAGGTGGGTGCTTCTTGAAAGAAGTGTTTGGGGGACAGTTGCTGAGTGCTTTGGGCATGTATGGAAATGATAACATGTTTCCAATTGATGTTACTGTGGTTGAGGCAGAAACAAAGCAGTCATGTATGTGGTTTATGAAAACTTTGCTTGATAACATTGTTGGGGTTGAGTAAATGGATGGGTTTTCATTTTGGGAAGGCTGAAGGGACATGTTGAGACATTGAAGACCTAATACCAAGTGGTGAACACATATATTGCTTGGGACACTTGTATTACAATTTTGGGGAGAAGTTCAAGGGTAAAAAGTTGAAGTACTTTCTGCAGAGTGATGCTAGAGCAAGTAACAAGGATGACTTTAATGAGTTTATTCAACATATCAAAATCTTGATAGAGAGGGTGAGATTATGAAATGGTTGAGTAACATAGGTCCAAAGCCCTGGACAAAGTCTCTATATGATATTTCGGTTAACAACATAATAGAGAGTTTCAACTGTTACATACATAAAGCCAACAAACTTCCTATAATTAACATGTTGGAGTAGATTATGAAGCATAAAATGATAAGACTTCAAGTTAAAAGCGGGAGAAGGAGCAATACAATGGGTCCATTTGTCAGTGGAATGTTGGATTTTTTGGTAGAGTGCTATAGCACAACAAGATTGGTGGACTTGAAAGCAATAAGTTACAACTATGTGATGTGGCAGTTGATAGGTATACTTGCAAGCATGTTGTGGCTTCAAGCTACCAAAATTAGAGATTAGCCAGAATTGTATCTTCATCCTTTTTATAGCAATGATACTTACTTGTATGCTTATTGTAGCATGATTCACCCAGTACCTAGTGAGAGGTATTGGGTGAAGACTGGTCTTGATCATTTGCCACACCATAATATAGGAAACCAGCTAGAAGATGAAAGAAGATTAGAAGAAGTGGTGATGAGCCTAGAAGCGAGAACAACATTTCAAGGAAGGGCAGGGTTACAACATGTGCCAAGTGCTTGGACATTGGCCATACTTTGAGAAGGTGAAAGGGACCATTTCACCCCGAATCAAGATTGACAAGAAAGCAAGCTGGATAGGCTTATTTTTACTAAGCTCTTATGGTGTATCAGGAGTTGGATTATATAGCGAACATAGTGCAATTTGGCAAAGTTTATATGAAAGTTCATTTCATCTTTAATTATATGAACTTTTTTGTACTTTACTTACTGTCTTTTTTGGTGAATGACTAGGTGTACTACTACTACTAATGCCACCACCACTACTAATGTACATGTAAGTGCAAGTGCAAGTACAAGTTCAAACGCAAGTAACAGTGATAGTCCTTTGAGAAATGCAAAAGGAGTCAGAAAGAAAAATAGTGGACAACTGCGTCGGAGATTTGCACCTAAGAAGATTGGCAGCCTCAAGTACATGGCACCTGGTGATGCTGGCAGTGAAAAACCAGCAGTGGAACCTACTTTTGCTACACCTCACATGGTTGATGCTGCAACAGGGGCTAGATTTTCTGTTGTAGCTACTGTGTTCAGAAACTTGCCTCCTTGTTGGAGTCAAGCTGCTGTTTCAACATCGATGGATGCTAATGCTGCTTCAATACCTACGACTACTTCTAGTAGGTTAAATCTTGTTGAGACATCAAGGGCAAAGGCTCTATTTAAAGCTGCTTTGATAAAGCAATAGTCCAATGAACTTGCCAACAAAAAGATGTAGAAGGTTGTTATTGCAAAGTAAGTGATTATTGGTATGAAGAAAGATCATGTCAGCAAGAAGTATAAAAGTTTTGGGTGGGTTATTTGTAGTAGATCTACGTTGGACAATAGGTTATTTTGGACAATACTTGATACAATGGATTATGTTTGTAAACATCTATTTGGATAGTAGTTGATGTATTGTAGACATCTAGCATTTGTACATTATCATTTGTATACTTTTGACATCTAGGGTGGTTTATCTTTGAACACTTTGGAATGTATGTATTCATCTTTGAGAAATTTTGAGATTAGCATATGTACATTACAATATCGACAGTGTATGTTAAAACTTAAACATGTTTAAAACAACCGTGAAGATATGCATTGTAAATTTGCCTTGCAAAAGACACATTTGCATTACACTTAAACATGTTCAAAGCATAACAGTTTGCACAATGCATTATACATAACACATTTGCATTACACTTTCGCATAACTGTGACACATTTATGTTTGCATTGCACTTCAGTACCCTTTAAAGTTACATTTCATCTAGATCTTCTTTGGTAGCAATACAAGTATTACTATATTGCAAGTTCCGATTAAAGCTTTCTTGTACGTGCTTTCCCTTCTATGAGATGTAGCCAATTGCACTTCAAGCTGGTTGATGTTGGCTAATGTATTTCTTAACACTTCATTCCCTTTTCTAGACATCGAAGGATCAATCAATCAAACTATCCATAATTTGTTTGATTAGAAGACCAAAAAGAATAAATTGTGGAAAAATATCACCTCTCAAATTTCACAAAACCCATTATAGCAGAGATTGGAGTGGAAACAATGTCAACATTATAGTACGTACTGCATACACGGTATACCAAAAAAACCTTCTTCTAAAGTTTCAAACCGTGAAAGAGGTTTTCACCGGAGCTACGATACGAAAGTGGCACAGCCGCATATCCATTCCTCGTCCTCGTATGGCATCTGATCCATTATAGTAGGGCGCAACTGGTAGACAAGGAAAATATAGCTCGAGCTAGAGATAAGAGAAATATATGACGGCAATGTAAGGTTTTAAATGTTATAAAGTGGGTACCAGGGTTTTTTGGTCCTAAAAATGACAATTTTGGGCACCATAAGTTTCTTGCCCAAAAACACTGTTAGTTGGATGGTTTGGCTTAAGGTGCACAATTTTCATAACTATGGCAATAAAGTGCTTAATTTTGAAATTAAGGGGGGTAAATCGCACATCGTGTATAATACAAGGGGTTACTAGCTAATTTTTCCTACAAAAAATGAGCATATCATCTATGTATAAACAAATGATTAAACCTTTATTGCCAGAGAACATCTTATACACACACTTATCTGAAAATCTAATCAAAATTTTGGTGCCACTACTTGTGGGGTTGCTTAAGCCCATGCAAGGACATAATAAATTTACAAACTTTATGTTCTTGCTCACGCACAACAAAACCATCTGGTTGTTGCATGTACACCTCTTCATCTAATTCACCATTTTAAGGATGCTGTTTTGAATATCCATTTGGTGAATTACAAGCTTATGGATGGAAGCCAGTAGCGCTACGAGCACCCTAATAGTGGTCGTCCTTGCACCTAATAGTTGTCATCCTTGAACTGATGCATAAATGTCAAAATAATCAACACCTTCCTTGTGAAAAAAATTCCTTAGCTAGCCTTGCCTTAAATTCATCATCAACCCTTATTTACAACCAATGAGTTTAGAACTAGGCGGTAAATCCATCAGTTTCTGTGTTTATTATTCGATGATTGAATCCATTACTCATTTATTACTTCCTTCCAAAACGAAGCATCTTACGACTTTATAGCCTCATTCTAAGTCTTAGGGTAAGATTCCACATTTAAGACAATCATAATGGAGCTGTACACTATCCCTCTGGCTCCATCTACCACATACATAGAGAAATCGGGTCCACAAATTTTAGCAATTTCCATTGTTTTGTTCCTTCTAAATTCCATTTTATTTTCACGGGTTTCATCAACTTTATATTGATCTTACTTTCACGCAACTTGCTTAGGAAGTGATTGGAACTTACTTTCATTCCCTAAATTTAATGATGGTATTCTATATGCTTTACTATGTATCTATGTGCTTTATTGTGTAAAACATAACCAACGAAAATATATTCAATGCCTCTTTAACCTCTTTTTCTTTGGTTTTGAATCTCACATGATGGCCTCACAGCCCAAGACCTTAAATAGTTCATATTAGGTTTTCTTGTCTTCCATAACTCTGAGAAGTGACATTGTTCCCTTTAATTGGAACCCTATTTAAAATGTAGCAAGCCTTTAGTAAAACTTCCCCAAAAATCCTTTCTCTATTTGCGAATCGAAGAGCATGACATTAACTATTTCAACTATTGTCCTATTCTTCTTTTCTGCCAATCATATTGTTGTGGTGTATAAGGTGCGGAATGTTCATGTACCGGCCACTCTCTTCAAAGCATGGTGGCTCATAGTAATTACGTCCCCTATCGTTTCTAAGACATTTGATTATGGAACTACAAAAATTTTCCACCTCATTTTTATATGCAATAAATCTAGGCATGGCACAACTTTTATTATGCAACAAATAGATATAGCAATACCTAGACTGATTATCAAGGAACGTCACATTGATGAGTTTCCTTCTATGGAAGGAGTAGAGTGAAAATCACCTAAATCATTGTTTAGTGGATCTAAAACTTGTGACTCTCTTTGGCCATTTGGAAAAGGTGCTTTTAGTAAGCATAAATGTTTAATGTTATCCTTTATCTCAATCTATACAAGACAAAAGATTCATTTTAACATGTCACACATTTTTGAACATATTCTAAACGATTACGCCAAAGTAAAGATTTCAACACATATAAGTAGGAATAGTTCATATCAATAATGTTAAGGTTGAACATTCTATGCTTTCCCACAAAACATCATCCCTTAGAGAGTTCAAACTTACAGCCTCAAAAACAGCTTTGAAACCAAACTTATTGATCAAACACTCTGAAACTAAATTCTTCTTAATCTCGAGCACATGACAAATATTGGTGAGAGTTCTAGGATGTGAGTTCGAGGTCAACATTTCCTTTGCTCTCAACTTGGCAAGTGGATGAATTTAGAATTTAAGAAACACTTCCATGCTTTATTGGTCCATAGGTTTCAGAGAACCTCTTGTCTTTGCATATGCGTTTTATTGCACGTGATTTAGCTTCCCAAGAATTACCATATTCAAGGACATTAATGTCATTGGTGACCGTGGAAAGTTAAATTATTTTGAGTTACTTCTTTATGTTTCTTGAAGGCACAACAGTTACGCGTGTAGAGCCCTAGTTTACCACAGTGATAGCACTCACCATTGTGCTCTTTCTTTTTGTCTTCATTTTCATTGTCTCTTCTTTAACGTTTCTTTTCAATTTTCTCCTGGGAGTACCTTTTTGATGATTAACCTGCTCCACAGTCGAAATTTAGGAACACATTACCGATCTTCGTTTTGCAAGTCTTCCTCAGTCCGAAGATCAGTACAATCAAGGGTCATGTTTTCTTTTTGTGTTTGAGGTTGTTCCTGAAATTGTTCCAAGAAGGAGAAAGCCTATTTATACTAGCTGTAATAATAACAATTTCATCCAAAGATAGTTTGTTTTGAGAGTATTGCTAAAAAAATGCTCTTAATTTCATTAAACTGCTCCATAACAAATTAAAAAATTTAAGTCTTAACAAAATTTAGAAATAATATTTTTACAAATTTAAAAACAATGAACCTCTTATTGGTTGCATCCACGGTCATGTAGTGACACTCTACTCGGTTCCAATGTTTTTTCTGAGTTTTGACAGTATGAACGTCATCGAAAGTGTGTCGGGGATGCTATTCAGAATATGGCCATGACATGTTTCATCATTTTGATCCTATTCCAACCTTTCACAAGTTTGAGCACAGTTTCCTTTACATTTTCACAGGGATCTAGAGGCCTTGGATTCACGAACACATATCATACTTTTATGGTAGCTAGGGGAAAGTGTATCTATTTTGGCAAAGCATGACGTCTCCCACCATCAAGAAGCTGGAAATTAGTAACCATGTGTTTCAAAGTCAAGGACGCGAGTTCTAAGTAGACTACAAAATCTAGATTGTCGAGGAAATTGATTTGCAACTGAGAATATAAACAACTTCAAGACACGTTTTAACGCTTTCCTTGAGTTTGTATTTACCACGTCAAAAATGTTGTGCAGTGGGTTGCCACCAAACACCCTCCAGAATACAACAGAACACAATAGCGAATAACGTTTACACAAATGATGAACATCCAACAGAAAAGTATACAGATTAGTGGACAACGTTTCTACAATAATGAATTCTACAGAATTTCCATATTGTAATAGATCTGCAGAAGGTAAAAGGAGAGAAAGAAGAGGCAAAAAAATAACTGTTTGAATTAGAGTTGTCAAACGGGCCGGGCGGCCCGCGGGCTGGCCCGACCCGGCCCGGTTCTGGCCCGGGCTGGCCCGGCCCCGTGGATGAACAGTAGAGGCCCGCACACATAGGGCCTGGGGCCTGGGCCTGGACCAGGCCTGAAGAATCTGGAAAAACGGCCCGGCCCGGCACGGCCCGGTTTTGGCCCGGCCCGGTTTTGGCCCGGTTTCGGCCCGGGCTTGGCCCGGTTTCGGCCCGGTTTCCTGGCCCGGTCTGCGGCCCGGATTTTGGCCCGGTTTTGGCCCCACATTTTTTGAATCTTTTGCTTTTCCCCCCCTTTCTTCTCCCCCTTTTCCAAACTTCCACTTTTACCCCCCCAACAGCTATATAACGGCTAGTTTGGGGGGTATTTTAGTCTAACCTATATTTTTCAACTCCTTTACACTTTTACCCTCCCCAACAACTATAAACGGATAGTTTGTAAGGGTATTTTGGTCTTTTGTGAAGTTTCTAAAATCTATAAATTCACACCATTTCTCTCTAATTTTTCACACCAATCTTCTTACTCTCTTCTTATTCTCACAACAAGCTTTGCTACTATTTTCCTCTCCAATTACTACTCTTGCTAATTACTACTAGTATTTACTAATTAGTACTCTTGTTTATTAATTACTAGTCTTGCTAAATTCTTTTTAATTACTAACTCTCTAATATTTGTTACTCGTTCATTCTTTTAATTACTACTAGTATTTACTAATTAGTACTCTTGTTTATTAATTACTAGTCTTGCTAAATTCTTTTTAATTACTAACTCTCTAATATTTGTTACTCGTTCATTCTTTTAATTGTTATTTCTTATTACTACTCTTATACTTGTGTATTTAGTTACTTTTACAAATTTTAGCGTGAAATATGGCTGGAATATTGAAGAAAATGAGGCGTGTAACGTCATCACGAAAGAAATCATCATCATCGCAAGCACCACCACCAGCAGAAGCGCCAGCGCCACGGCCATCACAAACACCAATCCAAGCACCAACACAACCATTCGTTCGTGGACGAATGAGTACAGGCTCTATGATAGATACCCAAGCCAATTGGGAGTTCAATCAAAACATTCCAGATTTTGAATACACGCCTGATGAAGACCCCCCGCATTATAGTCAAGGACGCAGCTCGGTTGGCGAAGCTACTACTCAGTGGCATAATCTCAACCCTATGCCTGGTCATGATGAAGAAGGGCCGAGCAATGCCTCCGATAACGTGCCAGAAGTCCAGAAGGGGAAAAAGAAGAAAGCCGAGTGTTGGAATCATTTCGACGTAGTTACGGTGGACGACACCCGAAAAGCTCGATGTAAGTACTGTCTTAAATTATTTTCGACCGGTAGTGGTAATGGACATCTTAACAGGCATTACCCTGGGTGTGCACCTCGACAAGGCCACGTCGAACCTACCCAAACGCAGTTATCTTTTGACGGTAAGTTATTTGTTTATAATCAGCGAGAGCAAAGAGACGGTCTCGCTGAATTTGTTATTCATGATGAACAACCTTTTTCTTTTGCCGATAATCCTAAGTACTCTAGATATATGAACACATACGTCCAAACTTTGTACAAAAAGGTTACTAGAAACACAACTAGATCCGATGCACTCCGACAGTACAAGGCTGCTAAAGGACGCCTTATCGATTATTTCGATAAATTTGACGGTAAAGTTAGTCTTACTTCTGATATTTGGCAATCTCCTTATACTTTTGTTAGTTATTCTTGTGTGACCGCTCATTGGATTGATGCAGATTGGGTTATGCACAAGAGAATCATCGCTTTCGAGCACTTCCCTTATCCGCACGATGGAATGAACATTGCTACTCTTATATTAAAAGCATGCAACACATTTAAAATTAAGGATAAGATTATGAGTGTTAGTTTTGATAATGCTTCTAATAATAAAGCTGCTGTTGCAGCTTTAAAGGAAACGCTTCAACCTGTACTTCATGGTGAAGTATTTCATGTTCGTTGTGTTTGTCACATTATTAATTTAATTGTTCAAGATGGTTTAGCTGCTGCAGGAGATATTCTGCTCAAACTGAGGGGTATGACAGCGTATGTTAATGGCTCGAGTTTGAGAACACAACAATTTAAAACGTTGTGTGTTCAATATAATATGCCTCGCAGGAGAGCAGTTACAGATGTGGTCCACAGGTGGAACTCTACATACCACATGCTTTTACACATTCTGGCATACCGAGAAGTCTACACGCATTTTCTACTAACCCAGTTCCCAGCCGGCTTGCCAACTCAAGAGGAATGGCAGATGGCCACATACCTAGCTGAATTTTTGGAGGTATTCTACACGTCTACCAATTTATTGTCTGGTACGTACTATCCCACCTCTCCTCTCGCTGTAATAGAAATTCTGAAGATGGCTACAATGTTAACAAAATGGAGATATATAGGACCCTTTAGGGAAATAGTACAAGTGATGGATCAAAAATTTAATAAATATTGGAGTAAACTGCCTGCTATTTTTACTGTGGCTACTTGTTTAGATCCTAGGTTAAAGTTGCATGGCGTGAACGCCTCGATACATGAGATATCGAAATTAATGCACTACACAGCAGAGGACACAACCTTGCTCACAACAAAAGTGAGCAAGAGGTTTGAGGACTTGTTCAACCTCTATCGTAATTCTGCTGACGTGCGCGGGCGAGCTACATCATCATCCACTGCTGAGAGGTATTATGCGCCATACCTTCAAGGCTTTGAACATCTAGTAGCAAGACAACTACCAGGTGAAGGTACTTCTAATTCGGGAGGTTCGTATAATTTTTCCTCTTTTAATGAGATTGGTGTATATTCAAATACTGATCATTATTCTGATTTATCAAGGCAAGAACAGGTTAATTTTAATTTGTTAAATTTTTGGAAACAAAATCAAAACATGTATAAAACTTTATCCCAAATTGCACGGGATGTACTGCCAGTGCAAGCCTCCACGGTTGCTTCAGAGTCGGCATTTTCAGCAAGCGGGAGGGTTTTGGATGACAGGAGGAGTCGTCTTAACCCCGAGTCGCTCGAGCTATGTGTATGTTGGAAGGATTA
The DNA here is from genome assembly GCA_033065855.1 of Escallonia rubra. Classification (NCBI taxonomy): domain Eukaryota; kingdom Viridiplantae; phylum Streptophyta; class Magnoliopsida; order Escalloniales; family Escalloniaceae; genus Escallonia; species Escallonia rubra. The sequence continues at coordinate 16,013 of JAVXUO010000268.1, read as the reverse complement.
TCTTGATGCGAATTACCGCGAGCAAGATAAACCGATTGATGATAGGAAGAGCAGTGACTCGGATATTGAAATACTTCCGGATGATTAGGTAATTTATTTTTATTTTCCTCTTTTGATCCTTTTGGTTGACGTTGCAGATTTCTTGATCTTTGATTGCTGATATTTTGGATAGACATGCATTATTATTTTGATTGTTAAAGTTTTAAGAATAAATTTTTTCACAAAATATACTTTTTTTCCATATATATAAAATAATTTTTTACAAGCAAGATATATATTTTTTCGTATATATAAAAAAATAGGTAACTTCACCTGTTTGTTTACAAGCAGCCGGTCCCAAGCCCGGATAAAAGGAGGAGGGCCTATGAACACATTTATTATTTTTCTATATAAATTGTTATGTGTTAAGATTTTATTAATAAAGCTCACCAAGAAGAGTATGAAAATGTTTAACATATAATAAAAAATATAATGGCTAACAAATATTATTATTATATACATACATACATATGTATATTACTTATAATGAAATAAAAGGATAAAGATTAGGTTCGTTAAATTGTGAATATTGCCTAGAGGCTAGAGATGGAATTTAAAATTGAATAACAAGAAAAAAAAAAATTTGGGCCCGGGCCCGGCCCAAGCCCGGCCCTAGATATTGGGCCTAGGGCCAGGGCCTGGACTGGGCCTAGGTTTCCCTTCGGCAGGCCCGGCCCGGCCCGGCCCGGTTGGCAGCCCCACTGGCCCGGCCCCGGCCCGGCCCGACAGCAGGCCCGATGGGCTTGGGCTGGGCCGGCCCAAGCCCGGCCCTTTGACATCTCTAGTTTGAATACACTGAAGTTGTTAAGGGTTCTGTCCTTTTTATTCATTTTTGTCCTTTTTATGCAATAGTCCAGATTCAATGAACGTTACTTTTAGTCATCGGACTAACCACCATTTGCCACAGGTTGCGTCTGGCCTAGACGAGGTGCAACCCTTCAATCATAGTCCATCCAAAATAGAGGGCCCATTTTTTTACGTACAGGCAGCGTGATGTGTGTGATTGTTGCTCATGCGATGTTTTGCACCATATTCGGTGCAATTATATACGGACAAACTTTGGCTCCTACTCGGGTTGTAGGAATCTTCCTTCAACCCCATGTATAGTGACAATTAATAATCGCTAAATGTTTCAAGCGACTTTTCTTCTAACACTTTCAGAAATAATTATTTGCAGCACTTTTTTAGCGTCACTAAATAAAAGTCACTAGAAACATTTAGAGACAATTGATTGTCGCTATATAAGGGGTAGGAGGAAGATTCCTACAACCGGGGTAGCAGCCAAAGTTTGTTATCTTAACATATCACATTAGTAAATAAGTAAGTTTGACTCACATGCCGACTTACTATTGTACTTCTCTCGTATGTGGAAGTCAAGTTCGTTGCTTCTTCACATTAGTCTCATCCCTTCGCTTTTGAACACAATGTTTTAAGAAACATCAGCACTAATAATATTCATGCTCGTTCAGCATTGTTTGGCACTTGCCAAGATTGAGAGGGTGATTGAGAGGGTGGAGGCAGATCAAAGGTTTGGGGGCTGTTATTTGGGGTTGATAAAACTTGAAAGAATCTAAAGTTTTGATAACAGGAGAAAATCATATCAAACAGAAAAAGGCAGCTGTATGTCTCTAAATCCTGTTTCTGTTTTCAGCATCTAAGCATTTAAACATGAATAATGAACACAATGAAGGAATCGTAGGCAACCCTTGAAAATTGTTGTCTTGTTCATACCATCTACTACGATCAACCTTCTCAAAAACCACTCTACAATCCAAGTTTGCCACTCTACGATTTCTCATGGCGTTTTTGTTCTACTTTTGATAGAAAGTTATTGATCTCAGCAAGCAATATCAAAAGCTTATACCCCTCTCGATCTTTAACTGCCGGGAAACCAGCCACCGTCCATTATTCCCCGTTGTGAAGTTCTTTTTCGTTTCACACCAAGTGATATGTAAACAGGTCTAGTGAAAGTCTAGCTTATAGTATTTCAATATGTCCCCAGGTTGTCAAGTCATTGCCCTTTAAACTAAAGTATCACCTTTCCACTGTTCCAGGCTTGTCATTTCTCTCTTTCTTCTTCTTTTCTCCTTTATTATGTTCATACTATAAAGTCTAGCTAACCTGGGTCCGTGACAAATTTGGATATATTCAAGAAAGCAATTTTTTTACCCTTTACCTTTAGGAGTACATTTTGCTAAACACTTTATTAGCAGTAAACAGAAGCTGATATCCCCATTCGGAGATTTACCGCTCTCCTCTTTATCATGTCTAGGTATAGTACTACTATTTAGAGCGGACGAAGTTATTTTTGGAGAAATTTATCACTCCCCCACAATCTAGGTGCACGCCCCTTATGTAGTTGTGGTGGAGTGCCACCAAGAAATTAGAAGATTACCCTCAAAAATATCTTTTCTCAATTAGGCAGTCGCCGTATGTCCTAACCCTCACACTTGGCAATGAACATCTTTCGGTTATAGAGAAATATACCAACGGGCATTGAACAATGAACCGAATTTCACTTTGCCAAATCAATTTTGATTTGTATAAACTTTGGTCCCTAGAATCCCTTGTTTGTCCAATTTGCCCTTTATGTTAGCTAGTGCTAGGTTTTACCGGTTAAGTTAGCATGTGACCGACACTTGCCACCTCAAGACAGGGGCAAAATTGTCAATAATAATAATAATAACATAATTTTTTTTTCCTCATTCTTCCTTTATTTCAAAATAACCCCACCACCCCCAACTTCCACCATCATACCCATCAGCGTTATGACACTGGAAGGTGGAAGTACACAACGAAGAATTTGGTGAGGTACCATTCATCTGATAGGGCAAGGTGGATTTGACGAAGAGGCCGGAGATTAATAGGTCAAACAAGTGGTTTCACGGGAAAATGGTGGAGTTTGGGTCAAAAGCCGAGGATACAATGGCGATGCTTTATACCTTCGTTGACGAAGGGGACTACATTCTTGATGTCGCTAGCAGATAGGAATGGAGATATCGATGGGTCTGGGGTTGGACGGGATGGTTGGATCTGGGGTTAGGGAGGCAGGGGTGGTGTTGATGGCATTTGGGTGGCAGCGACCATAGGGTTGGGTTGTGTGAGGGTTTGGGTGGTAATGGAGGTCTCGATGGCATTTGGTGGCAACGATGATGGGGCTGGACTGGGTGGTTGGGTCTAGGGTTTGGGTGTCAATGTAGGTGTCGATGATGTTTGCTGGCAACGATGGTGGGGTTAAGCTGGGTGCTGACGGTGGTCGTGGAGGTGATGATTATTGTGTGCAAGGGAGGTAATGATTAAGTGGTGTAGAGAATGAAGGAAAAAAAACTACACACAATAAAATAAAACGTAGGGTCAACAACAGGATTTTTGTCACTAAAGGGTCTAAAAGTAACTTTAACGCTTCTTCTTTGTCACAAAAGAATACAACTTTGGAAGAAAAAAAAAAATGCGTCTAGTTAGCCCCCTAAGAAAAAAAGTACAATAGAAGTTACTGACTTCTCTTTTCCATAAGAAAAACAATAGAAGTTAATGAACAGAATAAAACAGTTCAAAATTCAGTGGGTACAGACTACAGTAAAATTGGCCCATATTCCAGTGATTGATATTTGGTGGTGCAATTGTACATCCATGGATGTGTAAGTTCAGGTCCAAATGCTTGTGAACCTCTCAGTTTGAACATTTTTGCACATAAACCCTGTAGTTTTAATTTTGGCAACTAAAACTCTGACGTTTCAAATTGGACCCAAATTTAGCTAGCCGTTTAAAGTCAGTGGACATCTGTTTGTCCGTGCCACTCATGTACACTTAACTAAGGGGCAAATCTGTCCAAACTTTATTGCGAGTTTTGAAGTAAAATTGTTAACTAAAGATAGCGTTTGATACAGTTTTTATTTTGAATTTTTTGTTTAGTTTTGAAAACTGAAAAAAAAAATATTACCGTTTGACAGACAATTTTAGTTTTTCTTCCTTCAATTTTATAAACTAGTTTTAAAAATGGGGCTGTTTTTTAGGACTCCATTTTGGAGTTTTCAGTTTTGGTGTTTTTTTTTTTTTTTTTTGCTCTTTGAGATCCATTTTTCAATTTTTTGTTGAAAGTATTTTATGTCTCTTTTTCCCTTCAATCTTCATCACCAACACATATCACTTAAGAACACCAAACCACCAACATTGTCAACCACTATACCCATCTACCGCCGCCGCCGCCACCACCAATGACCAACACCCCCAAACACCAAACTACAAATACTGTCAACCACCACAGCCACTGACTCCTGATCTACCACCACTACGATTAACACATCCAAACTTGCCAACACAGCCAACCACCACAATCACTATCAGTTGTCACCACCACCAGTGACCAACACTCAAGAATGCTACCAACCACCATAGCCACTGATAACCACCAACACCACCACCACCACTACTGACCAATACTGTCGTACACCAAACCCTCTGACATTAGTCACCAACACGACACCACCACTCCTCTAAATTTAAATCACAATCATACCGACCACCATTATCCCTACAACGAAAACCACTAAAAGATTTCATCAATCGATTAGCCCTAATATCTTTGACTTGCGCAAGTAAATTCCAAACCACCAATCAAACCAATGAAGCCCTAATTCTCAAGCTAGTGTATTACTACCATTGTAGTAATTGGACGATGGCAGAGGAAATGTGTTGTCGTGGTAGGGGCGCTTCTGGTTGATGAGCATAAAAGCTCAGAAGAAGCTCTCAAGTTTTGAAAAATGAAATAAAAGAGAAAAGATGAAAATCTAGAAAAGAGAAGAAAGGAAAAATAGGGGGAAAAATAATGAGTGAACAGGTCCTAAAAGTCTCAATGATTTTATTACAACGATTGACTACAAAGTTTTATGTGCAAGAAGGGTTTGACCGTAAGGGTTAGATGCCATAGCCATAAGCTTATCTAAGTAAGTCCCAAAAGGATCTTCTAACTGAAGTACAACTCCCTATCTAAAGTCAAGGTCTTCCTATTGATGTTGACTTGTTCTCGCCATAGCCTTTTCACTTTCCCAGGAAAGACAGAGTAGCAAGGACTGCCTTTGAATTTTCTCAGGATGCCTCCTCTATATATATATACACTGAATAATCCGAAAAGGGGGGAGACTTGCTATTGTGGTCAACTCTTGCTCTACGGTAAAATTCGGAGCGGAGCAGCGGGATTGCTACCCCATTGAGTGATCGAATAGGGTTATGGTCTTCCTTTGCTAGTCTGTAACTGCTCTGATGCTTCTTAATCATATGCTAATTTTTTTCCAGAAGAAGAGGTCAATGGAGAAGTGTATGCTAAGTCTCGTTTATGGTGCCCAAGCAAGCACATACCAGATGGGATGGGATGTTACAAAGTCCACAAGTACTAAAAGTCTGGATTTGAGGAATCATTACTTTAATCCCATTTATTTAATGTAAGATGCATTGGGTTACGCGTCAGGCAAGTTTGATTTCTGTACCAGATGTCACACAGAGACATGTATTTTCTCAATATGCTGATGATGATAAGTTTATAAGCTACTCTTTAATTCAACTTGCATCACTTGTTTGGTAAGTTTATTTCCGCGTGCTATCTCGAGAGTGATAGTGTAATATTTCGGATTTTTTGGTACTTGTGTAAACAACAATTAAAAATTATTATGATTTTGGATTGAGTATTGGACTTTAGATAAATTATTTGGAATCATTTTAGAGAAGAAATTAATATTTAATAGCATTACTGACTAATGTGATTGGATTAGGAAAAAGAAAAAAAAGAGAGTTCGACTTGGATTAGGATTTTAAGTCATATTGTGATTAAATTAGTAATGATGTCTATTAGTTGTATAATAATTACACTAGGAATAAGGATTTTAGTTGTGTTATAATTACACTAGAAATTAAGACTTCAAGTCATATTAGAATTAGATTAACAAACTATATAAAGGGGAAGAAGACATAAGAGTCTTCATATATTTTAGAGACAAATGAGAGAAAAAAGAAAATAGTTAGTGCATTCTTTTGGGTACCCAAGTAAAAAGGTGGTGATTGATCTAAGATGAAAATGAGATTTTGGTCGTTATATTCGTTACTTTGAGGTAAGAGATTTTACGCTTTCTTTGTTACACATCCTTTTGTGCGTATTTTGATTCGCAATTTCGTTATCTTCCGATATTCTACTGCCCATCTGTTAAAATGATTTTTTTTTGTATCTTAGCGTTTTATTTTATTATAAATCTGTCATTGTTGTCTATTTACGAATTCTCTGTGTTTCTTTCTTAAGGCAATCGTTGGACCTCTGTTATTAAATTGTTTAAAATATTTTGAACAATTTTACTTTACCTAAAGAAAAACACACGCTACGCCGTCGATATTTTTTTTCCTTGTGTCAGAACCTGTGCGGCAAAGTAACAAGACGGCAGTGTAGTCGTCCTTTTAAATCAGAGTCGACCGTCCTTTTTTTTTAAAAAAGAAGAGTCAGAGTTTTTTTTTTTTTTTTCCATGGCCATAATTTTCCTTAACCAAAAGGACAGTTGTCCTTCGTCCTTGATATATTCAGATTTCAAGAGTTTAACATAAAGGACATGCCCCGTGTCACTTTCTGGATGGCCCTTTTCTTTTAAAAGTTTTATCGATTTTCGTGCCGTTAAATTTTTACTCAAAATTTTCGTTTGCTGATATCTCATTCATCCGATCTTCGATTGAGCTGATTTTCATTTCGTTGAATTCGTATTTTCGTTCTCTTCGATTTGAGTCTATAATGACTATTTTTGAATTTCGAATGAATATTTATTATATTTACCAAATTACTTTGTGGGTCATATTTGTGTTTGAAAATCACTTTTGATTATCGTGACTTATATGTGACGCGCCGGCTGCGATATTCGAGATGGTATAACCATGATTTGTGATACTTAATAATAAGCAATTTGTGCATGTGACACCCACAAGATTTGGTAAAAATATTTTCATATTCGACTTATTGGTTATGTAACCCCTTTTTGGGTTGATTTGTTATTCGTGTTTGAATCGGTATTCGACTTATTGGTTATTTAACCTCCTTTTCGGTCGCTTTTGTTATTCGCTTGTGAAATTCGATTGAGTTATCTGAATTCCTATTTATTGGTTATATTTGATAACTCATATTTGTTATTCGTTTTTGGTAACTCTCTTTTGGTCACCTTAATCATTCGTTTGTGAAATTTGATTGAGTTATCTAAATTCCTATTTATTGGCTCTATTTGATAACTCTAGTTTCGTATTCGTTTTTGGCCCTCTGTGTGTAAGATCTTTTACTGGGCAATTCGTGCTCACCCTATTGTTTTTCGTTTCCTTCCCCTTCCAGGCCAAAAGTAGCACGAATGGAGAGATATTAGTGCAGCGGTGGGAATTGCTCTGGTTTCTGATATTGAGAATAGAGCTTATGATTCTTTAGACAAAATATTGGTTAGTTGATTTATATTCTTATGGATTCAGATATTTAGTCTAAGAGACTTGTAATAAAGTTTTGAAGTATTTTGGAATTAAATTTTTTAAGGGATTGTATATAAGTGTTGGATTATTTTTGGAGTTAAATTTTGAGATTTAGATAATTGTATTTGTGGTATCCTAGATGCTCTGCTCTGCCTTTATAATAGTTATGTCATTGATGTGTTTGGATTTTGGTTTAAGAATGTGTTCGGACCCTCGGGTTCGGGGCGTTACATATAGGATTACAAAAATAAATTATGGCTTTAATCTGTACTTTTTTTTTGAGACAGGAGAATCGCAAAAAATAACTCGAGGAATTGAATTACGTATTATTGGACTCATTCTCTAAAAGTTTAATTTTTCATAGCAATTATTTACTTAAACATGGAACTATAGCTCCGTTTATGCAAGGTTATGGGTTGATTCTCTCTGCTTACATACTAGATCACTCTTCTTTTGTAGTGCATCATGTCTTGTATTTAGTTGTTCACTTGGCAGTAGTGAGCATTGATCGGGGGCTTGCACGTTTTCTAACTTAATAAAACTGACAAAACAAATAAACTCGAGGATAATACAAGGACTAACGACCTATTTGGTTGCCATTTTCTCTGTTTCCTTTTTCATGTTTTTGCAAATACGGAGAAGATATCTTCCTAAAAAGTTAAAATCCTTGTAAACTGAAATACCTTGCTTGGATTATTAACTGCATCGAAAAAAAATTATAAGTCAAAATTAGTGGCATGAACTTCAATCGCATATTTGCAAAGAGTTGGTTAATGGTGTACGTTTTGATTTGGTATTCTCAAAAATTCAAAGGAATTATCTAAAACAGAACTTGAAGACAGAGAAAGTGGTAAACAAAGCGTACATAACCAAAGTCGTAGTATTCTTTCGGTGTAAAATTCACTTTCATCATGTTAATCTATCTAGGGCTTGCATAAACTGAAAATACCCTTTTAAGATGTCTTTACTCATTTGTTTTATTTTTATTTTTTCGATATGGTCAGAACTGTAATTTCATATGGTGTATGGATATGAGAACTGAAACCAGCGAACTTGTGTGACCGGGTCGTACACCCGCATAATCAATAAGGACAAACATGTCACCCTGTTGATAATTGGCGTCACGTCGCGTGTGAATCCAAGTGGAGATACAGAAAATTCAAAGTTCACATATATATCTGCAGACTAAGAAACAAGAAAAGGAATGAAGCTTCCTTTTAATACCTCTCACCCATTCAGTCCTTTTCTCTGCCTATCTTCAAACACAGGATACGTCAGTGCATCTTATACCCTAAACAAATACCATAGTTAGTCTTCATGACATCCTCCTCCACCACCTATATCCCCTTCAACCCTTTCCCTCTGCTCACCAGCACGTAGGAGGAGGAGACCCTTTGCACAGACATGAGTGATGGAGTTGTGAAGAAGGCTATTAGCAGCCTCGGTAAAGGATTCGATATAACCTCGGATTTCCGGTTGAAGTACTGCAAGGGACATGACAGACTAGTTCTGCTTAATGAAACCGAAACGAGAGAGCTCGTGGTGCCGGGCTTCGGATCCTTCGATGGCGTCTCAACCGATATCAAATGTGACAAAGGTGATCGAACCCGATATCAATCCGACATTCTTGACTTCAATCAGGTTATATATCATCTTAATTGATTTCTCCTCTTGTTGAACATTCCCCCGCTTTCTCCTTGTGACTGACATAAGAATTTCATTAGTAGAATTCTCCTTCCGTTCTTCGATCCATGTTTGCATCTTCTTTAATTGAAGTGCTTCTGTTACCTTCAAAATTTGTTCTTGGTTTTGTCAGAAAGTAAGTGCATCTGACATTGAGATTGGTAAAATGCCTTGGCATTCTTGTACTTACCATTCTCATTTCTGTTTTCAGTTTTCAACTAATCCATGCTTCGGTAGTTTTGTTCTATTTGGGCAGTATTGCTGCCAAGAGTTGAAACTTAAGAATCCAAATAGCCACAAATACTGTCACGAGTTGTCTGCGACTGTTCCATATGCTTTCGTGATTGTAACACATTGTCTTGGCATCTCATTTTTTTATGTGTTGTTAATTAATTTTATCAGTAAAATGTCTCTAAAAACACATTAAATTTAGACCGAGGGGGGAAAAGTAGCAGCCACTTTTTAGGATATTTGGGATATTCAAAATTTTGTTCTTGGTGCAGATGTCCGAATTTGTCAACCAAAAATGTTCAGTACCAGGGAAAATTCCATCCGGCTTGTTCAATGCCATGTTTGGTTTTGAAAGTGGATCGTGGGCGACTGACGCAGCGAACACGAAATATTTAGGTCTTGATGGCTATTTCATTGTAAGTTTTGATGTTCGTATTGATCGGTACCCTCTTGTTCTCTCTGATGAAGTCCGAAATGCCGTCCCTTCAGCATGGGATCCATCTGCTCTTGCAAGGTAACACTACTACTACAGCGGTAACAATTCCGATCCGTCGTTGATTATTTGCTGATAGTTTCTGCTTAGCAAGCAAAATGCACTCGAGTATGCGTTCGTAGCATGTTATTAGCGTCCCAGTTTCTAGAAAGCCAAGGCCTAGAGGAATCTTGCATGTTCGGTACTTCGAAATTAACATTTCCGGTGGCTCACTGTTGAGAATTTATTTTGTGGTTTCACTTAAACAAACTTTGTCCGTGGCGCAGCATATTCGATCATTGATTATCTGGCCACTTACCTGAACCACCCCTTCGTAGTTGCAGAATTTGTTGCATAAGTTCGCAACACTTATATAGACAAAAGCCAGGATTGAGTAACTGCTAGCATTGTGTAAATGGTAACACATAGTACATATTTAGCGAAATTACTCAGATGAACGTATCACTACTCACTAGAGTTAACAAACACGCTTATAATTTGGTAATGAGATGGTTTTTTTTTCTATGTCAACACCAAAACAAAGAACCAGTTAAAGGGGTGGGGAGGAATCGATACTCTCTTCAATCCAAAGTACAAGGATTGACTATTTAGAAATTGCAGTACTGGTTCCCTACGTACAATTACAAGGCATTTTATGGCAGGTGACTGGGTCCAAGAGTGTTTAGTCTCATCCAAACGTGGCTCATTGTCACCTACAAAATACACGAAATAGATAGCCAAACTACCAGGAGGGTGACGAACTCAATACATAGCCATACAAGAAACTTGGAGTTGGATCATTGGCCTTTGGCATACACTTGAACATTCTTTTCCTTGTTTGACCAAGTAATTATGTCTGATTACAACCAGCTGTCCGAATCGAGTTAATTTTGAGGTCAAAGATTTCTGTGGCAGGAACGTTTTCTACGCATTATGAGTTGCATATTACTCCTAATTAAAGTCTGCATTTCGATTCTCTGCTATTAAGTCTACGGAAGAGTTGCTCAAGCACTACACCCGTCCCTTGAAAGGCACATTCATCATCCTATTAAAGCTAACAAGAGTCTTATGTCACAACTACCGTATGAAATACTCCCTAGTCCCTAAATATTTTATCGTATTTTCTTTTTATACTGTAATTATCACTTTCCATGTTGACCTTCTTACATTTTTTTTTTAATTCTATTTCTCTCTCCAAATTTAATCCTAATTTTTTTTTTGTCTTGACCCACTTTCTTCAATCCTATTTTCTCTCTCTCGGAGTAGAATGAGAAAGTCACAAAATATACTCCCTCCGTCCTCACACAAATCGATCATATTTTCTTTTTGAGCCGTTCCACAAAAATTGCTCACTTTTCAAATTAAGAAAGATTATGTACGTGTTTTTACATAGTTACCTTTTTTATACTTTTTTTTTTTAATTTTATTTCTCTCCCCACATTTAACTCTCTATCAACTCATTTTTCGTTATCCTGACCTACTTTCTTAAACTTTTTTATTCATTCATCTCTCCACATTTAACATTCCATTAACCAATTTCCTTTCTCCTGCCTCACTTTCTTCTCATCCTCTCTCTAAAGGGTAGAATGAAAAACACACAATATATCACTTAAATCCTTAATCTGCGTGCAAAAAAGAGTTGATTAAATTATTTGGGATAGATGGAGTGACTCATATCCTAAATAAGCGTGCAAGTCAAACACGATCAATTGAAAAGGGACGAAGGGAGTACTACACACCGCTTGGTTAGTAATTATGGGCCTTGCCGTTATGATTTAGATATTAAAAAGTAGCTAACAACTCCTTTTTGGCTGCCTAATATTTTCACTCAAGAAAAAGATTTCCATAATTCTTCGGATGACAAATGGTATGATAGCATGTGTACCGTTGTCGTGGTCGGAATCCACTCTCAACTGCGATCTCTTGTCCGTTCTTTGGCCTTTTGATGAATTTAAGCTTCTGTTTTTTTTTTTTTTACTCCTCGAGATACAAACTCAACGTCTTCCACTTTTGGTCGGCCATTTAATAAAACTTCAACAGATTTTGTTATTTAAAAAATTCAGTCTTGAAGATGTTCAGATAACCCCTCAAGTAAAAATTTGACTTTGGTCAAAATCTGATTATTTTATTAATAACAGAGAAGTAAAAACAAAAATAAAGCATTCCGAACGTATAATAACAAGAGGAAGAAAAAGAAACACAACAACTTTGGTGGGTATCCACAGCGTAATTACTAGTACATCGTCAACTTGCAACTTCATCACATGTTGGACAACCGTTTCTAATAGCGGAAGCACAAAATTGTCCCCAGACTTTCAACTATTTAACTTCTACCCCTAAAACTTTACAATCTTTGCACCATATCTTTTCATAATTATGTTGCAAGTTACAGCTAAAAATTTTCACTTCGTTATGCCGATGGTTCTTGTTAAAGAAAAAAAGAGGCAGAAGCGATCGTATAAAACAAGAACGTTGCTATTTGCAATTAAGGGTGAACCCGGTGTGAATACGTTGACTCATTAGAATATTATTATGCCAATAATGGGACATCTTAATTTTGGAACCTAACAAAATTAATTGTTGGTTATGTTTGACAGATTTATAGAGAAATATGGGACTCACATCATTGTGGGGCTGGGCTTGGGAGGGCAAGATGTCTTGCTGGTAAGACAAAACAAGTCGTCCAACTTGGGGCCATCAGAGCTCAAAAACCACTTGGATGACCTCGGAGATCAATTCTTTACTGGGACTTGTAACTTCTCTCCCAACCACCTCAAAACCAAAGAGAAAAAGCAAAAGGTTTTCACATTTTCGTTCACTTTGAGTTCGTCTCTTTTACATTCATAATCTTCTTTGTCGCTAAGAAAGTGCATTAAGGATAAAAGGTTAACCTTTATCGACAAAAATGAAGAGCGGACAAGTATACGAGGGAGTGAAAATAAAAAAAATTCTTGGCAATCTCCAAAGATACTTACTTGTTGGGGTTTTTTTGTTCGTTTTCAATTTTTTTAACACAAGAAAGTAACTTGTTTATTTACGTTGCACCAAACAAAGTACTAAATTTTTTATTTACCATTTTGTGTAAAATAAAATACAGGTACCACAGGCTTTCAATGTCTTTGATCCCCAACCTTTAATCTTCAACAGCTTGACATCCATTACAGACAAAGATGTAGGTTTGGCCATCCTACCGTAAGCTTCATTCAACGTTTATTTATGCATGAAAGAACGATTGCTAACTAGCGCGGTTGAACCTTTTGCAGGGAATAAACGTAAAATGTAACAGGAAGGGTGGAGATTTATCGGCGAATTCGCATTGCGAATGGCTACTAACAGTTCCATCAATGCCAGATGCAATTCATTTCAGTTTTATCCCCATCACATCTGTCCTCAATGGCGTTCCGGGCAAGGGCTTCTTATCACATGCCATCAACCTCTATCTTCGGTGTAAGTTGTCTCCTACACGCTTCGTAGTACGATACTAAAAAACTTTAACACGCTGAACTAACTGAGACTCGCGTAAGTACATGAAAATAATAGAGATGAAGGAAAAGGCAAAAATACAAGAAGACGACCAAGACTAAAAATAGTTCTCTTTCGATTGTGCAGACAAGCCTCCTATTTGTGATCTGCAGTACTTCTTGGACTTCCAAGCGCACAAGATGTGGGCTCCTGTTCACAATGACCTCTCACTAGGTCCAACCACAAATAGGGCCATCCGAACCCCTGCCCTACAGTTCAAGTTGATTGGACCCAAACTATATGTGAACACCACTCAGGTAATACAATGACTATGTCCTTTACAATCTTCTAAAAGGTGGCCAGGATGTCAAAATTATTTCCTGAAGTTTAGAACTTGTAAATCTATGACATAAGCTAAAACTTTCATTAGAGAAAAATTAGGAGTAACCTCTCTCTCTCTCTCAATCCAGGCCTAGCAAAATTGACAAGAATCTGTGTGTTTGTTTCGACTAATAGAAAGTTTGACGCGTGAGTCAGGCTGTCAAGGAAAAAAATACAATAAAAGAAAGTTATTATCACCTCTACATGTAGGCCGTGTGAAGATATCATCTTATGCAAATCTTTCCTTCGAAACTCCGGATTCATATTCTTGTAACAACCATTCGTCAAAAAAGTTTGATTTTACGTCGTCACGACATTCATGAAACTCCATATACATATTCTTGTAACTTTAGGTGGTAACAAAAGTCATTTTCAGGTTACAGTTGGTAAGAGACCGATTACTGGGATGCGCTTGTATCTGGAGGGCATGAAATGCAACAGGTAATGCTCATTGATCTAATTGTTTGATTTCCAAATTCTTGCACAATTTTATTAGCTCAAGTTTGTGGTTACCGAATCACATACATGCCCAGCATTACTGTATATATATATATATTTTTTTTGAAAAGCAACTTTACTTCAGGGACAAACTTATCATCAAGAATAGGGAAGCAGGAACAGTGTAACGAAGTGTTTGTTCATGCTCATGCCTTTCATATTGTTGGAGAAAACTCTAAAATCGTATAATGACAGGAAACCGTAAATTAGTGACTACATGTTGATATCCCGTATTAGTATCTGGATTACAAACGAGGCATTAAAAGAAACAAATCTATATCTATATTGATTCATAACTATTTTATTTTAGTATATGATTACCGTAATAGATGTAAAGATTTATCAATATAATATATAGCTTTTCGAATCTTTTGATAAAATAAAAAATTGACTGTATTTTTTGGGTGGGACCACACTATCAATAAATAACTATACAATTATTGTTAATTAAAATTGCAATAATGATAAAACTTATTCGTAAATTTGATATTTGAAAATGATTTAAAGCTATATAGTAAACATATCAATGTCTCTAAACGCATGCAAACTTTATTGTTCTTAAGTTTCTTTATTTTTCCAAACACTATATGAAGGCTTTATTAGGAAAGCTTATATAATGTAAAAATTAATTCTAAAATTCTAAAGGTACTAATTTATTACGATTTAATTTTGACAATGATGTCCTTGAAACTAACTCTCTCATACAAAAATAAAAAATTATGTATCTAAAAAACAAAAATAACATATGAGATTTAGTAGAAAAAATTATATTATAGTTAATTTAAGTATACACACACACACACACACACATATATATATATATATATATAGAGAGAGAGAGAGAGAGAGACACACACACACAAACATAATCACTGCAAACCATTACCTACATAATGTATAAGACCAATAATCGATTTATAGGATAATGTTTTGCTTTGATATGACCGTACGATCAACAAGTGGCTGTATCATATATATGAAAATTTGAAAACAAGTCACATATGCATTAAAAAAAAGTAATCAAATAATTTTTAATTACTTTATTTTGAGAACTTTATAATGCAAAAATATATTTGTCTAATTCTACAAAACTAATGATTTACCAAATCATTTTTTATATAGAGCCCTTACGATCAATAAAAGGGCTTTTTTTTAGTAATACTTAATTAAATTTTCATTAAAAGTAAGACTAATTAGTAAATTTTAGACAACTTATAAGCATTAAAACTTAATTCTGATTATGATGGAATTGATTACCAGTATGATTGGTGACTATTGTGTGAGTTCAATAGCAAATAATTAATTTCGCGCTCGCTTTATAATATTAGCCTAATATAATAATATTTGTTATCTTTTACAAGCTGATTATAATTATAGATATAATCTGACATATTTTGGTATATAAATGTTAAATTATGTTGTGCTAAATTAAGTGTAGTTTATGAAAAAATATCATTGGATGCATTTCGTAGATATAGAAACTATAATTTCGCGACAAATAATAATCATAAAAGATGTGAAAAATAATTTCAATACTCCAAAATATGGACATGTGTTCATCAATTGAATATTCTTATTACTAGCATCTTACAAAGAAAAACATAAACATAAAATTTTGGATATTATGTGGTCGTTCTATTAAATTTATTTTTGCAAAAAGTAATAATTTATTTGAAAGTGATAAGGTGCATACATAAGTCCTGTTAAATTTGAGATGCAATTTTATTCCTTTTAAATTTTTACTTATAATTGTTATAATAATCTCAGGAAC
>JAVXUO010001871.1:0-275774 GCA_033065855.1 Escallonia rubra | reverse complement strand
ACCTCTGTTATTAAATTGTTTAAAATATTTTGAACAATTTTACTTTACCTAAAGAAAAACACACGCTACGCCGTCGATATTTTTTTTCCTTGTGTCAGAACCTGTGCGGCAAAGTAACAAGACGGCAGTGTAGTCGTCCTTTTAAATCAGAGTCGACCGTCCTTTTTTTTTTTTTTTAAAAGAAGAGTCAGAGTTTTTTTTTTTTTTTTCCATGGCCATAATTTTCCTTAACCAAAAGGACAGTTGTCCTTCGTCCTTGATATATTCAGATTTCAAGAGTTTAACATAAAGGACATGCCCCGTGTCACTTTCTGGATGGCCCTTTTCTTTTAAAAGTTTTATCGATTTTCGTGCCGTTAAATTTTTACCCAAAATTTTCGTTTGCTAATATCTCACTCATCTGATCTCCGATTCAGCTGATTTTTATTCCGTTAAATTCGTATTTTTGTTCTCTTCGATTTGAGTCTACAATGACTATTTTTGGATTTCGAATAAATATTCGCTTTATTTATCAAATTACTTTGTGGGTGATGTTTGTGTTTGAAAGTCACTTTTAATTATCGTGACTTATTTGTGACGCGTCGGCTGCGATATTCGACATGGTATAATTATGATTTGTGATGCTTAATAATAAGCAATTTGTGTATGTGACACCCACAAGATTTGGTAAAAATATTTTGATATTCGACTTATTGGTTATGTAACCCCTTTTTGAGTTGATTTGTTATTCGTGTTTGAATCGGTATTCGATTTATTGGTTATTTAACCTCTTTTTCGGTCGCTTCTGTTATTCGCTTGTGAAATTCGATTGAGTTAACTGAATTCCTATTTATTGGTTCTATTTGATAACTCATATTTGTTATTCGTTTTTTGTAACTCTCTTTTGGTCACCTTAATCATTCGTTTGTGAAATTTGATTGAATTATCTAAATTCTTATTTATTGGCTCTATTTGATAACT
The DNA here is from genome assembly GCA_033065855.1 of Escallonia rubra. NCBI lineage: Eukaryota > Viridiplantae > Streptophyta > Magnoliopsida > Escalloniales > Escalloniaceae > Escallonia > Escallonia rubra. Next base: position 274,814 of record JAVXUO010001871.1, on the reverse strand, counting down.
CTAGTTTCGTATTCGTTTTTGGCCCTATGTGTGTAAGATCTTTTACTGGGCAATTCGTGCTCACCCTTTTGTTTTTCGTTTCCTTCCCCTTCCAGGCCAAAAGTAGCACGAATGGAGAGATATTAGTGTAGCGGTGAGAATTGCTCTGGTGTCTGATATTGAGAATAGAGCTTATGATTCTTTAGACAAAATATTGGTTAGTTGATTTATATTCTTTTGGATTCAGATGACTTGTAATAAAGTTTTGAAGTATTTGGGAATTAAATTTTTGAAGGGATTGTATATAAGTGTTGGATTATTTTTGGAGTTAAATTTTGAGATTTAGATAATTGTGTTTGTGGTATTCTAGATGCTCTGCTCTGCCTTTAAGATAGTTATGTCATTGATGTGTTTGGATTTTGGTTTAAGAACGTGTTCGGACCCTCGGGTTCGGGGCGTTACAGATAGGATTACAAAAATAAATTATGGCTTTAATCTGTACTTTTTTTGAGACAGGAGAATCGCAAAAAATAACTCGAGGAATTGAATTACGCATAATTGGACTCATTCTCTAAAAGTTTAATTTTTTCATAGCAATTATTTACTTAAACATGGAACTATAGCTCCGTTTATGCAAGGTTATGGGTTGATTCTCTCTGCTTACATACTAGATCACTCATCTTTTGTAGTGCATCATGTCTTGTATTTAGTTGTTCACTTGGCAGTAGTGACCATTGATCGGGGGCTTGCACGTTTTCTAACTTAATAAAACTGACAAAACAAATAAACTCGAGGATAATACAAGGACTAACGACCTATTTGGTTGCCATTTTCTCCGTTTCCTTTTTCATGTTTTTGCAAATACGAAGAAGATATCTTCCTAAAAAGTTAAAATCCTTGTAAACTGAAATACCTTGCTTGGATTATTAACCGCATCGAAAAAAAATTATAAGTCAAAATTAGTGGCATGAACTTCAATCGCATATTTGCAAAGAGTTGGTTAATAGTGTACGTTTTGATTTGGTATTCTAAAAAATTCAAAGGAATTATCTAAAACAGAACTTGAAGACAGAGAAAGTGGTAAACAAAGCGTACATAACCAAAGTCGTAATATTCTTTCGGTGTAAAATTCACTTTCATCATGTTAATCTATCTAGGGCTTGCATAAACTGAAAATACCCTTTTAAGATGTCTTTAATCATTTGTTTTGTTGGATTTTTTCATATGATATGGTCAGAACTGTAATTTCATATGGTGTATCGATATAACAACTGAAACCAGCGAACTTGTGTGACCGGGTTGTACACCCGCATAATCAATAAGGACAAACATGTCACCCTGTTGATAATTGGCGTCACGTCGCGTGTGAATCCAAGTGGAGATGCAGAAAATTCAAAGTTCACATACATATCTGCAGACTAAAGAAACAGGAAAAGGAATGAAGCTTCCTTTAAATACCTCTCACCCATTCAGTCCTTTTCTCTGCCTGTCTTCAAACACAGGATACGTCAGTGCATCTTATACCCTAAACAAATACCATAGTTAGTCTTCATGACATCCTCCTCCACCACCTATATTCCCTTCAACCCTTTCCCTCTGCTCACCAGCACGTAGGAGGAGGAGACGCTTTGCACAGACATGAATGATGGAGTTGTGAAGAGGGCTATTAGCAGCCTCGGTAAAGGATTCGATATAACCTCGGATTTCCGGTTGAAGTACTGCAAGGGACATGACAGACTAGTTCTGCTTAATGAAACCGAAACGAGAGAGCTCGTGGTGCCGGGCTTCGGATCCTTCGATGGCGTCTCAACCGATATCAAATGTGACAAAGGTGATCGAACCCGATATCAATCCGATATTCTTGACTTCAATCAGGTTATATATCATCTTAATTGATTTCTCCTCTTGTTGAACATTCCCCCGCTTTCTCCTTGTGACTGACATAAGAATTTCATTAGTAGAATTCTCCTTCCGTTCTTCGATCCATGTTTGCATCTTCTTTAATTGAAGTGCTTCTGTTACCTTCAAAATTTGTTCTTGGTTTTGTCAGAAAGTAAGTGCATCTGACATTGAGATTGGTAAAATGCCTTGGCATTCTTGTACTTACCATTCTCATTTCTGTTTTCAGTTTTCAACTAATCCATGCTGCGGTAGTTTTGTTCTATTTGGGCAGTATTGCTGCCAAGAGTTGAAACTTAAGAATCCAAATAGCCACAAACACTGTCACGAGTTGTCTGCGATTGTTCCATATGCTTTCGTGATTGTAACACATTGTCTTGGCATCTCATTTTTTTATGTGTTTTTAATTAATTTTATCAGTAAAATGTCTCCAAAAACACATTAAATTTAGACCGAGGGGGGAAAAAAAAAAAAGTAGCAGTCACTTTTTAGGATATTTGGGATATTCAAAATTTTGTTCTTGGTGCAGATGTCCGAATTTGTCAACCAAAAATGTTCAGTACCAGGGAAAATTCCATCCGGCTTGTTCAATGCCATGTTTGGTTTTGAAAGTGGATCGTGGGCGACCGACGCAGCGAACACGAAATATTTAGGTCTTGATGGCTATTTCATTGTAAGTTTTGATGTTCGTATTGATCGGTACCCTCTTGTTCTCTCTGATGAAGTCCGAAATGCCGTCCCTTCAGCATGGGATCCATCTGCTCTTGCAAGGTAACACTACTACTACAGCCTTAACAATTCCGATCCGTCGTTGATTATTTGCCGATAGTTTCTGCTTAGCAAGCAAAATGCACTCGAGTATGCTGCGTTCGTGGCATGTTATTAGCGTCCCAGTTTCTAGAAAGCTAAGGCCTAGAGGAATCTTGCATGTTCGGTACTTCGAAATTTAACATTTCCGGTGGCTCACTGTTGAGAATTTATTTTGTGGTTTCATCACTTAAACAAACTTTGTCCGTGGCGGCGCAGCATATTAGATCATTGATTATCATGTCACTAACTTGAACAACCCCTTAGTAGTTGCAGAATTTGTTGCATAAGTTCGCAACACTTATATAGACAAAAGCCAGGATTGAGTAACTGCTAGCATTGTGTAAATGGTAACACACAGTACATATTTAGCGAAATGAGTCAGATGAACGTATTACTAGTCACAAGAGTTGAGAAATACGCTGATAATTTGGTAATGATAGATGGTTTTTTTTTCTATGTCAGCACCAAAACAAAGAACCAGTTAAAGGGGAGGGGAGGAATCGATACTCTCTTCAATCCAAAGTACAAGGATTGACTATTTAGAAATTGCAGTACTGGTTCCCTACGTACAATTACAAGGCATTTTATGGCAGGTGACTGGGTCCAAGAGTGTTTAGTCTCATCCAAACGTGGCTCATTGTCACCTACAAAATACACGAAATAGATAGCCAAACTACCAGGAGGATGACGAACTCAATACATACCCATACAAGAAACTTGGAGTTGGATCATTGGCCTTTGGCATACACTTGAACATTCCTGTCCTTGTTTGACCAAGTAATTATGTCTGATTACAACCAGCTGTCCGAATCGAGTTAATTTTGAGGTCAAAGATTTCTGTGGCAGGAACGTTTTCTACGCATTATGAGTTGCATAATAATTAAAGTCTGCATTTCGATTCTCTGCTATTAAAAGTCTACGGAAGAGTTGCTCAAGCACTACACCCCGTCCCTTGAATGGCAGATTCATCATCCTATCCTATTAAAGCTAACAAGAGTCTTATGTCACAACTACCGTATGAAATACTCCCTAGTCCCTAAATATTTTATCGTATTTTCTTTTTATACTGTAATTATCACTTTCCATGTTGACCTTCTTACATTTTTTTTTTAATTCTATTTCTCTCTCCAAATTTAATCCTAATTTTTTTTTTGTCTTGACCCACTTTCTTCAATCCTTTTTTCTCTCTCTCGGAGTAGAATGAGAAAGTCACAAAATATACTCCCTCCGTCCTCACACAAATCGATCATATTTTCTTTTTGAGCCGTTCCACAAAAATTGCTCACTTTTCAAATTAAGAAAGATTATGTACGTGTTTTTACATAGTTACCTTTTTTATACTTTTTTTTTTTAATTTTATTTCTCTCCCCACATTTAACTCTCTATCAACTCATTTTTCGTTATCCTGACCTACTTTCTTAAACTTTTTTATTCATTCATCTCTCCACATTTAACATTCCATTAACCAATTTCCTTTCTCCTGCCTCACTTTCTTCTCATCCTCTCTCTAAAGGGTAGAATGAAAAACACACAATATATCACTTAAATCCTTAATCTGCGTGCAAAAAAGAGTTGATTAAATTATTTGGGATAGATGGAGTGACTCATATCCTAAATAAGCGTGCAAGTCAAACACGATCAATTGAAAAGGGACGAAGGGAGTACTACACACCGCTTGGTTAGTAATTATGGGCCTTGCCGTTATGATTTAGATATTAAAAAGTAGCTAACAACTCCTTTTTGGCTGCCTAATATTTTCACTCAAGAAAAAGATTTCCATAATTCTTCGGATGACAAATGGTATGATAGCATGTGTACCGTTGTCGTGGTCGGAATCCACTCTCAACTGCGATCTCTTGTCCGTTCTTTGGCCTTTTGATGAATTTAAGCTTCTGTTTTTTTTTTTTTTACTCCTCGAGATACAAACTCAACGTCTTCCACTTTTGGTCGGCCATTTAATAAAACTTCAACAGATTTTGTTATTTAAAAAATTCAGTCTTGAAGATGTTCAGATAAGCCCTCAAGTAAAAAATTGACTTTGGTCAAAATCTGATTATTTTTTTAATAACAGAGAAGTAAAAACAAAAATAAAGCATTCCGAACGTATAATAACAAGAGGAAGAAAAAGAAACACAACAACTTTGGTGGGTATCCACAGCGTAATTACTAGTACATCGTCAACTTGCAACTTCATCACATGTTGGACAACCGTTTCTAATAGCGGAAGCACAAAATTGTCCCCAGACTTTCAACTATTTAACTTCTACCCCTAAAACTTTACAATCTTTGCACCATATCTTTTCATAATTATGTTGCAAGTTACAGCTAAAAATTTTCACTTCGTTATGCCGATGGTTCTTGTTAAAGAAAAAAAGAGGCAGAAGCGATCGTATAAAACAAGAACGTTGCTATTTGCAATTAAGGGTGAACCCGGTGTGAATACGTTGACTCATTAGAATATTATTATGCCAATAATGGGACATCTTAATTTTGGAACCTAACAAAATTAATTGTTGGTTATGTTTGACAGATTTATAGAGAAATATGGGACTCACATCATTGTGGGGCTGGGCTTGGGAGGGCAAGATGTCTTGCTGGTAAGACAAAACAAGTCGTCCAACTTGGGGCCATCAGAGCTCAAAAACCACTTGGATGACCTCGGAGATCAATTCTTTACTGGGACTTGTAACTTCTCTCCCAACCACCTCAAAACCAAAGAGAAAAAGCAAAAGGTTTTCACATTTTCGTTCACTTTGAGTTCGTCTCTTTTACATTCATAATCTTCTTTGTCGCTAAGAAAGTGCATTAAGGATAAAAGGTTAACCTTTATCGACAAAAATGAAGAGCGGACAAGTATACGAGGGAGTGAAAATAAAAAAAATTCTTGGCAATCTCCAAAGATACTTACTTGTTGGGGTTTTTTTGTTCGTTTTCAATTTTTTTAACACAAGAAAGTAACTTGTTTATTTACGTTGCACCAAACAAAGTACTAAATTTTTTATTTACCATTTTGTGTAAAATAAAATACAGGTACCACAGGCTTTCAATGTCTTTGATCCCCAACCTTTAATCTTCAACAGCTTGACATCCATTACAGACAAAGATGTAGGTTTGGCCATCCTACCGTAAGCTTCATTCAACGTTTATTTATGCATGAAAGAACGATTGCTAACTAGCGCGGTTGAACCTTTTGCAGGGAATAAACGTAAAATGTAACAGGAAGGGTGGAGATTTATCGGCGAATTCGCATTGCGAATGGCTACTAACAGTTCCATCAATGCCAGATGCAATTCATTTCAGTTTTATCCCCATCACATCTGTCCTCAATGGCGTTCCGGGCAAGGGCTTCTTATCACATGCCATCAACCTCTATCTTCGGTGTAAGTTGTCTCCTACACGCTTCGTAGTACGATACTAAAAAACTTTAACACGCTGAACTAACTGAGACTCGCGTAAGTACATGAAAATAATAGAGATGAAGGAAAAGGCAAAAATACAAGAAGACGACCAAGACTAAAAATAGTTCTCTTTCGATTGTGCAGACAAGCCTCCTATTTGTGATCTGCAGTACTTCTTGGACTTCCAAGCGCACAAGATGTGGGCTCCTGTTCACAATGACCTCTCACTAGGTCCAACCACAAATAGGGCCATCCGAACCCCTGCCCTACAGTTCAAGTTGATTGGACCCAAACTATATGTGAACACCACTCAGGTAATACAATGACTATGTCCTTTACAATCTTCTAAAAGGTGGCCAGGATGTCAAAATTATTTCCTGAAGTTTAGAACTTGTAAATCTATGACATAAGCTAAAACTTTCATTAGAGAAAAATTAGGAGTAACCTCTCTCTCTCTCTCAATCCAGGCCTAGCAAAATTGACAAGAATCTGTGTGTTTGTTTCGACTAATAGAAAGTTTGACGCGTGAGTCAGGCTGTCAAGGAAAAAAATACAATAAAAGAAAGTTATTATCACCTCTACATGTAGGCCGTGTGAAGATATCATCTTATGCAAATCTTTCCTTCGAAACTCCGGATTCATATTCTTGTAACAACCATTCGTCAAAAAAGTTTGATTTTACGTCGTCACGACATTCATGAAACTCCATATACATATTCTTGTAACTTTAGGTGGTAACAAAAGTCATTTTCAGGTTACAGTTGGTAAGAGACCGATTACTGGGATGCGCTTGTATCTGGAGGGCATGAAATGCAACAGGTAATGCTCATTGATCTAATTGTTTGATTTCCAAATTCTTGCACAATTTTATTAGCTCAAGTTTGTGGTTACCGAATCACATACATGCCCAGCATTACTGTATATATATATATATTTTTTTTGAAAAGCAACTTTACTTCAGGGACAAACTTATCATCAAGAATAGGGAAGCAGGAACAGTGTAACGAAGTGTTTGTTCATGCTCATGCCTTTCATATTGTTGGAGAAAACTCTAAAATCGTATAATGACAGGAAACCGTAAATTAGTGACTACATGTTGATATCCCGTATTAGTATCTGGATTACAAACGAGGCATTAAAAGAAACAAATCTATATCTATATTGATTCATAACTATTTTATTTTAGTATATGATTACCGTAATAGATGTAAAGATTTATCAATATAATGTATAGCTTTTAGAATCTTTTGGTAAAATAAAAAATTGACTGTATTTTTTGGGTGGGACCACATTATCAGCAAATAACAATACAATTATTATTAATTAAAACTGTGGTAATGATAAAACTAATTCGTAAATCTGATAGTTAAAAAATATTTAAAGATATATAGTAAACATATCAATGTCTCTAAACGCATGCAAACTTTATTGTTCTTAAGTTTCTTTATTTTTCCAAACACTATATGAAGGCTTTATTAGGAAAGCTTATATAATGTAAAAATTAATTCTAAAATTCTAAAGGTACTAATTTATTACGATTTAATTTTGACAATGATGTCCTTGAAACTAACTCTCTCATACAAAAATAAAAAATTATGTATCTAAAAAACAAAAATAACATATGAGATTTAGTAGAAAAAATTATATTATAGTTAATTTAAGTATACACACACACACACACACACACACACACACATATATATATATATATATAGAGAGAGAGAGAGAGAGAGACACACACACACAAACATAATCACTGCAAACCATTACCTACATAATGTATAAGACCAATAATCGATTTATAGGATAATGTTTTGCTTTGATATGACCGTACGATCAACAAGTGGCTGTATCATATATATGAAAATTTGAAAACAAGTCACATATGCATTAAAAAAAAGTAATCAAATAATTTTTAATTACTTTATTTTGAGAACTTTATAATGCAAAAATATATTTGTCTAATTCTACAAAACTAATGATTTACCAAATCATTTTTTATATAGAGCCCTTACGATCAATAAAAGGGCTTTTTTTTAGTAATACTTAATTAAATTTTCATTAAAAGTAAGACTAATTAGTAAATTTTAGACAACTTATAAGCATTAAAACTTAATTCTGATTATGATGGAATTGATTACCAGTATGATTGGTGACTATTGTGTGAGTTCAATAGCAAATAATTAATTTCGCGCTCGCTTTATAATATTAGCCTAATATAATAATATTTGTTATCTTTTACAAGCTGATTATAATTATAGATATAATCTGACATATTTTGGTATATAAATGTTAAATTATGTTGTGCTAAATTAAGTGTAGTTTATGAAAAAATATCATTGGATGCATTTCGTAGATATAGAAACTATAATTTCGCGACAAATAATAATCATAAAAGATGTGAAAAATAATTTCAATACTCCAAAATATGGACATGTGTTCATCAATTGAATATTCTTATTACTAGCATCTTACAAAGAAAAACATAAACATAAAATTTTGGATATTATGTGGTCGTTCTATTAAATTTATTTTTGCAAAAAGTAATAATTTATTTGAAAGTGATAAGGTGCATACATAAGTCCTGTTAAATTTGAGATGCAATTTTATTCCTTTTAAATTTTTACTTATAATTGTTATAATAATCTCAGGAACATATATATGTAATACCTTAAAGACCCTCTTAAGTTAAAGAATTAAATCGGTGTAAGGGATACTTGATAGTGTTATCATATTCTAATTTAAATTAAAATCATATTCGCTATTGAACTCTATATGGCACCAGCATGATTATTCTACTACTCTAAGCGCTAAGCCAATATTTATTTGAAATACTACTCGACAACTTCAAACAAAAGCTCAAAGAAGACAAGTATCCAGTAACTCCATTGTGTCTCTATCTATTATTTATCTTTTAACTTACAATATAACAAAATTACAGGTAAACACACGTAGATGAAAATATCTCATAATTATTGCATGCAGTCTAATAAAAAAAAACAATGCTCTTTAATAATCGAAAGTTAAGAGCAATGCAAGTAAATTCATCTTTTTATATTTTACTTAAGTTAGTCGTGATTAATTCAGGTATTAAGATTATTATTCTAGCTAAATAAGATATTTTTTATACTGTAACGTTTTTTTGTCTATGTGGTACACATTAATACACATTTTAAAACTTTATAATATACTTTATTTTAAAACAGACCCGAGCTTGACTCAAGTTACTGGGCTAGCGAGCGCTTCTTTGCAAGACACATCATCACAAAAATATGACTTCTTTACTTGGCACGTCATCACATTATGTTTTATTGTGTAATAAAATTGTAACTATTATAAGTGTCGGTAAAGATTTAAAATATTATCTTGGATGAGATTCTTATTTCTTGATAAGTTAATTTTTATATTACTAAGCCTTATATTATAAAAAAAAAACTAACTCTAAACGTTCTAAAACTCTAACTAATTGATGAACTAACTTATTATGACTTAATTTTGACTACTGTATCATTGAAACCATTATCTAATATGAATATAAAAATTCATATGTTTTAAAAACGAAAATAACATACTAAATTTAGAAAAGAAAAAAAAATGATGTTACAATTGAGAATATTATCTTGGATGTGGTTCTTATTTCTTGATAAGTTAATTTCTATATTACTAAGTCGTATATAATTGATAAACTAATTGTAAATTGTCACGCTCCAACCCGGAGGCGGACCTACACATATTATTTCAAAATATTCCTGCTTACCAGAAATATAATACCCAAAAAATTTTACCAAGAACATAACCTCAAAATGATAATCAGAGCTCTAAATGTATTCCAAATCAAAAACATTTGTATTTATCCTCAAAGTTTAATAAATGCAGCGAAAATTTAATAACAATAGTCACTTCCCAAACATTGAGGTTACCAAAAGCTACTTAATCAAACTATTACAAGTTCTCATTTTCAAGTCACTACAAAGAGTCTACAATTAAAAAACAACTCTGACTCATGCTTATAGATAACTCATCTACTGATGTCTCAGCTTAATTACCTGAAATGGGAGGAGAAAGGGGGGTGAGCACAAAACCCAGTAAAGATCACACGTACACGCACACGCACACGCACACGTCCACAAAGTACAACGCATATATCCAATAATATGTAGCTGAGTCAAAACGAAACATATGAAAATAAGGTACAAAGATGATAGTTAATCTTGGCACGACAAATCTCATTACAGGATATTAATCCATCAAAGGTCGAATCAAAGTCAAAAGGTCATCATCAAATAATTGAACTAATAATCAAAACAATACAATCACGTAACACGTGACTGTAAAGCACGTTAACTTAAGCACGTGGATGTTCTAAGTTCAAAGTTGCATACCGATAGCAATTGCTATATCATGTCACGGCATCACGTTAACCTAAGCACGTGAAGGTTCTAATATTAGTTCAATTCAAAGGGTGTCCAAAGGACGTCAAAATATCTCAAAGACATAAAAGTCACGGAATACCAAAACTTTGAATTTCAAAAAGGTGGGCTTAACATTATCAGAAAATACTCAATATTAGACTGAAATTGAAGAGGACGAAGAGACGAGCTCAACGAAAATAAATACGCTTGAATCCGAGTTCTCATGAGCTATGAATTCTAAAAAACCGAGATACGAGCCAAAAAGATTAACTAAAGTACAAGAACTACTTACAATGTGACACATGGAACATCTAGCCAAAAGCTTTTCACGCCACCATATTGTTTGGTTGTACTTGGGTGCAAATTTGAATAAGCAAAGATAAGGGAATAGGGATCAATCGTACACCCCGAAAGCAAAACCAAAAAAATGGTAGGTCACCGTAACTAGGAAGAAAAGCTACGGCCAAACAGGTCATGGCATGATTTTCTTAAAACATGGCGGTTCAGCCAAGGATCCAAGAATTGGTAAATCTGATAAACTCAGCAGAAAAGACTTTACACAAACAACGAATTCTTAAGTTATCGGTATTACAGATTTGGCAAAAACAATTCTAATTCAAAGAGTTTATCAATCTCGTATCTTTTAACAATATCAAGTTGTTTAGAAGCGGATGTTATGTATGTAATCCTTACCTCAATTCACGCTACAAGATTCGTAAAATTGCGTAACCTTCCAAAAGTATCAAACCTAATTAATAAAATCAACCACTAAGATTAAAATCTTCAAATCAATTATATTTTGATTAAGGTTTATGATCGATCACTTACCAATTGTGAGTAGAAAGTTTAAATCCCCAAACTCTAATTTTCTCTTTCTTCTCCTCTCTCTAAAAGATCAGACTCAATTTAACGATAAAACACAAACTAACCAGTCTTTTTATTTCTCTAAACTTAGTAAATTACTCCAAAGGTCTCTAAAGATATGTTACTTATTCAAAAGGAATTTCAAAATATTATTAAAACTTTAAAAGTAGCCCAAGAATTAAAATAATTAATTATATATTATTTGGGGTCTTACATAAACATTATAAAACTCTAACTAATTGATGAACTAACTTTTTAGGACTTAATTTTGACTATTGTATCTTTAAAACCACTCTCTATTATGAATATAAAATTTCAAATATCTTAAAAATCAAAATAACATACTAAATTTAGAAGAGAAAAAAAAATGATGCTACAGTTGAGAATATTATCTTAGATGATGTTCTTTTTTCTAGATAAGTTAATTTCTATATTACTAAGTCTTATATAATTGAAAAATTAATTTTAAACGTTCTAAAACTCTTACTGATTGATGAACTAACTTACTAGGACTTTATTTTGACTATTGTATCCTTAAAACCACTATCTATTATGAATATAAATTTTTTAATATCTTAAAAACGAAAATGATATTCTAGATTTAGAAGAGAAAAAAAAATGGTACTACAGTTGAGAATATTATCTTGGATGTGTTGCGCAAAAAAATATGATTCTTTGCGTGACACATCATCACAGAAATATGACTTATTTACTTGACACGTCATGAAATTATGTTTTCAATGAGAAATACAATTATAACTATTATATGTGTCACTAAAGGATTAAAATATTATCTTGGACGGGGTTCTTATTTCTTGACGGGGTTCTTATTTCCTGATAAGTTAATTTCCTTATTACTAAGCTTCATATAATTGAAAAATTAACTCTAAACATTTAAAAACTCTAACTGATTGATGAACTAAGTTATTATGACTTAATTTTAACTATTGTATCCTTAAAATCACTTTCTAACATGAATATAAAAATTGATATATCTCAAAAACGAAAATAACATACTAAATTTAGAAGAGAAAAAAATGATGCTACAATTGAGAATATTATTTTGGATGTGGTTCTTATTTCTTGATAAGTTAATTTTCATATTACTAAGTCTTATATAATTGGAAAAACTAATTCTAAACGTTCTAAAGCTCAAACTGACTGATGAATTAATTTATTATGACTTAGTTTTCACTATTGTATCCTTAAAACCACCCTCTTTTATGAATATAAAAATTCATATATATCTTAAAAACGAAAATAACATATTAGATTTAGAAGGAAAAAAAATGATGTTACAATTGAAAATATTATCTTGGATGGAGTTCATATGTCTTGATAAGTTAATTTTCATATTACTAAGCCTTATATAATTAAAAAAAACTAATTCTAAACTTTCTAAACCTTTAACTGATTGATGAACTAACTTATTAGGACTTAATTTTTACTATTATATCATTAAAATCACTCTTTATGAATATAAAAATTCAAATATCTTAAAAACCAAAATAACATACTCCGTACTAGATTTAGAAGAGAAAACAAATGATGCTACAATTGAAAATACTATCTTGGATGGGGTTCTTATGTCTTGATAAGTTAATTTTCATATTATTAAGCCTTATATAATTGAAAAACTAATTCTAAATGTTTTAAAACTCTATTTGATTGATGAACTAACTTAGTAGAACTTAATTTTGACTATTTTATCCTTAAAATCACTCTCCAATTTAAATATAAGCATTCATATATCTTAAAAAAGAAAATAACATACTAGATTTAGAAAAGAAAAAAGAATGATGCTACATTTGAGATTGAAAGAAAAAAATATATGTAATAATTATTTTATTTTTTTAAAATTCTAAAATTTGCTTACCGTAATTGATATAATGATTTGTTAATATAGTATAGTGAATTTTATAATCCTTTTGATAAAATAAAAAAATTAATGTTATTTTTGGATGGAATCACACAAACAATAAATGGATGTACGATTATTTTCATTAAAATTATAACAATGATAATACTTATTCATAATTTGATAGTTGAAAAGGACTCAAAGCCATATACTAAACATGTAAATGTATGTATAAGGACTTTTCAATGTGATCGTATTTTTAAGTTTATTTAATTTTACAAGAACTATATAAGGGCTATATGAGGAAACCTTATATAATGTGAAAGCTAATTCTAAAACGCTAATTATATGAAGTTTTTTAGGTTATGGTTTTGACTATTTTGTTGTAAAAACGAACTCTTTCATACAACGACAAAAGACCATATACCTAAGAAATATAACTTATGGGTATTTAGAAGAAAAAAATTATGTTACAATTAATTTAAGTTTAATGTAATGTAATAAAAGTATGTTTATTTACACATAGCATAGTCATTGCAAAAATTATTTATATACCATAGAAAATCAATAATCAAATTACATGATAATTTTTTTCTTTGATAAGACAGGACGATCAACAAAATGATTATATAAGCTTATATGAGATTTCTTTTTAAAAAAATCACATATGTATTAGAAAAAAAAGTGCAATCAAATTAAATATTTCTTAATTACTATATTTGGGAACATTTAAAACCTTCAAGATGCAAAAATATGATATGACTATTTATCCTTAAAACTACTCTATAGTATGAATTTATAAATTTATATATCTAAAAAAAGAAAATAATATTATTTTGGATGTGGTTCTTATTTCTTGATAAGTTAATTTGCATGTCAGTAAGCCTTATAATTGAAAAAACTAATTCTAAATATTCTAAAACTCTAACTAATTAATGAACTAACTGATTAGAACTTAATTTTAACTATTGTAAACTTAAAAGCATTTTCTAATATGAATATGAAAATTCATATATTAAAAAAATGAAAATAACATATTAGATTTAAAGAGAAAAAAATGATGTTACAATTGAGATTGAAATAATAAAAATAATGTAACAATTGATTCATTTTTATTTTATTGTAATATATGCTTACCATATCGATGCAAAGATTTATGAAATATAATATATAGCTTTTCGAATCCTTTTGGTAAAATAAAAAATTCACCAACAAATGACTGTCTAATTATTATTAATTAAAATTGTAATAATGATAAAGCTTATTCATAAATCTGATAATTGAAAAGGATTTAAGGCTATATACTAAACATGTTAGTGTATCTAAAGGTATGTAAATATTATTTTGGATGTGATCCATATTTTTAAGTTTATTTAGTTCTATGTATGTGAGGGTTATATTAGAAAGCCTTATATAATTTGAGAACTAATTCTAAAAAATTGTATACTAATTTGTTAGGATTTAATTTTGACTATTGTGTCCTTAAAACTAACTCTTTCATATGATGATAAAAAAATCATATATAAATCACATTTGAGATTTAGAAGAAAAAAATTCATGTTATAGTTAATTTAAGTTTATTTTAATGTAATAAATGTATATATATTTACGCATAACATTATCATTACAAAAAAATATTAATGCAATATATATATATATATATATATATATATATATATATATATATATATATAATTATAGAATAGTTTTTCACTTTGGTAACACCGTAAAATAATCAAAGTGATTACATCGCATGAATGAGATTTTGAAAACAAATCATGTATGTATTAGGAATTACTATATTTGAGAATATTTAAAACCTTTAGAATATAAAAAAATATCTATGTAATTATACAAAACAGACGATTAACCAGTTCGTTTTTGCATAGGGCTTTCGATCAATGAAATGACTTTTTTTATTTATATTTAATTAAATTTTCATTAAAAAAAAACTATGAGTGCCCTTAGTAGATATAAAAACTATAATTTGGCAACAAGTCATTGAAGATGTAGAAAATAATTCCAACACTTCAAAACAAGGACACGCCATATTCATCAATTTAATTTTATCATTACTAACATCTTACAAGAATTAAAGAAACACACACACACACACACACATATATATATATATATTACATGATCGTTCTGTTAATTTTTTTTTGCAGACAATAATAACTTATTTGAAAGTAATAAGATGTATACATAAGTCCTGTTAAATTTGAAATGCAACTTTATTCCATATAGAATTCTACTTAATCATTATAATAACCTTCGAAAAACATGTAATACCTCAAAAACTTTTGAAGTTAAAGAATTATACTCATATATAACATCTACATTTTAAAAGGGATACGTTATAGATTGACCACTTTTTAATTTCAACCACAATTGTATTCGTTATTTAGTTATATATGGCACCAACATGACTATCTACGGCCTTAAGCGTTAAGCCAATATTCATATAAAATATTAATTGACAACTTAAAGTAAAAGCTTAAAGAAGACAATCATCTAACGGCTCCACTGTGACGCTATGTATAAATAATGTTATTGTCTTTTTTGTCTCACGATATGTGGTACATTCATTAAGACCTTATGGCGTACTGTATTTTATAAACTATATATACCGAGCTTGACTCGGGTTATTGGGTCAGTGAGACATTAAAAGAAAAAACATAATTTGCATATTTATGTTTTTCCTCTCCTCCTTATGTTTGATAACTATAATACGTACTGATAAGAGATGAACATCTATCAGATTAGCCATACACCTTCAACATTTATCAAACACTCCGGTATTGTTCCAAAACAAGATCGAAGATGCCCTAAGCTGGCGCGGATCAGAAGAGTTTGCTGACGAACGACACTTCGAAGCAATTGAGTGGAAAAAGTTTTCCCACGTATGCACAGCCCCTGTGAAATACGACCCCAAATGGTCGTCCCAAAAGGATGTCACCTTCATCGTTGCAGGCGCTCAAGTTCACGTGAAAAAGCACGGCTCCAAGAGTGTTTTACATCTCCGCCTCGCATTCTCCAAGGTTCCAGATACATATATCCTGCAGTCCAATTGGGTGCAAGGTGCGTCCGATTATTCACAAAAGTCCACCAACTTTTTCTCAGCAATAAGTACATCGATAACCGGGGTTTCGGAGAGAGAGAAAAACCCTGGGGTGGTGATGGATTCGAGCGTTTATCCGGCAGGGCCGCCTGTGCCGGTGCAAACACAAAAGCTTTTGAAGTTTGTGGACATGTCACAGATCTGTAGGGGGCCACTGGATACTCCTGGACATTGGATTGTCACTGGAGCTAAGTTGGACTTGGAGAATGGGAAGATCTGTCTGCGGGTGAAGTTCTCATTGTTAAATATCTGTTAAATGATTTTGAAAGAAAAAGAAATATTAGTCACACAATACAAGTCAAAAAGATTCTTAGTCACACAATATCTGTTAAATGGGTTTGCTTTATGTATAGGGGAGGGGAAGTGTAAAATACTTGTACTCGGCCTTAGTTCTTTGAGTCTTTTACATTTTTAACACAGGTACTTTGTCATCGTTGTTACCTGTTCTAGTGAAGTGTACATATAAACTCCTTTTGCCCCGTCAACGTGTGTGCGCATGCAATGCCAGAAAAGATAAAGCCTATTCCTTGGACATATATACTCTTGTTTAATTGATGTGAAGGGACTTTTTAACTCACAAAGGATGATACAAGTAGAGCCTTTTACATCTCTATATAGTGAGTGAGGACTTTTCTCGATTCATTTTTTACATACATAGTTATTTTTCTACAACAATCTAGTTTTTTTTTTATATTTTAGGTAGATATTTATTTACACTAGTTGTTTTACACGTGCGTTGCACGTGAATATTTTTAAAATTTTTTGTGAGCAATTTTCATCCATAAACTAAGGATCCCATGAATTCTAAACTTATTATCACTTACGCCACCTCTTTTCAGCTTCTCAAACTATGTCAACACCTCTTTGTCTTTCAAAAATTACCCTAATGCAGTCAGCAAGTAGCACACACTCGATCACATTGTGCACACAACTTCGCTTTGTTTCTAGATTTGCCCAATGATCTAGAAGTGAGTTGCCTTTCCACAATGAGGCTGCGAAGAGCGTGGGTAATAGTAGTCTCATTAACATTGCGTTCCAACGTCTATGACATGTGAACACTGAAGATGCAAAAAGTCTCAGCATTCAAATAATTACTCTTGTTTTGCCAAAAACAAAAAAGATATGCAAATTGTCTGACCATGACCAAGACTAAAGGAGACAGATAATGTGGACCTAATAGCACTATAGCTGCAAGTTGAGTTGGATTTTTGTGGGTTTACCCAAACCAACCCTACCCTACCCAAGAAAAGTGTGAGCTTTTAACTTACTCAACCTACTTAGTCACAAAATGGGTTACGATTAGGGATGGCAATGGGGCGGGTCGGATGCGGATTTCATTAAATCCGAACCCGCCCCGCTCATTCAGAAACCCCACTCCGCCCCGCCCCCCCCCCGCACCGGGTTAGAAAAATGAATTACCATCCCCGATCCTAAGGTAGTTTAGGAAACCCAACCCCGCCCCGTTCTTTCCCTACTCACGGCCACACAGCTTGAGCCATAGAAGAAGAACACATAAAAATTACTCTGAGCACCGCCGGCATCCCCTATCCACGGCACAACCGACACACACAATTATCACCCATCACCAACAAATGGAAAGAGAGAATTCAAGACAAAAAGTAAAAAACGAAAGAACTAAAAAAAGCCCGTATGCAGATCTGACAGACGATTCGCCACTCCGATCGCACCACGTTGTCCTTCACCTCCTCGCCGCAGAGGCCGTAGGGTTAAGCTCCCCATGTAGATCTCATGGACACGACGTAGCCGCAACACTCGCACTTGGCAAACTGGACCACCACGACTCTGATGCTGCACCGTCGCCGGCATCTTACTCGATTCGTTGATGGCAGACTGGCAGATTGGATGTGGACAGACGGTGGAGGTGTTGGTGCGCCGTTTGGTTGGGGAAGTGGGTGGACGGTTTGGTGGTGGCGAGGTGGAGTAGTTTGTGGCCGTGAGGAGGCCGATCTTGACTGTGGGTGGGAAGCAGCAGCAGCGGCGCAAAGAAGAAGAAGAGAAGAACGGCTGCTTTTCATTTATGGGAAGCTATATATATATATGTTAGATGGACGGCCGAGATTGGCTGATTAGTTATGGTTTAGGGTTTGTATACCGGGGCGGGTACGGGTCGGATACATGGGCAGGTTAGACAGAAAACCATACCCGATCCTAACCCGTTGCGGATTTTTAAAACAATTACCATACCCGCCCCGTAACCCGGTCAATGTCAAAATAACCCGCTCCTAACGGGGCGGGGCGGATATCCACCGGATCGGATTTAAATTGCCATCCCTAGTTACGATAGGTTGGTTCAAGATAACAGTGGGTTATGTGGAGTTGGGCTGTTAAAACCCATTTATATAAAGATTCATTTATTAAATGTTAGTAACTTCCACAAATAAAAACCACCACCAACCACCACCATGTACCGTCGCATCGTGAGGTGCCATTTGTCTTAGCTAACAACCATTGGTGACAACTGCCAACAACACCCATTGTCAACATTGCTGATACAGCACATTTACAAGACTATTCCCAAGCTCATAACTAATATCCCTGCATGAAGAGACATAGCTATTACAACCGTCATTCTGCCCGCCCTCCCTCCCTCACTCACTCACTCATATATCGCTCCCCTTCATATTTTCGAGGTGTAAAACATTCTTCCATCCTAATCTGTGTTATCTAATTCACACCAATGATGAACTTTCATGGTTCTACCAAAACTAAATTAGTAAGACTTAAGGCTCATTACTTGGTGTTCAAAACATATCTCTAAATCGATAAAAGTCGGCACAAAATTTTCCATTTGATCTCTGAGTTCTCAAGTATACCTATTGTAAAAGTTACATTAGAGTGTTAATCATGTCCGACTGTAAGAATAAAAATTGCAGCAATAATAGTAAAATTAACCTGAAAATACCTAAATCTACGTTTTCTTTTATTTGGGATCTAAGATAAAACCAAATTGAGTTCGTATGGCACTCATGCCAAACCAACCAGGCCCCCATCATAAAATTAAAACCCCTATCTTTATGGGACCTCACAAGTTGTGAGTTGGCTAATGTAAGCAAGCATTTCTTTTCATCATAGTATCCATCATTCTTGAACATTTCCAATGGAACTACTGAAATTCAGCACCAGCAACAACATAATTCTTTGTTGTTATGTGTCTTAAGATTAATAAGATCATAAAGTATGATGGGACACTAATGAATGTACAAAAGAAAGAAGGCTCTATTATCTTGGCAACGACCAGGTCAATATTTTTCTCTTGGTTTTACAACTTCCAGTCTTTCATATGATAATCTGCTACTCGTTTGGCAAGGTGCGAACCTATTATCTATACAAAAACTTGTAAAAAAAAAAAAGGATTCATGCATTAGATTTCCACTTTAACACTTCAAGAGAACTGAAGTTTGTCAAGATAGCATGACATGCGGAACACACTTCCTTATTCTCACATAGAAGTCACTTGATAATTTGCTACTTGTTTGGCAAGGTGGGAACCTATTATCTATACAAAAACCTGTAAAAAAAACAAAAAGGATTCATGCATTAGATTTCCACTTTAACACTTCAAGAAAACTGAAGTTTGTCAAGATAGCATGACATGCGGAACACACTTCCTTATTCTCACATAGAAGTCACTTGTTTCATGCCAAAGGACCCTTTATATGGACTACAATGAAGTTATAGGCATCCTCCAACTTGTAGCAAGAGCAATTTCATAAAAGTCAAACAATATATACATTAATATTTTCCCATGAACAGTCATGTAGAGCTGTCTTCTTGTAGGCCAATTTCAAAAGGCAAAGGGAAATAAAGACAATAGAGCTATCTTCTTTTAGGCCACCAACCCAACCCATTCATAGGCGTGTCGTGTATGTAAATTATCTATAAAATAAAAGAAGGAGAAGATAATAAGGGCCATGCATAGCATCACCTTTTCATAGACATCTTAAATTAATTTCATCAAAAGTTCACAACTCTAGCAATGAGTGAAGGAAAGAGGGCTTTGTCGTCCACCTTGGTCCAATCCTCGGGATTAACTTAAGCAGCTCTTCAAAAACCAACAATCAAGATTTGGAGAAAACATATAAAAACATAAATACAATTGTAAAATAGAACTATGTCAAGCTTTAACTTCAAGAATAAACTGCAGTAAAATGAGATTTTAATCAAATGCATGACAGAGCTAATACCCAAAAGCCTTGAAAAACAACCGTGGCAGTAATTGATCCCTAACGAACTACTATAATCCATATATGTTGACAAAAGTTTTTGTATATAGTCACAAAATATACGAAAATACTTAACTAACGTCAAATTTTCATACCACTACATGATGGATTTCCATCTCTATAAGATATAACTTGACTCCAAAATTACATAATTGTTTCTAGATTCGAGATACACTACATATGATGGGAAAGAAAAGGGAGAACATTATATGTTCACGAATTTTGTTGCCAAAGAAATACAAAAATCTAACATCTAGGCTTTAAGAAGTAATTTAGTGCCTTGAAGATAGTTGGCCTCAAATTCTTGAAAATTATGAACCGAAGCTGACGTTTTCAAATTTACAAACAGTAGTGGACCAAATTATTGGATAAGTCAGTTATTCTCGGTTTTCTTTCGAGCCCAAGATAAAAGCTCAACTCGATTTCTTGGTGATGCCATGCATTAACTTGCCAAAACCATGAAAAGGGTGCCAAATCTTTTTGCTATTCCATCTTTCTCTTCAACCCAACCATATATATACAATAAACAAACCAAAGAGAGCAAATATAAATAAATCTGGTAATTGACTATTTTTATCAAATGCTTGTTTGAGAGGCTAGAAAGAACGTATAAGAAATCACTAAAGAGACCCCAATCCCAAGACGCAAAATAATAAGGAAATTGTAACCGAAACCACAAAATCAAATCCATAAGAACAACCCCCCATAGTTTGTGAGTGAGCATGCATGTGTAGGGGCAGTGTTGTGTTTTCTTGTGGGGGTGCATATAAATTCGGTTTTGAGGAGAAAGATGTAAAAGAGGAGAAGAGAAGTTTACAGTAAAGGAATATCAGTGTAAATGAGAGAGAGAGAGAGAGAGAGAGAGAGAGAGAGAGATTAATAGTTATGTACCCGCAGGCCTACAATGGCCATGGATGATTATGGTTCAATTTGCCATCAATCCTAACCCAAAAAATAGTACAGAAATAGTAGACCAAACCACAAAAATCAAATCAATAAGAACAGCCAGGGTGTGTGAGTGATCATAACTGTCTAGGGGCAGCGTTGTGTGTTTGTGTGGGTGTGCATATGAATTCGGTTTTGAGGCAAAAGACGTGAAAGAGGAGAAGAGAAGTTTACTGTGACGGAACATCAATATGTGTGTGTGTGAGAGAGAGAGAGATAGAGATGTACGCACAGGCCTACAATGGCCATGGACGATTAAAGTTAAGGTTGGTCAAGCATTGGAAAGCAATAGTGCTACACACAAATTCAGGTACAATTTCTCCAGTCATGTGGAGTTCTTCAGATTGCCATCAATCCGTGCATAAGTTGTCTGACTCAAGGTAATGCGAATGAACAAGAAAGCACCTTCCTAGAATTTAAAAAGATTCATCTGACGGGGAACTACATTACACAGGTTCAAATCCATCGCCTTCAATAGTTTATTTATAGATTAGAAAGGGTTGGTTGTATCTAAATTGATTAGCTGACGGGCTGAGGATAAAAAGGCAGTAATTGGGGGAATCCCCCAAGGAACAAGGTCCTGCATTGACATATCTAAGATGGCTGTTAATAGCGTATTGTGTTATTGATTTTGATGCATGAACCCCAATTATAGACATTATCCTCAGGAGTAAAACTGATGTATTGTTGTGTTGGCTCAAAAACAAAGTTGTTCGAGTATCAGTTGATTATTTGGTTTGAAAAGCAACAAGCAAAAGCGGAAAACGGAAACAATTCATCAAACATGTGGTGAGCAAAGAGTGTAAAGTAACGGTGTGCATTCGTGCATACGTTTAAACATCTCGCATGAAATGTTAAAGCCAAAGGAAGCATGAAAGCAGTGAACCCATGAGTAAGATGAGCAAAATCGTGGAAAACAGATGAAAAGAGAGCAGGTGTAGTTGGTCTAATTCAATCAAAAGTCGGCATACCGGTAGTATTATGGGAGAGGAAGTTCCGCTTCTCCAGAAAGCCAAAGTTAGTTTTGTACAAGATTTCAGATGCGGTTTTGGTGTGTACAAGATTTCAGATGCAGTTTTGGTGGCCGGCGGAAGGTTGATCGTGAATTCATCATTGGAGGCGTGTTCTTGGTAGCATATGAGCCAGGTTCTTGACGCGTTGTTATTCGGCTGAAGTTCATCTGCAAGTTGTTGTGAGGAGAGTAAACTTCGTCAAGTTCTTGCGCTGCCAAAAAAAAATCTGTAGGGATTGGGTACGGTTGTGGCAGGGAAGGTGCAATTATCTCTGTTTTCCTACTATTGTGACGATTCGAGGAGTTGTGATGAGCAAACGTGTATTTGCATCGGTTCTGAAAAAAGGCCCAGAAAATTAGTAATATGGAATATCTTTGAGGGTATTTTGGTCATGTAAATGTGTAGAAACATTGTTAAACACATGACACTTTTAAGGTAGAGAGATAATTCTAGAGATAAATATTTGAGAGAGATTTTATCTTGAATTTTTTCTAGATTAATTTTCTAACACTCCCACTTAATCTTGAAAAATCATAACCTCCAAGCTGGCCTCTAAACTGCATGAACTTCTATGTCGGAATCGGCTTCATCAAAATGTCAGCGAGGTTATCTAGGGTCTTGCAAGAATGTAGCTTAATTTTTCCTTTCTCCACAAGCTCCCGGATGAAATGATGGCCTAATTCAATGTGCTTTGTCTGGCTACAAAATATTGGATACCTAGCCAAGGATATAGCTAACATTTTGTTAAAATAAATGGTTGTGGAAAATTCTCGACCGTGTTTGATGTCCTCCGGTATTCTCCTAAGCCATCTGCTTCACCAGCTACATTGGTGGCTGAGATGTATTTAGCTTTGGCACATGATAATGTGACTTTTTCTGGTTCTTCAAGGACAATGAAATAACGTTGGGTCCAATGCAAAAAACATACCCACTTGTACTTATCCAATCATGCCGTTGTCCTTCTCCGTCTCACACAAGATGTGTGTGATGCCAAAGTTATGAGTACTTTTGACATTCCCTAGTATCTTTTTAGCTGCAGCAAAATGTACAATACTTGGCTCGTTCATGAATCTGAAAACAACACCGACTGAAAGGGCAATATTCAGCCTTGTGTTTGCAAGACAAATCAATGATCTAATAAGTTTTGGATAGATAGACTCATCTTCATTTTTCTTTCTCCATCATTCTTTGAAAGCCGATCACTTGGTGCAATTGGAGTAACTAAAGGCTTGCAATTAGACATATTAAATTTCTTTAACAATTTATCCACACTTTTTCCTTGAGAAAGCAAATTTGGCCAGGTTTTTGCTTTACTTGCATGCCGAGAAAGTACCGCAGATGGTCGAGATCAGTCATTATATATATATATATATATATATATATATATATATATATAGGGAGCTGATCCCTTGACAGCGCTGGCAAAATAGGAGATCTTGCCAGCGCGATCTGGCCGTCCATCCCTTCGGGATGGACGGCCCAGATCACTTTTTTTTGCGACGCTGTCAGTCGTCCGCTACATAGTGTAGCGGACGGACCTTTTTACCATCTTGCCCTCGCTCACCTGTCCGCTAGACTGTGTAGCGGACGACATTCTTGGGCCAACAAAAAGTAGTCCGCTACACTGTCTAGCGGACGACTGTTTCCGTCAAACCACCCACTTCCCCCTGACAGTTGTCACATCAGTCGATGCACGACTGTTACTTTGTCGTTATCCCAGCGTCCGCAATACAGTGTTGCGGACGTTGGCAAGTATTCGAAACCTTCTAAACTTCTATTCATTCCTTCTTCTCACAATCAAACTATTCCTTCTTCTCACGATCAAACCAGCGGCGTTGGCAAGTAGATCGGCGCAATTTCTTTGCAAGAAATCTTTTAATCGTCTCATCAATCACGTAAGTTCACAAACTAATCCTTTCTTTGTTCATAATCTAGAGTTCATCTTGCGGCGTTAGCAAGTAGATCGGCACTATGCTAGCGTTTGTCAATGTATATACATATATATTATATATGTGTATTGCGTATTATCTGATCACATGCTAGCGTTGTATGTTTGAGAATGTTTACGCTTCCAACCTTGCCCTCTTTCCATTATTTCAGTTGCAAAAAATGGATTTCAACCCTGGACCAGAAGATTCGTCCGTATTATACGACCAAGCAAACCATATCAGTACGCTCATATGGGATGGTGGAGTAAGATACTTATTTTATCGTTTATATCGTTTATTTTGCTTACGTATTTCAGTTGCGAACGTTGTATATCGTTTATTTTGCTTAAATAATATTTATTAATTCGTAGGAAAGAGCACTTGTCAACACGGTAGAAGTAAGCGATAATTTCAACGCCTAGAAATTGAACAGAACCCAGAAAAGATTACTGCGTGGGATTGGGTTTGGGATTTTCACGCATGGGCAGATCTTTCAACAACTTGACCGGCACTTAATAGGTGCCCTTGTTGAAAGGTGGAGAAGTGAAATGAATACGTTTCACTTCCCTCTCGGAGAGATGACAATTACCCTAGAAGATGTAGGGTTCATCTTAGGGTTACCGGTGACGGGGCGGCCGGTAATAGCTCATCCGTCCGAAGCAACGAATAAGAGGACCGCTAGGAACTTCTTTACTTCGATACCCCAGGATGGATTTAGCAGTAGTGGTATCAAGTTGAAGTGGTTGGTAGATACCTAAGGGGTTTTGCCAGAAAACTATTCGGGCCATGACCTTGTGCTGTACACACAAGCCTTCCTCTGGTGGGTGATGGGGGCAATATTATTCCCAACGACGTCGAAGAACACGGTCAGCGTCAAATATTTACCGTTTTTGCGTAACCTGGCTGAGGTTGGGGATTATGCCTGGGGTGCAGCAACTCTTGCATACCTGTACCGAGCATTGCACAAGGCAACGAGGCCAGACTCCAAAGCGATATGTGCATGTCTCTCGCTATTGCAGGTATATCATACAATTCTTCATTACGTGCTCTTTGTTGTTTTTTTTTTGTTGAATGGACAATAAATGTTGACGATACTTTTTTTAATGTCTTTGCTCTCAGGTGTGGTCTTATGAACACCTTGCTACCGGCGCACCCAGGCGTAGGGACGGAACAGATAATGTGTGGCCTCGGTTGTGCGCCTGGGAGTACAGCCGGAAGGAAACCCACTACGAGAGGAGAGACGATCCCCATCACAACATTTCATACTATCGGGGGGAGCTCGACTCGTTATCTCCTGGCCAGATGCGATGGGCACCGTACAAACATTTGGCACGACGGGTGGGAGAGTCGTTCGTCTTCACGCTCTCCGGGTTGCAACGCACACCCCTGATCCACTTCGAGGTCGCAGAGTGGCAGCTGCCAGATCGCGCTATGCGCCATTTTGACTGCCTGCAGGGGTTGCCAGTCGGCGCGCCAGATATGAGGCTTAACAGGAACCCACCGGGTGTCGGACTGTTTGGCAGGGCGAATGCGCACGAGTTGTGCGCGCGTGAAATTGAGGTCTGGAATTCCTGGCAGGACACGCTGGCGGCCATTGTGTCGGAGCCTGACCCCGTCATCAGCATCGAACAGTACAATGAGTGGTACTACCGCATCACCCGGAGGAGAGTAGCTCCAGTAAGGTTTGAACGCGGGGAGAAGTACCACCCTAGGGGTCAGATCGATGAGCACATGGCATACAATCTGGTAAGTTGCCCAACCAGTGCTTCTAATTGAACTTGATCATTCTAAGTGTGTACGAAGTTACTTATTTATTATCTTTCTGGATGTAGGTTAATGCCTCGTTCGCCTTCTTCCAGAAGTTGAGCGAGCGGAAGGATTTGGTGGATGCCATGGGCGAGGAGCTTTGCCAACAGGCTGAAGCTTTGGCTAATGGCTGTGGGAATTTTTTACGGCAAGCATCGGGACAGCCAAACCCGGGAATGGGTTATCCGGGGTGGCAGCGGCCGTTTGTTCCCGAGGGATGCACCGATCCCTCGGGACAGACTTCGGGAGTGAGCCAGGGATATGGTTTTCCCTATGTACCGGAGATGGGTGGTGATTGGGGACCGCCAAGCACCATGGGCCAGGCTCAAGCGCCGTGGGAAGATTACAGTGCGCCCTCCTTCTCTTTACTATTGGATTCGGAACCCCAACCCCTATCTCAGAGTCAAGTCACGCAAGACTGGGGTTTCGGAAACATCAGTCTGCCCATTGTCCCGTGGGCAGGACCATCTATTGCCGAAGGCAGGCAATACCCCCCCGTTGACCCCCCTGAAGGAGTGCAATATCCCCCCGTCGACCCCCCCGAAGGAGTGCAATATCCCCCCGTCGACCCCCCCGAAGGAGTGCAATACCCCCCGGTCGACCCCCGAGGGCAATATCGCAAAGGGCATCCGTTGAAGCCCCTAAAGCCGCAGAAATGCCAGATAATCAGAGAGCGTCATTTTAGCGGCTACCCGCATGACCAAGCGTTGTATAGTGTGGATCATCCGGAGGGCATGGATTACAGTTGCTCGTGAGGAGAACTGGCCTCCCTGGCTCCGGGGAGTTGGTTAGACAACGGTGTCGTCTCCACCTACGTGGAGATTCTGAAGGAAAGGTGTCGGCAGCAGCCGACCTATCCGGCCGTTTTTTTGTTCGATGCCTTTTTTCATGGCATCCTAGTGTCTGAATGGCAGGAGTGGGTCGAAAATAGGGGGAAGAAAAAGTTGGCCCAGTGGAGACCGTCCGTTAACCTACGAGCGTATCTTAATAGGGATAGTCCGGTGAGCGCAAGTGTTGCCAATGTGTTTCTAATCCCATTTCTAGGGCAAAGCCACTGGTACTTGGTTTGCTACTCCCCAACAAGTAAAGTCGTATCGGTGATCGACAGTCTCCACGACGATACTCATCAGATGCCTGTGCTGCAGATGTACAGAGCCCAGTTGGACTCATTGGTAATATTACGATCGCTGTATAATGCTCTGATTCTATCTTGCCATAAATTTTAACTCGTGTCTTACGCCATTTTCTGTTTCTCGCAGAATATTTTTTGTGCAATGGTCAATCGTGTCCGTGATGTCCCCGTACCGGCGCGGCCAAATCTCGATAGGCGATTGAAGAAGAGAAGGCCCAAGCAACGTAACACTTCGGACTGCGGCGTCTTCCTTTGCATGTACATGGATTTCATTTGTCGCTCTGAGAGCCTCAAGGCGGCCGTCTGGAGCCAAGCAGAAGTTGAAGCCTATAGATATAGAATAGCTTGGCAAATTATGAAAGGCCGGCCTAGAGCGGTTAGGTTTATAAAAAATCCGGCTAATGACGAGAATCCGCCCCAACATGCAGACCCCAGTTGAAATTGTATCATAACAGTATTTTTTACATAAACCGTACGCCATTGGTGTGATTTGATTTGTGTTGATTTCTGTTGTCGATTACTGATTGATTGATGAAAGTTGTTGGTTTTTTGGCCTCATTGGGAATGATTGAAATGTGGAAAACGAAATGGTGCAAAAAATTTCTAAGTAGTGAAGTTTAGTCTTTCTGCTGTGCCGTCCGCTATACAATGTAGCGGACAAATGTAGGTAGAGAATTTTTCTAAGTGTTGATGGGTGGAGTTTCTGCTGTGCCGTCCGCTACATTGTATGGCGGACGTAAAATGAAGACCAAATTTTTCTAAGTGTTGATGGGTGGAGTTTCTGCTGCGCCGTCCGCTACATTGTATAGCGGACGTAAAATGAGTTTCTGCTATGCCGTCCGCTACATTGTATAGCGGACATAAAATGAAGACCAAATTTTTCTAAGTGTTGATGGGTGGAGTTTCTGCTGCGCCGTCCGCTACATTGTATGGCGGACGTAAAATGAAGACCAAATTTTTCTAAGTGTTGATGGGTGGAGTTTCTGCTGCGCCGTCCGCTACATTGTATAGCGGACGTAAAATGAGTTTCTGCTATGCCGTCCGCTACATTGTATAGCGGACATAAAATGAAGACCAAATTTTTCTAAGTGTTGATGGGTAGAGTTTCTGCTGCGCCGTCCGCTACATTGTATGGCGGACGTAAAATGAAGACCAAATTTTTCTAAGTGTTGATGGGTGGAGTTTCTGCTGCGCCGTCCGCTACATTGCATAGCGGACGTAAAATGAGTTTCTGCTATGCCGTCCGCTACATTGTATAGCGGACATAAAATGAAGACCAAATTTTTCTAAGTGTTGATGGGTGGAGTTTCTGCTGCGCCGTCCGCTACATTGTATGGCGGACGTAAAATGAAGACCAAATTTTTCTAAGTGTTGATGGGTGGAGTTTCTGCTGCGCCGTCCGCTACATTGTATGGCGGACGTAAAATGAAGACCAAATTTTTCTAAGTGTTGATGGGTGGAGTTTCTGCTGCGCCGTCCGCTACATTGTATAGCGGACGTAAAATGAGTTTCTGCTATGCCGTCCGCTACATTGTATAGCGGACATAAAATGAAGACCAAAATTTTCTAAGTGTTGATGGGTGGAGTTTCTGCTGCGCCGTCCGCTACATTGTATGGCGGACGTAAAATGAAGACCAAAATTTTCTAAGTGTTGATGGGTGGAGTTTCTGCTGCGCCGTCCGCTACATTGTATGGCGGACGTAAAATGAAGACCAAATTTTTCTAAGTGTTGATGGGTGGAGTTTCTGCTGCGCCGTCCTCTACATTGTATAGCGGACGTAAAATGAGTTTCTGCTATGCCGTCCGCTACATTGTATGGCGGACGTAAAATCAGTTTCTGCAATTAACGTACGATTCACAATCAACGATCTCAATATATCGAGGGAATCTTAAACGACACAATTAAGCACAATTAAGCGAGGAAAAATTTCGAAACACAATCAACAAGAACACAAATTATTTTATTAATAATAAATTAGGGTTCACATTGGGGGAAAGAAATTTTTTCACAAGTGCTCCGATCAAAGATTACAACTTGAAAATCCCACCACCCAAGGTGTTCAAACACTACAAAGTCCCCGAGTTCGAGGCCATGCTGGCGCACGAAGACGTTCCAACCCTCTGCGAATTGCTTTTTTTGGGGTCGGCCGGGCTTCAGCTTGATTTCAACCTACCATGCCTCCTTGCGGCTATATAATCTTGCACTGTCATGAATTGTTGTAAATTGATTGGTCAAGGCTTCCAGTATGTCCTAACAAACACAATACACAAAAAATAGGTTAGTTTTTAACCAAAAGATCAAACCTTTAACACACGAAAATACAGAGATAGAGGGATGGCATACAAGTTCATTCTCAAACCCCGGCATCATGACTTTGAAAAAGTGTTTGCCTGCCAGGTGCAAGTTGCCAATAAAATCGTAGGTGGTCTCCGATCCAGAAGCCATCGAGGTCGGCGTTGAGGGGGGGACGGTTTATCGCCGGAGTTGTGGGTCACCGGAGATGTGGGTCGCCGGAGATGGAGTAGTGGCCTGGGCTAGATGTTCGAGACAGAGAGAATGCCCTCCAGATAGGACTGATAACAGCCGATTGCCCGATATGATTAATATATATCATATAGACTTATCCGCTACATTGTATAGCGGACGTAAAAGAAGACCAAAAGTTTTACTGCGATGACGTCCGCTATATTATATAGCGGACATTAAAGAAGACCAAAAGTTTGCCTGCTGTGACGTCCGCTACATTGTATAGCGGACGTAAAAAGACCAAAAGTTTTACTTCGATGCCACCTCTCCGCTATACAATATAGCGGACGTAAAAGACCAAAAGTCGATGACGTCTGCTACATTGTATAGCGGACGGGGCTTAAAAAAAATTGAAATAAAGACTTTAGATTTGATTCGATGGCCTCTCATAGGTCCATTTTTAAAAAATTCCAGTACTCGGTCGAAAAATTATCCCTCCGAAAATTATTACAAATGTCATAAAGTTGTACAAAAAATTAAAGGTCCACTGCAGCTTGTTCGTCCTCATCTTTGGCGTCACCTTCTTCCCCGTCTTGCAAACCCCCTGAACTTATCCCCAGTGCCTTGTAATGGTTCCACTTGTCGTGGTCGGTCATTTTGTTGCACAATGCACACCTTCGCAGCTTTTTAGGTTGAGTTGCCGTTTCAATAGAGCTTTTCATCCGCATAGATCTCTTGCGGCATTTCGTTTGCGATATAATTGGATCCAACAAACGGATATCATTGTCGTCTTCCTCCTCCGGCTCGTCATCTTCTGATACCCCCGTCGTAGGCTCGGTGTCAATCGCATTGGTGACTGAAGCTGCTTCCAACTGGTCGACGATGGGCTCTTGTTGCTGAGCTACCTCGAGGAGATGTTTATAACCGACCATTGTAGCAGCACCCTTTACGGACAAA
This sequence comes from Escallonia rubra, assembly GCA_033065855.1. Taxonomy (NCBI): domain Eukaryota; kingdom Viridiplantae; phylum Streptophyta; class Magnoliopsida; order Escalloniales; family Escalloniaceae; genus Escallonia; species Escallonia rubra. The sequence goes on along the minus strand of JAVXUO010001871.1, from coordinate 243,981 downwards.
CGGGTGAACATCGTCACCAGATGATTATACCGCAACGTCTCTGATTCTTCAAAGTCAGTATACGGGTGCTCCGGAAAGGAAATGGTACCGTGCAACCTGTTTGCACCTTTTGTCCACCGTGGCAAGACGTATTTATCGGGGATTGTCCTGATATTCTTCTGGGTGAAAAACCGCAGAACGTGTCTACACAGGATGCCATGGAACTCAAACTTCTTGCAAACACATGTCACCGAGTCCGTCAATGTGTCGTGGCTCACCGTATACATTCTGCGCAGCTTCTCAAGGACGAGGTCATTCACGAGCGAATAAACCTTGTACTCACGCGTAGACATTTCTGCCACCTTGTTTATACTGTATCGTCCGAATTTTCGCAGCTCTACTTGGTATAGCAAGAAGATCTCCTTCGTATAGACTTTGGCACCGTTCAACTCCAGCGGGGTCTCGAGCAATGTTCTCCTTTGTTTGTACGTTGTTGCAAAGTCGGCAGCCCTTTCTTTTACGAACAACGAAGCTACCGCTTTTTGTGCGGATGCAACGAAAGTCTTCAAATTGGTAGCTGTACCCACATAACTATCGAACGTGGCATTCATGGATTCACTCCTGCCCGTCATTTTCATGCCCGCTGAAAAATACCTCCTCGTGTAAACGCCAATCCATTGCTCTTTGCGCTCGTACAAGTGCTGGAGCCACTCGTTGTCTTGCAATGAGTAATCCCGAACAAGCTTTTCCCACCTCTCCTCGAATTCCTCAATCGTTAACGACTTGAGGACGCACTTGTCAAAATCCTGTTTAAAGTCTGGATACTTTGAGTACACGTGATGCAGCCGTTCCGGGTATTTGTTGCTTATGTGCCAGGTGCACAAGTTGTGCCGAGTGTCTGGGAAGACGGTCGCAATAGCCTTCTTCATTGCCAAATCTTGATCGGTGATGATCACTTTGGGTGCTTTGAAGTTCATTGCTTCCAGCCACGTCCTAAACAACCATTCAAAAGAACTCTCGGTCTCGTCCCTTAACAAGGCGGACCCAAACAGGATGGAGTGATAATGATGATTGACCCCCGTGAAAGGGGCGAACGGCATCGAGTACTTGTTGGTACGGTATGTGGTGTCGAACGTCACGACATCCCCAAAATGCTTATAAGCAAGCCTCGAACGACCGTCGACCCAAAAAATTGTGCTAACTCGATGCTCGTCGTCAAGTTTATAATCGAAGGTCAACTGCGGGTCCTCCATCTGCATCCGTTTCAATAGGCTCATTGTGGCTTGAGCATCATTGAGGTCATACGCGGCTCGTCTATGGGTTCGGACCGCGTTACGAACGTCTGTCGTGTTAAAGGTCAAATTTTGAATTCCCCCAGCCTGTTCAGCAAGAACATTAATCATGTCGGTAGGTCCTAGTCGCGCATTGCTCATTGTCTGAATCAGGCTCCTTGCGACCTTACCCATCTTCTTGTGTTGATGCATCTGACTCACCTTAGAAGGGGTTACTAACGGGTGATTATGTGCCAGTTCTAGGCTGGTAATAAGCCAATGGTCTTGATTGGGTTTGTAGCTTACGAACATCTTGACCTGGCAATTTGTGCGCTCAAAGCAGTCCCGTCTTCTACGCGGATATCCTATTTCGTCATCACTGTCATCATTGCCTACGCGTGTCTCATTTTGCACTGGGTTTCTGCTCCTATGGCACTCGTAAAAGCGAGAGCATATCTTTCTCGTTATGGTGCTCGTTCTTGAAGTCTTTATTCTAATGCCAAAACCAACCCTCAATGAATACGCTCGAAAACATTCTTCAGCTTCTTCCAACGTAGCAAATGTTCGTCCTAGATACGGATCACTAGCATCTACGGGGACGTTGGAGCTCGACACGAAATCAGACATTGTGAAACAAGAGCTGTGTAGAAATAGACTACGCTTAACAATCAAATAGCATTTCTAACTGAAAATATTACCTAAAAATTACCTTGGCGAATAGACCAATTTAGGATGACAAACATACGGTATGCATAATCTCAAAAGTGTCTCCAAATTAACAATTATTAATTTATTGAACATAAAAAATTTAAATTAGTAAGATAAATAGACGAATTCATCATGCCAAAAAATCGAATTAAACTATAATGAATTAAATATAAAGTTAACAAATTATACCTTTTTGATGAACATCATGTCTAGAACATCACAAAAAATCTAGAGTATAAAATCACAAATTGATGAATACAGTGACAAATTTCTAGAACATCAAGAAAACTTGAAGCAAACTTACCTTGCTTGAGCGAAGCTTGAAGCAAGTGTTACTCGAAGCTTGAAGGCAGCTGAAAATGGAAGTGAGTCCGAAGGAGAAGAAAATTGTGCTGAAAGAAAATTGAGTAGAAGAAAATTGTGCTGAAAGAAAATTGAGTAGGTTTTGGGGATGGGCAATACTGTCCGCTATACTGTGTAGCGGACAGAATTGCCGACAACAAGTCACACTTGTGTCAGACAAGTCACAATTGTGTCAGAATTACATAGTTGTGATAGTCATCCGCTGGACAGTGTAGCGGACTACTTTTTGTCGGACGATGTGGGCCCAAGAATGTCGTCCGCTACACAGTCTAGCGGACGGGTGAGCGAGGGCAAGATGGTAAAAAGATCCGTCCGCTACACAGTGTAGCGGACGACTGACAGCGCCGCAAAAAAAAAGTGATATGGGCCGTCCATCCCGAAGGGATGGACGGCCAGATCGCGCTGGCAAGATCTCCTATTTTGCCAGCGCTGTCAAGGGATCAGCTCCCATATATATATATATATATATATATATATATATATATATATATATATATATATATATATATATATATATATATATATAATTGCATCATAATCTTCTTAAATTCTTTAATAATCTTTGTGTTGGTGCCAATAAATATTAAGTCATCTATACATATATAAAAGCACAGATGAATTTAATGTCTAATCTTTTTTCTCCCTTAAGATGCCCTTTTTAAATTGAAGTCTTCCGAAAAGATTAGTGGTGTTTTTGACTTAAAACATTTTTTTCTATTAAATATCTTTTTTGAATTTGAGTGGTATTAAAAAATGAGGGTATTTTTTACTTCTCATAGGATATCAAGCCTATTTCCTTAAAATACCCTGATAAGAATATAAGCTTTTCTTACAGTTAAGGGTTATTTTGACTTTTTCACTTAAAACTTTCTTTTTCCATTAAATACCTTTTTTGAATTAGATTATTTTTAAAAAATGATGGTATTTTTGACATCTCATAGGATATCATGCCTCTTTCCTTTAAATACCCTCGTTGGAGTATATGCTTTTGTTAGCTTTAAGGGTTGTTTTGACTTTTAATAAAAAAAGGGATAAAAAATCCTATGAAAATCCCATAAAATCACCTTTGAACTATTGCATGCCCTCTGATTACTAAAAAAAATCTTTTCAAAACCCAATGCCTTTATTCACATTAAAATTAAACTATCTCAGAGGTATTACATCTTTCCATCAAATTCGATTACAAAGAATAACTTGCAGAGAACAGAGTTTTCTATGGCCTTTTAGAATAAATGTAATATACCTAAACTACATTGAATATTTTTTGAAAAGCTCAATCTTTTTAAATTTAGTATTTCATATTTGTATGTTGATGCGTATGCTACAAATTTGAATTATTATACATGTATATAGATTTTAATACGAACAGTACATTAAAACTATGGAAAACCTGAAGTTTTATGGAATTTGAATTCGGACACATTAGTGTAAGGGAGCTATCGTAAAATTGGAGTTGTTTAGAACTTTTTGAATGCATATGTAATCCTGACTTTGATTAAATGACTAATTAATCTTTTTATTTTTTGCTTAAGTTGCCCTTTCTAAATTGAAGTCCTCATAAAAGATTAGTGGTTATTAGGGTTATTTTTTACTTCAGAGTTTTTTTCTACTAAATATACATTTTGAATTAGAGTGTTATTGAAAAAATAAAGATATTTTTGACTTCTCTTGGGATATCAGGTCGCTTTACTTAAAATACCCTTACTGAAGTATATGCGTTTGTTAGAGTTAATGGTTGTTTTAACTTTTACTAAGGAAAAAAAAAAAAAAGAACCTATAATCACCCTTGAACTCCTGCATGCTCTCTAATTGCTGAAATAAATTCCTATCAAACACATACTACCTCCGTTCATTGTAAAACTAAAGTATCGTAGAGCCACTACATTTTTTTCATCAAATTCGATCAAAGAATACAACTTGCATATAATAGAGTTCTCTATAGCCTTTTAAAACGAAAGTAATATATCTAAACTGAAATGATTTTTTTTTAGAAACTCAATCATTTTCTAATTTTGTATTTGATGCGTATGCTACAGATTTGAATTATTGTTGAATTATTTGTCGGAAACTTAGTCCTTTTCTAATTTTGTAAAACTGAAGTTTTTTTTTTTTTTTAAATGTATAAGAATTGCTAGATCGTACTATTCTACTCCTTATTATAATTTGAGTTCGTGGCAGGTAAGTGATGTTTGTACCCTTATTTGTATGACAACATATATATTTGTCATATGGTTATTGTCTTTATATGATCCACTGTAACCCGTAATACCATATATCTGCATGATAACATGTTCCACTTTAACACTACTGTCTTTGCATATGCTTCTCTTTTAATTGATAGGTGAAAAACAATTAATAAAGACTTCAATTTATTTGAGCTCAAATGGGTAGTATTTTTTTTAGTTTGAAAACTCTCAAGTTTTGATACGCAAGGGGTTAGAAATTTTAAATTGTGAGGCTAAATTGTAACCTTTATGGCGAACTTCAAATATTTTTCCACTAAAAAGGATAAAAGTTTACTAATGCATCTTTTAGCGACAAAAGACAATGAATATAACCAAACTAGGTGAGGATCTGACCCCATCATATAATATAATCTCAATGGATTAAACGACTAAATATTTTTTCGTTAAAAATACCCTTTTAAAAATAAAAAGTTTAAAAAAATTAAGGTATTTTTGACTTTTAAGAAGTTGAGGCTAGCCTACAATATTTTTAGCAAATTTAAATAATTTGCTGCTAAAGAGGTTAAAAGTTCACTAATACATCTTTAAGTGACAAATATGTATGAATTTAACCAAAACGGATGTCGATATTGCCCCACCTATAAAAATGATCCCAAGGATAAAATGGTTAATTTTTTTAAAAAACTATTTTTTTTAAATTTATAAATTCAGAAAAGGTGTTTTTTGTTCTTGAAAAGGTGAGGCAAAATTATAACATCTTTGGGAATCATTTATAAATTTGATTGTTGAATAGTTTAAAAGTTCATCAACATATCTTTCTATAACAAAAGAATTGACTTCAACCAAAGCGTGAGTGGATCTAGCCCAATCGTATAAGTATGATGCTAAGTATCTGTTCACCTTTAAAGAAAATCCTATCAAAACCTAACCTTGAAACTTACTATCATCAAAATCGATAAAATGAACACCTTAATTTTGGGAATTACAAGAGGATCGTTCCTAAGTCCAGGTACTATCATATTATTTTTTAATATTCTTTTTAGGATGGATCGGCTATTGCATCTATTAACTTTTGCATATGACTGCAAATTTAAATTTACCGATATAGGACCGAGCTAGAATATCTACAAGTTCGACTAGACCTTCTTTTTACAACTTTTGTGATGAGCTTAGGTTTTATTTTGTGTTTGGAAAAAAAGTAGGTTATTATAATTTTCTTAACTCTCAAAACCTTATGTCATAGTTAATATTTTTTTCCTATTTATTTGATGATAAAGGTCATAGTATCCAATGAATGATCTGGGTCAGAAATTACTCTTGATGAGTTTGTGTAATCTAAATATAATGCGAATGTACATAGCTATAAAAACTTCTGTTTGTGAACATTATTGAACTTACTTCGTTCAATTATCTCATATTAACTTCACACATTCATTTGAAAAGACATAAACACACATATTATTAACATTTTAGATGAGTAGGTGTGGTATTATCATATAAATATATTAACAATAAAGTCGTATGAAAAATATATGCTAGATTACGTGCATAACTAAATTAGTAGCTTTATTGTAGTACTAAGATGAACAAGGTCATGCTAGGTAAAAATAAAAAAGAGCTTTAGAATACACTATCAAAACAAATTTAGAGTACACCGGCTACATATTTTTCAACTGGAACGTCAAAAAAAGAAAGTAACATTAAGATTAAACGTAGTTATAGAGAAATTGTACTCAAAATTTGGAATTTACATTAGAAAAAATTGAAAGGTTTTACTCTCTACTTTAATCTTCAAATAAGACGTATATGAATAAACTAGATCATTACAAAAAGAAAATAAACTACATGGGCTATTTTGACTCTCAACAATTAGTACTACAAAAAATGGCAATCACTGTACATAAAGAAATAAGATGGATATAATACTAAAAGTCGGAAGTCTTGATATTTTTAACTTTACTATTATGCTTGTAAGAAAAAAAAGGCTAAAACTCTAAAAGTGAAAGATAGAAAACTTTAGAGAGATCCTTCAAAACTATAGAAATTAGATTTGTTACCAAAACAATTGAGTTTCTATATGTGACCTTGCTAGATTTCTTGAGTTTATTTCATTCTTGGTTTCAAAGATTTAACATTCAAGCTCCGAACTCCTTTCATTTTACAACCTTTTTTATAAACTTATTATTCATAACTCATTTCCGTTAGACACTTTATTTTTCAACTTTCGTTAATATCACATAGTTACAATACAAACTTATTCTCAGCTTCAATTCCTAAACTTATATATATGCATAGAAATATATTACAAGAAATTGAAGAACTCTAATATATACAGTTGACATTAGTTGTCTCTAAAACACTTTCTTCACGTTTATTACTGTAATGTCAAACTTGTACTGTTTAGTGAGAATTAAATATTCGTAAAAGATGTTTGTAACTGATTATAATGTCGGTGTACCTTGGATAACAAGATATAATATGGAACAATTAGAATTCTCTTTAGTGGTAACTTGATGCAAAAAAAGAAATTAGTATGATAACAATGACAAATATTAGTGATAATTAGAATTAGCAATTCAGATTTGAAAATAATACCATGTTTTGTGCAATGGACTTTTCATACTTCGAGACTATTTTACTTGTTTAATTTTAATTGTGATAATCATTATTGTGTTTTTCAAATCACTACGTAACATGCGAAGTACGTGATTCTAACTAGTCAACATAAATGCATAAAATGAGAAAGTCTTCATTACCTTGTATTTTCACGTAGAGTGACGGTTCACTTGGGCTTTTGACAAATCCTTGTTGAAGCAAATACTTATATAGCTTCCCATTCCAAGCATGTGGCACCTGGTTTTATTCCATGTAAGTCTTTACGTAGCCGATTGACATTGTTTTCATCTCCCTTGATGTATAGCCTTGCGGTTGCTCCATCTAAACCTTTTCCTCAACTTGAGCATTCAGAAGCGTTGATTGGACATCCAGTTGATAAACAAACAACCTCTGTTGGGCTGCAAAACCAAGGACCATCCTTATTATCTCCATACGAATTACAGGCACAAACATTTCTTCAAAGTCTACGGGCTACTGAGAGTATCCTTTGGCGACTAAGCGTGCCTGGCATTTTTGCACCAGTCCATCTTCATTATTCTTGACTTTTTAGACCCATTTGAGTCCATCTTCTTATTCTTGGGCTTGTCAACCAATTTTCAAGTTTGATTTTTCTCAATCAATTTTATCTCCTTGCTCGTAGCTTCGATCCATACATTCTCCTTTGCAATGTCTTCGAACTTTTGAGATACACATGCAAAGAGTGCTACATCAAAGCTTTCATAGATTTCTTGCAACAGTAGCATCTTTCTAGGATGAGATAAAGCTGGAGGTGGAGAAAATGATGTGTTCGCGCTGAAAGTTGCCCTTGGGCACGAGTCACTTCCTGTTGGCAACAATTATTCGTCCAATAGTTTTTGTCCTTGAGGTGCACTGTTGCTCCATTTCCATCTTTCCGTTGCATAAAAAATAAACATCTCTTGAGTCGGGCTTGTAGAAATGATAGCCGTTTGATTCACCACTCTATGCAATAAAATTACACTTATCTCCTTTTTCGTCAAAATTTTCTTTGTTTTCTTTTTGGATGTGGGCACTAGCAACACTTTTTAAGAATCTAAAATGCTCTACTTTTGGTTTTCTCTTAAACCAAGCTTCAAAAGGAGTGGTCTGCACAACTTTAGTGGGGGATCTATTATGGATATAAACAGCCGTATTAACAGCATTGGCCCAAAAATGTTTTGGCAAACTTCTACCTTCGAGCAAACTTCTACCCATGTCATCTGCTAGAATCATCAATGAATGAAAAAAAAAGTACCTTTTTTCCAACAAGAGAGAGTTCTAAAAGATCCCCAAATATCAGCATGCACAAGTTCAAGCGGATCTCTAGCCCTCCAAAATGTTTTAGGGAAAGGTAGCCTATGCATCTTTCTATAAATGTAGCCTTCATATATATTCTTTTTTATACATTTGGCAGGCCAAGCACCATATCCTTTTGTTTCAAACAACTTTAAGGCTTTTAAAACTCGGATGGCCATACCTCAAATGCCAGAACTTAGACTCATCCAAAACTTCATATTTCAAAGCAATTATTTTCTTAAGTGGTATTAAAAGAGCCAAAGACTTTATTGTCGGACATATTAACAACTGTAGTAAGCCGCCTCTTTTGCTTATCAAGAATAAGACACATATTTTATTAAATTCAAGTCAAGTTTATAGCCTCTTTGAGTGAATCAGCCAACACTAAGTAGATTATGCACCAAGCCCAGAACGTAAACAATATCATAATGTACTTAGAATCATCAGTTCTTTTGAATACAACAATTAAGTCTCTTCCCTCATTTTTTTTTTGCTTTTTATTACCAGCAGCAAGCGTAACTTTAGGTTATGTATTTTCATCTAGAGTGACAAAGCAACCTTTGTTGCTGGTCATGTCGTTTGAGCAACCACTATCGACATACGAAATATCACGTGATTCTTGTTGAGTATTAAAGCAAGAATAGAACAATTGGTCACTTAAATTTAATTAATTTTGCCAGTAAGAGAAGTCGTCCTTTCCAAAATGACTGGCCATTTGTACCTCGTGCATTTATACAAAAAAAATTCTGACGCCATGGTTATTTGTCTTGTACAAATAGCAATAATGGCCAAATTTAGCATTTTCTCTGTTAGTCCCCTGATTCTTATGTTTTCCTTTCTCATCTACATGATTATTAAAGGTCTTTTATGCTGAAACTTTTTCTTATGACTTTCTGTTCTTCTCTATTCTCTGTTATTTTTGGATATATTGAACTTTGACCGGAGGGTTGCTCTATAGGCTGGTCCAATTGCATCCTCTCCTCACAAGCTTCGGGAAAGCTCATTAATTCTAGGGTTAATTTTACGCTACACCCTGTACTTGAGGGTCAGTTGCACCCAGCACCCTAGGGTTTTAAAATTGGCACCCAACACCAAAATTTTAAAAATCTTGATTTTTTGCACCAAATGACGGTCAATATGGCCTTTGACCACACGTCTGTTAATTTTTTAGGGGCAAAATAGTCTCGTTGCCCTTTATAAATGACATGGTGTCCATGTCATTTCCACGTAGTCAAATCCTCAGTCGATCTTTCCATTTGGACCCATCAGATTATCTTCTTCCCCCACCCTCACCCTCGCCAACCCACTTGTTTCTACCACTACCCTTACCGACCACACTACCACCACCAACTTACAAACCCTTGTCACCACCTGACTTGCAAGCAAACCCTCCACGGCAACCAACCTACAATTCCCACCTCCATCCCGCATGAAAACCCACTGCCAACCCACCCGCCGGCGATCGCACCCATCCACCATATCTGACCACCCCACCATCCACCATTGAGCCATTTCCAATTGCGCCACCAACTAGCCACCGCCCACCATCCTTGCGGTGCCATTCGTAAGCCCCTCACCAAACCTACAAATAACTAGCAGATCCAGATCCACAGCTACGGAATTTGCCGCCAGCAAAGTTGCTACCACAGATCTGAGTCCCAGATCCGCTTCTCTTCATCTGCGCACCAGATCTGAGTCAGTAGCACACTAGCACCAGAATCTTGAACGGAGAAAGCCACGTCTACTGCTCCTTGGGTCACTACAAGAAATTTGGCATTTAGCGACAAATAAATTCTCGACGAATTTAGGTTCGTCAACAAAGGTAGATAAACGTTGACGAATGCCGAGTTCGTCAATAATAGTCCAATATTTCTTGACGAATGCATTTATTCGTCAATAAATCATTATTTTTTTCGATGAATCTGTTAATTTGTCAAAATATGTTCAACGAGAAGTGGGAAGGAAAAAGATTTTGGGCGCTTCTTTTGACTTACTTTTCACATTTAGCGACGAATATAATTCGTCGAGAAGCCAAAAATAAATAAATATACTCTGCTTTTTGCTTTTTCTCCCCCCCCTCTCTCTCTCTTGCGCCTCTGCTCGATCTAGTGTCCGACTTTCTCAGTCTCACTCTCGCATCTCTCTCTAGCCGACGAGCGAAGGCTACAGGGGCTCTCTCTCTCTCTCTCTCCCTCCCTCCTGCCCTCCCTCAAATCAAGATATGCCAAGAGAAGACCAGCGAGTGACCGGCGACGGTGGCGGGTGACCAGCGAAGGCTCTACCGGTGATCTCTTCCCGTTGCCACTACTTTCCTCCGATGCCGCTATGCTACACTCCGCCGCTCCGATGCCGCTATGCTACACTCCGCCGCCACCACCTCTCTCTCTATCTCATGGTGCCGCCACAGTATCAGGTATGACATCCTTCTTTCTGTTCCTTTGTCAATCACAGACACCACCAAACCACACTTCACTTCTTCTTCTCATTCTCTTTCTTCTCCATAAGATATAACGTCTATAGTCAATTGGTTTCAGATCTCACCATCTCTCTTCATACAACATCAAATGTTCCCCTGGTATCTTCTCTTTCTCGCTTCTCTTGTTCTCAATTCTTTGTTTCTTCTTCTCTCATTTAAACCCTTTTTGTTTGCAGTCACTTTGTTCATTGTCGATGAGAATTGCCCCAAATTTGATCTACATTGAGAACCAATTTGAGATTACTGTAAGTTGCATCTTTTTGTCAATGACTGAATTTTGCATTTTGATCAGTTTTATGAGCTCTGGTTTGGGTTCAAAGTTATCAGTGAATAGCAGAGAATATGTGGGTATGCCTAGTAATTTGAGTGAATTCATCTCTATACGTTCATTTAATTGTTTATTGGCTTAAATTACTTAATGGGTTGTGAATGTCTGCATTGGGTTGAGTTTGTGGCTGATTGACCTCATTCTTTGTAGGCGTGTAGTTGCTATTACACAGACAAAAGCAGACAATTCTCTACTGGTTTAATGCTTAATGTTAAATTGGTAGACCAAAGGTTACTAACAAGTAGAAAATCTGTAGCCTAAGGGATTAGACCAAAGGGGTTAACAAGTAAAACTTGCTATTTCTAGTCATTTAGACATTGTATAGCATAATGAACTTATTGGGATGACATACCCTTTTTTAAGTTTCTAAAGAGAAGACTGACTCGGTATCATTGGGCTGGTCAGACCACTAAAGTAAGATCTACAAGAATCTACAAAAAGGAACTACCAGTTGGTACTAAACCAGAAGACAGTTCGGAGGATTAGAGGTCATGGTGAGGATGTGAAGTGGCGTGCATTGAGGTTGGATACATGGAACTTCTCTTGGGGCAATGAGGCTGTGACAAGAAAGGCTACACTTTTGGATGTTGTATGCAATGCATCGAACAATGAGTTGGTTAAGACCCAGACCTTAGTGAAGGGCGCAATTACTCAAATCGATGTTGCGCCATTTAAGCAGTATTATCTTCAGCACTATGGCTTGATGTTGGTTGCAAAAAATGAATCTGCTGGTTCTGGAAAAAAAGAAGGGCAGGTATTGGAGTCTTTGTTAAACATTTTTTTTGGGACATGTCTACTGATGTTAGACTTAATCTTTTTAGTTCTTACAATGATGCACAATAAAAAGATTGTTAGATCGAAACAAGCTTCAGTGTGCTTCAGCACCTATTGCTTTCAGTATTTTGCATTATTTAGTGGTTTTGAGTACTAAAGAGGACTTCGATTTTGTAATGTTATGCCCAAATAGTTTAGACATGATACAATCACAAAATTTGTCATATAAAAATGCTATACTTGTATTTCTCCCCTATCCTTTGGCATTAGAGTACGTGCATAAACAATATACATCTCTTTTTTTTTTTAGATTCTTCCGTAAGATTCTATTTTCAGTTCTTAAAGTGACTTTTCTTAATGGACTGTATAATTTTTACCAGAGGGGATATATCATTTCTAATTGCAACAATTTTCTTTTGACTTGCATCAATTCTGTGCTCCTTATGTACATTTACGGCAAAATGTCTTGCAACCTTTCCTTCTTGTACACCTATCTTGATCCATCATGCCTGAATTGTAAGACCTGTCATTAGCTAATTGTTGGTTGGCTGACAATCTACAATACTTTTGCATTTTTTTTGTCAGATGTGACTTCGAGTGCCAAATATATCTATGGATTGCTACATTATGGTGTGCTGATTAACTAGTTCAGATAAGGCTGATGCTGCTCCGGAGGAGACAAAGAAGAGGAAGCATGTCCTGAGGAAACTAGAGAAGTGTAAAGAAGATCGCACGCTTAACCCACTTGTTGAAGAGTAATTTTAGCACTGGGCGCCTGTTGGCTGCTATTTTATCATGGCCTGGCCAGTGCGGTCATGCTGATGGGTATGGATATTTTTCTCTGCTAGTGTTTAGTAGTTTTTTTTTAGACTTAATTGTACCTCCGGATGAGACCGAATGCAAAGTGCTCATTTGGTAATCATACTTGCATTTGATTTAGTCTGTTATACAATTAAGAAAGACCATAAGTACCGGTTTCTTAGTTGCCCTGAGATGGCAAAAGACGTATTTGCAGATGAAGCTTTTGATTTTGTGAGCTTAGATGGGTATTTCTGAGAGATTATGATAAATCTCATGCTAATCTCTGATTGATTGAGCAATAGGATGCACACTTTTCAATAACAATACCTTGAACACAACAATCTTGTTGTGGCTTCTCAAAGTGTATCGGGAATATGATTTATTTGAGCATAACAATTTGTTTCAGACGAGGACCTAAATTCTGAAAGAATAAAGAATTTACAGAGGATTGTGATCTTCTTAATTTTGTACTCAATTCTTGTTGTCTTCAGGAAACATGTTAAAATATTGTTTGACTTTCAGTGGGTGCACAACTATAAATATGTGTAGCTACAAGCACAACTCCACAGGCAGAATCTCTTCACAAATCTTGAGTTCTTGTGAAATGGGTGGTGGTTGCACAGGAGAGATGAGGGCTCATCAGGCAAAACTGAACTGTGGCATCACAATTCCCAACCTTGGTTTTGGTACTTACTCCTTTGGGAATGATAGAGACGCCACTGAACTAGCCATCCAAATGGCTCTTAAGGTGCCATATGGCCTGCTCTCATATTACTTTCATACATTCCTCTCATCCGGCAACTGCAGATGAAGTGTTTTGCGTGCTTTCATGCCTGCACGTGAACTCACGCGCTTGTTCTGCATCATTAGGTGTATATACCTTGTGAATGTGTTTGATTAATATCTGTTATATGTGTGCAGATGGGTTACATGCATTTTGATACCGCGGAGATATATGGTTCTGAGCCATCTGTGGGAACTGCTCGAAGAGAAGTTATTATCGATGGGAGAGTCGAGTGAAGCGACATTTTTTCGTGACGTCTAAGTTATGGGGAAGTGATCATCATGATCCAGTCTCAGCAGTCAGCACTCAAGCAAACTCTAAAGTAATCATATTTGCAGGCTCTTGCAATGCAATTCCATGGGAACATAATATATATCCAGTTTTCTTACATGAAACTTCTACCTTCTCATGTTGTAGGAATCTTGAGATGGAGTATGTTGATGTGTACTTGGTGCACTGGCCAGTGAAGTTGAAGCCATGGGTTGCTTGTGCTATTCCCAAGGAAGATGAATTTGAACCTCTGGACCAGGAGACCACAGGGTTTGGGATGGAGAAATGCCTTGAGATGGGTTTGTGCAGGGGCATTGGTGTGAGCAATTTCTCTTGCAGAAAGATCCAAAAGCTTTTGAATTTTGCCTCTGTCCCTCCTGCTGTTAATCAAGTACGCTTTTGTATTTTTTGGCATAGCTGGTGCCTGGTGCATACCAGTTGTATTTGTCCAGCTTTTGGCGATAAGCCTAACCTGCTTGGTTATCGTGTTTATTTTTTTATAACGTTGATTTTGGGGTAGGTTGAATTGCACCCAGTGTGGAGACAGACAAAGCTATGACAGTTTTGTGGGGAATTGGGGATACATGTAAGTGCTTATTCATCACATGAGGCACCAGATGACTGCTGGGAATCGAATGCTGTAGTTGAAAACCCGACCATCCAATTCATTGCTCTCAAACACAACCCCTACTCAGGTCAGTCACAGTTCTCCCATCACAGTACTGATTCTTCAATCCCAAGAGTTCTAATACAACCCATTTTAGCATATATAAGGACTTTCTTCATAGCATCAACTGTTTCGGAAAAAGGACATCTCTAACGCTTCGTTACCTAATAAAGAAGTCAATGACGTAGATTTTTTTTTTGCAACAATCTCTTTCAAAGTGTATCGGGAATATGATTCATTTGAGAGAGTGCAAGATGATGATAGATAATTCATATACTACAAGGACCTGAAAAGAAGAGGAAAAAAATACTAAATTCTGAAAGAATTTACAAAAAGGCTTTGCTTCGTATACTCTATTTATCTCTCTCTCTATATATATATGTTTTTCTATATGTACGCCTTTTTTTCCTTATGTCCCACTAACATCAGTTTTCCTCACTAGAGAGTTGCAGAGATGTAGAAAGCGAGGGGGGGGGGGGGTTGGGTTACAGTTCCAACATGTGTGACATGATCATGTAAGATTGTAAGTGATATACCCCGGTATTCCAGACTCATTGCTGTAGTATACCACTTATTGTAAGAGAGGGGGTTGGGGGGGGGGGGGACAGTTCCAACATGCGTGACATGATCATGTAAGATTGTAAGTCTTATACCCCGGTATTCCAAACTCATTGCTGTAGTGTACCATTTATTTTTCACCTCTCAATTTCCACTATTTTAATATTTGTTGATTTGCATTTTTTTTTTGTTCGTTTAATCTTTCCACACTCCATTTCTGAACCATTTGTCTTTTGGCTCAGTTCACTGCGAAATGGCAACCAAGAACCATTGGTCATTCTTACCCTATGTCTCTTCTGTCTTGGATGGTATACGAACCAGATTTTGATACAACCATAATTGATGATTGATTTAATTTTAAGTTTTTGGGGTGTGTGTGGGGGTGCTACATGAATTGGGACTTAACTAGGTTCTTTTACTAATGATACAGCTAATAAATTGGAGCGGCATTTTCTTACAACCTAGGGATGCTAATGGTCATTATTCTCTGAGAGGTACTAAGCTTGGATTTTTGTTACTTCAGATGGTAGGATCTTTGACCTGTTGTTGTGTGTAATGTTGATTGGATTTATGTGTAACTTATTCTAGACATGCACATTTCCTGAATAAATAAGAACCAAAGTTGCTAATATTAGTATGCTCTTCAAGGTACAATAGCAATGGTTACAACTACAAATAACAAGTCAGATTGGTAAAGTTAACAATTCACAGCAAGGCTTATGAGCCAAGACAAGGATTTACTTAGGGTCAAATACACGTAGGTACCCTGGAACTACCACAAAGTCTCAATTAAGGGTCCCAAAGTTTAATTTTTACACATAAGGGCCTGTAACTCCAAATTTGCACCAAGTAAGTACATCTGTCCAAATTCCTAACGATTCAGCCTTTTCCGTCAGGGGCAATTTTGGGTTTCCATATTTTGGGTTTCATTTTGGGCTTCCGTCATGGGCACTTTTCGTAAGTTGGCATCTCAAGAAGCATCACGAAGCAGAACTTCTTTGTTTGTTTTCAAAGAGCATTTTCGGTTCATTCAATTCCACTAGAAACTTAACATGATGAGAGTGAGAGGCGCGACGGCATCTCATGGGTGACTGATTAATGGCCGTTGATGGCCCTCGGTCTCTGACAGTGGTGGTTGTGCTGGGAATTATTACGGCAGCATGGATGGAGCCCTGATGGTAGGACTTAACCAACAGCGGCCGTGGGTGGGCTGATTAATGGAGGCCGTCTCATGGGTGGTCGATTGGTGGCCGTTGGTGGCACTTGGCGTGCGATTTGCAGTGGTGATTGTGCTGATGTATGTGTGTGTGTGTGTTTGTTGGTGGCGGTAAGTCATCTGCTCTTGCACACCACTGCTGATGTGTGAGTTGTTGGTTGAACAAGGATTTAAGGTGGATCAGGAGGGGTCGAAGAGAGATTGTGGTGATGGGGGAGCGGTGTTGGTCGGTAGTGGATCGTGGTGATAGGGGAGCGGTGTTGGTCGTTGGACAGTATTGGTCAGCGGTGGATCTGAGGTAATTAAATGGTTTTGCGATCAATTGGGCCACCAACGATACTGATCTGGGTGTCGGTGGCGCTGCTATGATGGCGCAGTGATGCCGGCGGGCTGTGCTGATTTGGTGATGTGGTGGTGAGGCTGATCTCATGGTGGTTTTAGGTGGACGATCTGGCCATCGATGATACTGCGCGCGATGAGGCTGACGGTGCTAGGGGATTTGGTGGTTTGCCGGTGTTATGGTGGCTGTGTAGTGCCCGTGAGTGTAGAGATGGGGCGAGCGGTGATGGTTTGTGAGCGGCGATGGTTGTGCACTCAGTGGTTGTAGTCTTCGCCGGTGGTGCTGTGATAAGATGGCACCGACGGTGATTGTCAGTTGACGGCAGTGGGGTAGTTGAAGGTTTGAGAATGTTTTCAAACTAGGGTTTTAAGAAAACAAATTTGACTTGACGAAATTGCCCCTGACAGTTTATCTAGATCGTTAAAAATTTGGACGGATGTATTTACTTGCTGCAAATTTGGAGTTACAAGCCCTTATGTGTAAAAATTAAACTTTGGGACCCTTAATTGAGACTTTGTGGTAGTTCCAGGGTACCTACGTGTATTTGACCAATTTACTTACTATGCCACGTACAACTGGATATCTGGTGGTTGATTTAATTATAAGGTGTAGGGGTGTGTGGGGTTGATTTCATATATAACGAACTGTCGTACACGCAACTTTTGTGAAAATTGGGTTTTTAAGGTGTGATTTCATATTAATACGCGTGATATATATGATAGCATGTTTATATGTGCAAGGATGTTTCTACTTCCTAAGTTGAAGGCCATTATGTATGATATGTAAATTTATATAGACTCCCTTTATTTTTGTGATGTCATATCTATGAGCTAACGATGAATGACACGCAAACGCATTGCGTGTGCACGACTGCTCGTTTGTGGTAAATAAAAAGATGTAATTGATGGTGGTGGATTGCATGGAGTATGGATAGGTTTGAGCAACATCTTAACATGAATACTTCTATTCCTCTTTTCATTTTTAATGCAGGCTTGCAAATATTGGTCTTTTAGTTGCGGTGTTCTCGGATGCGATATACAGATCATCTCTGGACATGATATGAAGCAAGTGGTCGATATATTTTGCGTCACCAACCACTAGGATGGTTGCATTTGCATCATCATAGGCATTGTGTTTGTATGGTGCTAATTTGTACTTAGGATATATGTCAAGCTTTTTTGCTACGTACTTATGTTCTCATGTTGTAACCAACTAAATCTTTGTAATGGATAGCATTAGTTTTATATATTAGATGAAGACTTTTTTTATTATTTGTCGCTAAATCTTTCTATTATTTGTCGTTAAATAAAATCTTTCTATTCTTTGTCGTTAAATAAAATCTTTCTATTATTTGTCTTTAGAGTTGGATGCTCATCAAAGACCAAAGTATTCGTCGTTAAAAGGGCAACAAGTAATGACAAACTCTTTCGTCGTTGAATGTAGTTTTCAACGACAAAGCCAAGATGTCGAGAAAAAAATTGTGACGAGTAAGGTTTTACTCAACAAATGTCACCATTATCGACGAAGCCAATATGTCAAGGAAGAATTGTGAGGATCAAGATTTTTGTGACGAATTTGAGTTCGTCAACAAATGCCATCATTATCGACGAAGTCAAGATGTCAAGAGAAAATAGTGATGATGAATCATTTGTTGACGAACCCAAGTTCGTCGAAAAAGTAACCCATTCTTGACGAACTTGAACATCTAGAGACAAATTCGAGCAAGCTATTTCGACGAAATAGTTCGTCGTTAAATATCAAACATTCCTTGACGAAATAAAAAATCGTCAATAAATATGCTTTTTATTGACGAACACATATATTCGTCAAAAAATACATTTCTTGACGGCGAGTCTTTGACGAACTTCGTGACGAATTTTTTTCGTCAATGTATGTATTTCTTGACGAATATGAGACCTTCCTCGACGAATCATGTTCGTCGCTAAATGGCAAATTTCTTGTAGTGGGTCAACAGCAGAAAGTTTTGGTTTTTAATCATGAATTTTCTATCTAATTTGTTTGATCTGATGTTTAACGGTGGTATTAGTGTGGGTGTGATTGGGGAATGGTGTTGATGAGTGTGATGTTGCGTTGACCGTGGTTTGGTGGTGTTTACAAATGGTGGCATTGACAGTGGTTTGGTGGGGTTGCGGCGTTGATCTTGGTCTGCCGGCGGTGGTTGAGTTTTGGTCTGCGAATTATATTGGGCTTTCTCTGGTTGAATTGGATGGCGCATAGATGCCACATGGACACCATGTAGATGCCACAGGGATGATGCCTTGGACACAATAAGCAAACTGACAATTTTGTCCTTAAAAAAGTAACAGACGTTTGGTCAAATGTCATATTGACCGTCATTTGGTGCCGAAAACCAAGATTTTTAAAATTTTGGTGCTGGGTGCCAATTTTAAAACCCTAGGGTGCTGGGTGCAACTGATTCCTAAGTACATGGTGTAGCGTAAAATTAACCCTTAATTCTACTAGAGTAAGTTTATTCAAAATTTGAAATTCCTCGATAGCAGTCACAACATGATCAAATTTCATAGGAAGGCTTCTTAAGAATTTTTGAATAATTTTCTTATCTTCAATTGTGTCTCCAATCTTCTAAACTAAGTAATTATATTAGAGACACGAGAAAAGAATGCTTGAATATATACACTTTCCTTCATCAGTAGAATATCAAAATCATTCAATAAAGACTGAAGTTTCATAGAAATTATCTTGTCGGAGCTCTTAAATTTATTTTGCTAAAATCCCTAGTTTTCTTGGAAAAGTGGTCTTGCTAAGGTTGAGCAACACATACACATCCTCTATCTGGTTTTTGTAATATTGTTTCTTCTTGTTTTTGCTCCATGTCGCACACATAGTGGAATCGGTGAGTTGCTCGCACCTATTATGTGCAAAATTCCGTAAGCTTTCTGAGACGAACAAAGTCTTTATTTGAATACTCCAAAAATCATATGACTCTCCCCCAAAGATTCTCTCTGCTGCTTGATTGTAATTAAATTAGGTTAGATTTGATGATAATTGACTATTGGAGGCCATGGCTGAATGATATTTGTCTGCGCCGATCAAATAGCTAAATGGTCTTGGCAATCGTTCTCTGTTAGGGAGATTTTGATGTAAAACAAAATAGAGGAATTCGAGAGTTTCTTTGTTTGGAGAGAGTTAGACGAAGAAGATGGATTGTTCGTTGACAAAGTGGGCAAGTGGAGTACTTTAGGTGAAGGGAACTCGGCGGTTTGGAGGATTATCGATGAACAAGATAAATTGGAGTGGATGACAAGGAAAGACAATTGCTATAGACAAGAAGAAGACACTTGCTGTAAAAGATAAGTTGTGGTTTGGAGGATTGTTGTAGAATATTAGACTGCAACTGGGGAATTCGACCCAAGTGTGCTGTACTGGAATGGAGTTGGTTTTCTATAGAAGGAAGTGGGGAGATATGGGTTACACTATTCTAGAGATAGATATTTGAGTGAGAATTTTATCTTATTTTTTTTTAGATTAACTTTCAAACAAATACGACACATTGGGCTTGCAACAGCTAATAGTTTAATCAAAACATAAAAAGAAGAATGCATTGTTGCAGTTAAAAAAAATTGACCGTGATGGAAGAACAAGCTAATAGATTTGCAATGCACAATACAAGCAAACATTGTCGAACTATGTGAGATAAGATTCTGAAAGGGAGAGAAAGCATATCTATATAATATATAATAGGCGAAGCAAAAATTGCAACGATAGCTTCTTTGTGCGACACATAAGTGCATTTTTAAACACATAAGCGCAAACACATCATCGACACATCATCAAATTTTTTAACCACAAATCACAAAATGACACATCATCCCTCATGTTAAGTGGTAATGTTCAAATGGGAATACTATTCTCTCAATAGTATTTCCTCACGTTTTTTTTTTTTTTTTGTTATAAAGTAGAATGTCATATTATATGAAAGGAGTTTAGCACCTCATGGTGATTACAGACAAGGAAAACATAGAGCTACACTTCGATCAAAGTTAAAAGGGCTACAAACAGAGCTAGGAATAATATATAAAGCAAAAGACACGCGCACAAAATGGAAATAGAGATCTCGTTACGGCAAAAAATCATGCACCCAGTCTTGGAAGACGGTAACACGTGCATGGCAGGCAAAAGCAGCTAGAGATCTGGATTCCTTAATCTAAGACGGCGTAGCTCTGTCAAAGCTGATCTGATGGAAGTCTGATAGCATATAGCAAAAGTCATACATAATAGGAGCGGTGGTATCAGGGATCTCCACCATATCCGAGAGCTGAGTAAGCAAAAAATTTGAGTTAGTGAGAATTTTAATATGTAAGAGATTGTGCTTCTTTGCCCATAAAGAAGATGTAAGCAAGCCTTTAGAGAGTGCATTCAAATCGTCAGATGCTAAAAAAGAAATTGCTGTTGAGCCGCATCGAAAGCCATTTTCCGTAAGACAGTAAAGCCCCAAACCCGATTTCAGTGTGGCTTTATTGAAACAGACATCGATAACCATTCTAAGAGGTTTCACTGTCACACAATTGCACCGGTTGATGACGGGAGTGATAGCTGAGAGTGAAGCAACCATCAGAGGCGCTGTTTTATTGATGGCGGGAGTAGAGGGTGAACAGCGTCGAATAAGCGTTGCACCAATATTCTGGGTTAAGGTTGCAATATTATTGATGATAAGAATAGGCTGGAAGGGGGTTTGTCTGAAGATCAAATGATTTCTATGAATCCAAATGCACCAAATGGTGGCTATAATCTGAATGGATTTGGGTAATAAAGACCGGCGACATGCGGGGTTGGTAATCCAATTTGAAAGCCATTCGGTGAAGGAAGATCCTACAGTTTGACTATGAAGACCTGTCATTCCCCCAAACCATATGGATCTGACCGCTTGGCAAGAGAAGAATATGTGATCGACTGTTTCCGGTTGATCTAGACAGATAAGGCACATGTCAGAAGGTGAGATTCGAATTTTATGTAGGTTGAAGTATAAGGGGAGCCTATTCCATAAAAGCTGCCATATGAAGAAGATTAGTTTAGAAGGGATTGGTAGTGACCAAATATTCTTCCAAAGTACAGGATGCGAAACGGATCTCGATGGTTGGACAATATGAGTCGCAGAACTGTGTTGGTATAGCATATTGTACGCTGAAGCAACGGTATAGTCACCATTATTAGTACACCTCCATACTAAGGTATCCTCAATTTCGTGGGGGGACAGGTGAATGGCTTGAATCTTGGTTGCAATGTCAGCTGGGAAGAGGGCATCTATCAAGGAGGTGTTCCAAATTTTGTTCTGAATGAGATCTTTCACTACTGAGGCAGGGTGATGAGAGGAGTTTGTGATGGTAAGGGGATGGGTTTCTTTATGAGGGATCCAGTCATCGTTCCAAATTGAAATACTTGAACCATTTCCGACCTGCCACCTGAGTCCCGATGTGATGACGTGACGTCCTGCTAAAATACCTCGCCATCCCCACGAGAAGTTACCTGAAGAGGGGCTATTACTAAAACTTGTTCGGGTACAATATTTTCCTTTAAGAACTTTTGCCAAGAGGCACTCGGGTGCTTTGAAAATTCTCCAGCTTGTTTTGGCAAGCAAAGCTTGATTGGATAACCGGATGTCCTTGAAGCCGAGTCCTCCCAACGTTTTGGGTGCACATAAGGCCTTCCAGTTGATCCAATGTATAGAAGAGGTGCGGTTCGGCCCTGCCCACCAGAACTTACGCAGAAGGGAGTTAATGGAGTTGCAGATATTTTGGGGGAATAAACAGATCTGTAAGTGGTAGTTTAGTAATGCCGAAAGCACAGAGGAGATGAGGGTAGCGCGCCCTGCTTTATTCAGGAGGACACCTTTCCACCCAGCACAACGCGACTGAATTTTACCCACAAGGTTCTGAAAGAATTGGTGTCTGTCAGTGACAATATCAAGAGTGCAGCCTAGATAGTTGCCAAACAAGTTTGAGATTTGTAATCCCAGCGCTTGCGCCAGATTTGTGGCCCTGTTTGCTTCAGTGTTTGGACTCATCGTGAGCGACGAATTTGAAAAATTAATCTTTTGTCCTGATGCCTCACAATAGTGGTCCAGCTTTGCCTTAAGGGCAGAGCAGCTGTTGGTTGACATTTTGGTGAAAATAAGAATATCGTCAGCGAAGAAAAGATGATTGATAGGCGGGCTATTCCTCCCAGCTTGTATCCCAGGGATTTGTCCAGAAGCTTGTGCATTGTTGAGGGAGGATGAAAGAGCTTCAGCACACAAGACGAACAGATACGGAGACAGGGGGTCTCCTTGCCTAAGGCCACACGATGGGTAAAATCTTCTAGAAGGGGATCCATTAATAAGAACCTGGTAAGAGGCAGTGGATACACATTGCATAATAAGGCGGATAAAGTGGCCAGGAAATTTGAATTTCTTAAGGACTTCTTCAAGGAATGACCATTCTACCCGATCAAAGGCCTTGCTCATATCCATCTTGATGGCTCCCAAATAAGATTTACCCTTCTTGTGTTGCCTGATTTTGTTCGTTAGTTCTTGAGCTATCAGCACATTGTCACTAATATGCCGTCCTTGGACAAACGCATTTTGGTAGTCAGAGATAAGGGAAGTTAAGAGGGGTTTGATTCTATTTGCTATGGTTTTGGATATGACCTTGTAGATGGTGTTGCATAAAGAGATAGGTCGGAAGTCATCCGGCTTGACAGGATTGACACATTTGGGGATGAGAACTATGAAGGAGCTGTTAGCTTCACGCAGCATAAAACCAGATCGAAGCACAGAGAGTGCCGCTGCGGTGATAGGTCTCGCCATAAAGTGCCAGCATTTTTGGTATACAATAGCAGGGATACCATCCGGTCCTGGAGCTTTAAGGCCTTTTATTTGAAATAAGGCGGTTTTGATCTCCGAGGCAGAGAAGGGACGGGCTAAAGTAGAGATTTGGGAAAGGTCAAGCTGTCTGGAGATTTCGTTGGTACATGAAGGAATACTCCCGGACAAGGAGGCTTGGGTACTGAAAATCTTGGCAAAGTGTTTTAGGAAGCAATCAGTTATAGTCGAATGAGATGTATGGCTGCCACCTTCAGAGTCTAGAATACTGATGATTCTATTTTTGTTTCTACGAATCATAGTCGAAGCATGAAAAAACTTAGTATTTCTGTCTCCCAACCTCAACCAATTAATCCGAGACTTCTGTGCCCAAAATATCTCTTCACATTCCAAAAGCCAGTCCAACTTCATTCTTTCTAATTTTTCCAAAACTTGGACATCTGGATTGGGTAATAGAGATTGAAAATGTGATAACCGTTGGATAGATTCCTTAATCTGAGAGTCTAGGCCTCTAAACCTGTGCTTGTTCCAACCCTTTAAAGCTTTAAGCATTTCTTTGCCCAAAGAAACCACTTTAAACAATGGGGAGCCGTCAATTCTTAGTTGCCAGGAATTTCTGATCACCTCCATTCCTTGATGATGTTTGAGCCACATTGCTTCAAAGCGAAAAGGACGCGGGTAGAAGGCATTAACAGGTGAACTGTCGAGAAGGAGAGGAGCGTGATCTGATGACTGAATGCCTAGATTCTTGACAAAAGCATGAGTAAAGGTTGACAACCACTTTGAGTTAGCGCAACATCTGTCTAGCCATTCATATGTGCGAGAGTGGCCATCATGGTTATTGGTCCAGGTAAAAGCTGGACCGATCCACTTAACGTCAATAAGCCCAAGATGTTGCATAAAGTTGTTGAGGTGATTATGTCCGGGAATAGACATGAAATTGGGCCCGGTTTTGTCGGCCGTGCACAGAACTTGGTTAAAATCGCCAATAAGCGCAAGGGGAAGCTGAATACTAGAGAGGATAGATAAGAGATGAGTCCAAGTATGTTGCCGTTTGGAAAGATTAGGATGCCCATAGATGAAGCCGGCAACCCAAGCAAGGTTATAGTTTGAAATAAATTCCACGAGGATGAGATTCTTGTCGCAGTACACCTTACCCGAAACATCATCCGTCCAACCTACCCAAAGACCACCTTTGGAACCAAGTACTCCGCCGGAGTCCAACCCCGCGACTGAAGAGTAACCTAAGTTGGCAAATTTTGAACTGACGAAAGAGACGGGTTTTTTTGTCTCGTTAAGAAAAATACATGAAGGCTTGTGCTCACGGGCCATTTTGGTCGCTGCGTGAACTGTGCGTGCTTGGCCAAGCCCGCGACAGTTCCAGCTGAGAACTTTCATTGAGGGTGAAGGGGTTGCGAAGGGGCAACACCTGAAACCCTAGAAGCGCGATTATTGAAGGATGAAAGGTCTATCGACCAGAAGGGATTATCACGTTGAGCAAGTGACCGTTTCTTTCCCTTAAGAGAAGTCACTACTGAACCTATGATTTCTAAAGTAAGCCGAATATTAGGGGGGTGGAAAAGGCTATTAGAAACCAGTTGATCTGTGCATCTACGTTTGACAACCGAGATAAAGGGTTCACGTTGATAAGGAGGAGTTAAAGGAGGAACCCAATGCCAAGTGTGGCACGGTTTTTTTTGAGCGGTAGGAAGCAAGAGACTACAAGATTCTAAGATCTTCCGTTTCCTTTTGTGTTGCCTTTTAGTACAGACATGCAGTAACATAAATAAAGACAAGGTAAACCGGCTGAAAAACGGTAATGAACCTGGAGATATAGTGGCAGTGCAAAAACCATCGAGTTTCCTCTTTTTTCCAGATGGTTCTTCAAGACTATCCTTAGACTTCAGGCCTTCCCGTTTGACCCCGGTTTGAAGCGTAGAAATGTCGCATGACGCTTGAAGTGCAGGAACTTCATAAGTGTCCAAATCTCCATCAGAAATGTCGTCGAAGTCAGGAGCGGTGAAAATAGTGCCTCCGTTTACCATATGATGTGATGGCGGGTTGAAGAGTGTCACCGTTTGATTGGCGGTGACAGAAGAACGGTCTGAATACTCCATTGTCACTGCATAATTCTGGGAAGAAAAGGCAGCTTGATGTATGTTGAGGGTAATGTCCTGCTTGAGTTTTAGAAGGAGATAATGTTCATGAAGTTGAGGTATCTCTGGAGCAAGAGGTTCCTGTGGAACATGGAGAGGGGCAGCAGTCTGGAGAAGATGGTTACTAGAGAAGGTTGCTGGTGGGTGAAGAAAGCTTAGAGTTAAGCTTCTGTTAAGGCTCGAAATAGAGCTTGGGCTGGCAACGATTGGGCTGAAGGAGTGTTGTTGGGTCACGACCAAGTCTGGGGTGATTTTAGAGTCGGTATTGGGCTGTGGGATTTTGTCTTGGCCCGGGTAAGAGAAAGGAGGGTTTGTTTCAGCACCAATGTTGTGGGCTAAAAGGTTAAGTCCAGATTCGGACAGGCCCAATATCAACTGGGCCAGCTTGCATTTGAGGGAAGGCTGGCTTGGCAAGGTGAGAGGGGGGCCCGAATAAGAGAAGGGACCAGGTTCACGATTTAGAGAAAATATCTCTGGATTGCTCTCAAGTGTGCAAATCTGAGCAAGATTGGATTTTCCTGTTTCGGCTCCTACTCCTGACAGCCTCCCATCTGAAGATTTTGGTAGAAGAAATGGAGGTCCAGAGATTTCGCCCCCTTGTAAGATTGGAGATGTGGTAGGTGAAGGGCTCAGAAGTTGTTGGCATGTCGTCATGGAATTTACCAACTCCCCATTTGTCAGAGAAAGGATTACAGATATGGGCTGTGTTACCGGCGCGTGGATCTCATCTTCCTGCCCGATTGCTACAGGTGAACATTCCGGTGAGAAAAAAACATCAACATCCTCTGAATCATCTGGTGGCGGTATGTCACTGTTGTGGCTGCCAATAACGCTAATTTCTTCTGGGTCTGCATCTTCACCGAAATCGTTAATGATTTCATGTTCATCTTCCCAAATATTGTCGTCGTTCCAACCTTCTTCGTCGAAGTTTGCTTCAATTTGTTCCAGATTGGCCATTAGTTCGGCCATGTTTAGTGCATGATTTTCAATGGCGTTAGGATGTGGATTATCTTCGGCAAAGATTTCTTCATCCATGAGTTCTGCATAGTGATTATTCGGATTGATGACTACATTAGGTGCTTGATTCAGAACTTGATTGTAAGCTGCTTCATACTCCATGTCTTGTTGATGTGCATTCCCTTCAAAATGTGGTTCTGGGGACATATTTTCTCCAGCATTTTCGCCCGTGACAGAAACTGGAGAGTTGGGTGCCGTTGTATATATATCATCGTCACTTGTCGGCGGGGTTGGGTTGGGCGAGAAGGCGTCATAAGTTTGATTGAGATGTATCCCGAGATGATCGCGGTATATAGCAATACGCGAGGTGCGATTCCAATCTGAATTTGGCAAAGCTCTCATAGATCGTGCGAATAACGGATAGCCTTCCGCAAAGAAAGTAGGATACAGATTTGGTCCAGGAAGATGGGCGGTGCGCCTGGTGAGGGAGTCAATAACATCAGCGATGGATGAACGACAATTGGTATTTTCATGTCCTATTTTCCCACACCTGTAACATGCTGTGAAGACGCGCTCGTACGAGCATTGGAGCAGCTGTACACCCATATCATCTAGGAGATGGAGGAAGACAGCCGGGAGCAAAGGTTCATCAACGTAGGTCCGGATCTTGATGCGAAAGTAATCTGTGAATGTGGTACGTCGCTCCGACCAGTCGATCGCGAGCAAGATGCCTGCAGCATGGCCAATTTTCTCCGCAAGGTAGTAGTGATAGCAATCATTTGGTACATTATGGACTTGCATCCACAAGTCAGCAGTTGGGAATTTAACAGTTTTGTAAATCACATGAGGATACCAAGGTTGTAAGAGAAGAAGTGCCCCAAAGAAATTCCATGGCCCATGCGTGAGAACAATGTAAGCATCCGAGGCGGAGTCAAATTCAAAGAGAAAGACGTTGGGAACTTTGGTGACACGGACGGGGCCATCTAGTGCCCAACATTCATCCACACGGGACTGAATCTTGCTTTGGGAGAAGAATCTAGTGTCCTGGAATTTCCCCAGAAGTACGTGGTCTTTGCCTTCGCGTGCGATCCTGACTAAGCCTTCATTGAGGGGTAACAGGCATGATCTGAGATCTAAGGGTTGCTCCTCCCTAATATTTCCATCAGGGTGAAACATGTTGGACAGAGGTTGAGCTACTAAGGTTGGTGGAAGAGTCAACTGGAGGACAGGATTGCTGAGGTGCAAAGGAGGTTAAGGCCAAGACACGTTAATGTCACAGGCACAGGTCAGGGTTTGTGTATTGTGGGATGATGAATCTGTAGATGGGCTAAGCTTGAGAATCATGGGGATGAAGGCTATTGGAAAAAGCAGAAGTGGGTTGGCCGGAATGGAACAGTCACAGTTAACCAAGGAAAAACAGAGCTAGAGAGAAAAACGAGCGGAGGCCTGTCCTAAGACTCATGTATTTCCTCACGTTAAGTCCTCTGTTTTTCAGTTTCCATCTCCCTCCCTTTCCTCTGTTTTTCTGTTTTCCTGTCTCTATCTGCCTCCCTTTGTTCTGCTCAAGAATCATTCCGCCAATACTCCCTTTCTTCTACTCCAAACCCACTCCCTGTTTTTCTATCTCTAATACTCTGGTTTTCTTCTTTCCCTATTCCTAATATTTTGTGCTTTCAGCTTCGTGATTAGATTTCAAGACACAAAACACAACTACTCAACTATAAGAAAGCGCGTTGTGCTTTCCTTGCTTCCACTCTCTAATACTCTGTTTTGCTCCCTCTATGTCACCCCTCTGTTTTTCTCCAGAATGACTATCGTTCCTCAATGTTGTTGACTCATCGAGACAGTGACTATCAGGTGCACTTCGTGTTCAGGTTCTTTTTGTAGCTTCATTTTTTGCTTTGTTTAATTATCATAATTTGTGCCAGTTTCCTATGACTACAAAATTGATGTAGCTTCAGTTTTTTCTTGGTTTAATTATCATAATTTGTTTTGTTTTGTGGTAAGATATTCATGAACATTAAATGTTTGTTCTTATGTGCCTGTGACTACAAAATTGATGTCGCCTGAAGTTGTGATCGATACAAACCCAAGCGCTATTCCATTAGTTGAGTTTCTTTCCCAATTCCAATTTTCAGCGAAAGTAGATAATTTGGTCACAGAGTTGGTGGCTGTATCCCTAAGTGACCTCACCCTCCTAAGAGCTACCAGCATTTTAGAGAGGGGAATATCAATCGCCGCTCATCCATCATCTTGCATGTAGATCACTGATACACTAATCCATGTTAGAACCCATATGTGCTGTCAACCTGAAGATGCATACAGTGAACAAGGTCACCAAAAGCAACTATGAAAAAGCCAAACCAATGTTGAGAGACTCTCTCATCTGAATCCCCAAAACCAAGATTAGTTTTGGTAGTTATCCGTAAACGTTGAAAAACTATCCAGGACATTGTCCTTCTAAATTTTAATACCATTCCCCCACCTCAACAGCCATAGAAGTTCAATACATTATCACCTTAGAACATTTGAATATAAACGAAGAAAAATAAATAGCACAGTTTTTTCTTTATCGTTTTTGAAGTGAATATGATAATCGTCATATTTCCTCTTCTAGATAAATACCATTAATCTAGATGATTATTCCAATGATACTTTTATTAAGTCATGTTAGCAAAACTCTAATAAATTAAATTTTGAAGTTGCTTTCTTTGGTTTTTTGTGTGTTTTTTATGTGGTAACATATTATTGCAGAAAAAGACATGGATATTTGTAGAAATCAGAATGCTCAAAAGAGGGGAAGAGAAGAACCAAAGTTTGTTAAAGACGATGTTGGAAATTCAGCCAAAAAAAGGCGTGTCCAGCTGGATGGAAAGAGGGCATTAGAGCATATAGTTAGTCCTACTAACAACCACCCAAAAAGGCTGCATGTAAACGATGTTCGTCGGTTAGTTCGAGCAGAGCCTCTTTGCATAAACGAAGCTTCTTGTGTAAACGATCAAATAGTAGTTGGCGTTGCTCGAGGTAGTAACTATTGGTTTTATAATGCTTTGCTAGAGTTACAATCTTGATGATTGAGTTTTGCATCTAGACAACCCCCATTGTCCATAGTTCTAAATAATATCTATTTTTTCTTCATGATTAGCAGTTGTCATAGTTTTTGAACTGCTACGGCTGATATACAACTTTTTTTCTTTAATGTAGCAAAAGTAATGCAACGACATCACCCAGCATTGAATCCAATGCCCCCTTCATTGGGTTCCAGAGAAGTGTATGAAAGCTCGTGCTCATAGGCTTGATATTATTAGGCGCAATCGAGAGAAATGTATTATTACCTTTTACCAATTAATGTAGTAATTTATAATTCATGTTAAAGCTTGATTCGATCTGGAAAGAGCGTTCGATGATGGTAAGATATGCAATGCATTAAAATTATGATTTTTGAGGTATTAAACAAAACAAGTAGCACAATTGTTTTTTCTTCTTGATTAGGAGTCGTGCAGGGATACTTTTTGCTGCAAATTGTACATTCTCAGTGATTACCTGGTGCTGGATTATTTCTCAATCAATAGACAATATACAATCCAATATTTGACTCATGCTTCAGTTTGTCCGAAAACCATTACAATGAATTACTGGGACTTAGTTAGTTCCGTCCTCTTTGCTAAATTGGCAAGACTTGGCTAAGTTCGAACATCATCTACTGTAGGAGTCGTGCACGGGTACTTTTTGCTGCAAATTATACATTCTCAGTGAGTGATTACCTGGTGCTGGATTATCTCTCAATCAATAGACAATATACAATCCAATATTTGACTCAAGCTTCAGTTTGTCTGAAAACCATTACAATGAATTACTGGGACTTAGTTAGTTCCGTCCTCTTTGCTAAATTGGCAAAACTTGGCTAAGTTCGAACAACATCTACTGTAGATGGCACGAACGCTGTTTGGTGTTTCCTTACTCCATTCCCGACTTTTGCTCCTAGACAGCACGTACCCATTGTCCATAGTTGTAAATAACGTCTACTTCTTCTTAATTAGGATTTGTCAAGCATGTTGAACTACTGCAGCTGACATACATGTAGAAACAATAATGCAACGACATCAACCAACATTGAATCCAACAACTCTTTCATTGACTGCCAGAGAACAGTGTCGGGGACATCGACCAACATTGAATACAATAGCTCTTTCATTGACTGCTAGAGAACAGTGTAGAGAAGCTTGTGTTAATAGACTTGATATTCTTAGGGACAACTGGAAGAAAGGTATTATTAACTTTTAGAGTTAACGTAGAAATTTGTATATCATGTTAAAGCTTGATTGAAGCTGATAAAAGCTTTCGATGGTGATAAGATATGCATTGAATTTAAACAATGATTCTTCAGGATTTAAACAAAACAAAGTAGCAGGTTAATTGACAATAGGAAAAGGTACATAGCTTTTGGAAGTATTTCTCAAGCGAAAACACCGTGGAATTTGGTTATTGTTTTCAAAACTTTGATTGCTTTGATGATACTAACATCTACTCAATAAGCTTCATGCAATGCTCACAGTGACATTGTAATGGTTTTTTAGGTGGAAGACCAGCACCAAGGAAACAAAAGCTGCAGGTGAAAAACGGTGAGTAATTCTTCATGTTAAAGCTTGATTTAAACTGGAAAAGCTTTGATGATGGTAAGATATGGAGTTCATTCAAAATGTGATTTTTGCAAGTATTTGTCAAGCAAAAACACCATGAAATTCAGTTATTGTATTAAAAGTTTTGATTGCTTTGATGATGCTAACGTCTACTCAATAAGCGTCATGCAATGTTAAAAATGACACTGTAATGGTTTTTATGTGGAAAACCAACACCAAGGAAACAAAAGCAGATGAAAAATGGTGAGTAATTCTTTATGCTAAAGCTTGATTTAAACTGGAAAAGCTTTTGATAATGGTAAGATATGCACTTCATTCAAAATGTGATTTTTGCAACTATTTCTCAAGCAAAAACACCATGGAATTTGGTTATTGTATTTAAAACTTTAATTGGTTTGATGATGCTAATGTCTACTCAATAAGCTTCATGAAATGCTAACAATGACATTGTAATGGTTTTTTAGGTGGAAAACTAGCACCAAGGAAACAAAAGCAAGTGAAAAACGGTAAGTACTTAGCTTTTCCAAGTACTTTTGAAGCAAAAAAGATATTATATATTCGCCACTTTTATAATATAGTTTGCTCGGTACAGATTACATAAATGAACCATTGAATCTTGAAGGCCCCAATAAAACTTGCCAGTATTGCCATGCTGCTGTATGCATAGTAACAAAAATCGCGATATATTGGCGTTATTCGCGAATTTATCGCGATAAATTGTTAGAAAGTCTTAATCGCGAATTTATCACGAATATTTGCAGGATACGCGAATATATCACGTATATCACGAGATTAACTAATTTATCGCGATATCTCGCGAATATCGCGAGTTAAAATTCCTCCCCTTTTTCCTTGAAAAAGGATAGAAGCAAGACTTCTTTGGTGGGATTCGAACCCGTGTACTTCCGGTTGATGTAACAGTCTTGTGCCACCACACCAACCCATAATTGTTGCTTTCTTTAGGTAAAAGAAAATACATATTATAGTAAGCCACACTGAATTATAAAGCACTAGCCGTGCATTCTCTCTCATTTTTTTTACCCATCACTTAAAGAATAGAACAATTCTTTTAATTTTGTTATTTCAGGTACACTTTACAAAATTTCATACACTTAAAATCATTATAACCTAAACGATTAATTACCGAATTATTCCCGATTTATGATACGAATTTTGTTATTCCACCGTATTATTACCGATTCAATAGCGAAGTTCTCCGAATAATTTCCAAATTCCGAATTATTACCACATACCGAATAATTCCCGAATACCGAATTTGTTACAATGGCTGTATGGTACCAAGAGCGGTCCGTGAAATCTAAGAAAACTAAAGAACCACAATTCTCTATTTGCTGTGGGAAGGGTAAAGTTAAGTTGCCACTTTTGAGAGAAGCTCTAGATGAATTGAAAGAACTTTTAGAGTATCAGCGTGGAGAGGATTCAGCTAGATTTAGAGAGTCCATTAGAGCATATAATTCAATGTTTGCATTCACCTCAATTGGAGGGAAAATTGACATCTTCATTAATGATGGAAAAGGGCCTTATGTTTTTAGGTTAAGCGGGCAAAATCACCATAGAATTGGGTCATTGTTGCCTCCTGAAGGGAAATCACCTAAGTTTCCACATGTGTACATGTATGACTCCGAGAATGTAGTGGCTAACATGATGGCTGCATTTTCTATCATTGATGAGTCAAGCAATCTTGACTCAAAAATTGTTGAGAAGTTGGTTCGAGTGTTTGATACAAATAACGAAATAGTTAAGATCTTTCGTCCTGCAAGAGAACGGTTCAAACAAGAAGATTATGAACATGTTCGTCTTCAATTGCTTGAGTGTAATGAGCATTGGAAAACTATAACCAATTGCTGATACTGGATACATTGACGCAAAATATGCAATAGGGGTAATCTCTATTTTGAATGGAACAAAGACCAACAAAAAAGGGATTGCTACCTTTATCCAGTGCTTTGATATGGGATACGATACTGTCTCACTCCTTGAATCACAATTCGTACTTGATGGCATAATACGTTTAAATTGCGACAATTGGTGCCCAAATCGACAAGACATGTGCTGCAACGATATTGGAATTTTACACGACATGAACATACAGAAGATTTTGCACGCATGGAGGTTAACCCCTGAAGAGGAAAGATCAATCGATTGTCTAATGTGCAAGATTGATCTTATAATGGATAGGTTCTTGGAAAATAAACGTACATTTTCCCTTTGGTATAGAACTGATGAGATATCTCCTTAATTTTTATATCTTATTCTTATGTATCACAATTTTGATAGAACTAAGATCCTCAGTACTGTGTTTCTTATTTATTTCAATTCTTATACTAAAATTTTATTCTTATATTTGGACTTCAAGCTTGAAACAAACATCCTATTCTTTGGATTACAAACATACATGTTATTTACTTCAATTATTGAACTAAAATCTTATTCTTATATTTGGAACTTCAGATTTCAAACAAACATGCATCCTATCCTTTGCATTACATACATACATGCGACAAAGACCTTTTATGAAACAAAGGGTGTCTAAATAAACCAAACTTACTCTTTTTACAACCATATCATGAACTAACCCGAGCTTGGCTCGGGTTCTTGTGCTAGTAGGGAGTAAAACTTAAGCGTACCTAAGATTTATGAGGGTATTTTTATGGAGACGAATGAGGCTTCTCTTCTCCTAGTAGGAGGCAATTACCTTGAGTAGGAAAGGGGTCATATGCCTTATTCACAAAGATTGTAATTCTATTAAAGCGAGGACTGTTTAGAAAGACATAAGATATATTATGCCTGCTTAGTCAATGTTACCCCCCCGCCCCCCGCCCCCTAAGGCTAGCCATTTTTTACGTGCCTCTATTTTTCTCTTCTTTGGTGGGTTTGTATCCTTCGCGATTTCCCACGATTGGGCCAGTGAACTAGGTCTATGTTCAGCCACTGGCCAATTGGGTTATCACCAAGTGTTCTACTAGGCATTACTATAACTTATGCATACAAGTTATTGAAGCCACTAAGTTCTAAACCATTAATATGACTACTAAGAGCCGTACTTAAAATTCTCAAAACATTACTGACAGCATCTTCAAACATACCTAAATAACAAATAAAACTGAAATTCGTGCAGACATAAGCTCCTTAGAGCATACGAAACAAAAAGAATAATAACCATGATGCCATAGGAAACATTGACGTACTAAGAGGACTCTATTCTTCTAATGATCGTCTCCGCTAGCCTCAATCTCAAGATCATCACAAGCGTCGGGTTTGCCTAGGTAATTGCCTAAAAATTAAGAACTGAGTTAGAGGCCAGGAAGCACACTTACCGTATTCAGAAATACGTTTCAATTCCCTCATAAACATCCCACAGATTTTCAACTCAAAAACGGATCGTCAATACATAATAGATTTGGTATATATAATTTGTAAGAACATGTAATTAAGTGATACAATTCTAAGGGATAGAAAAACAATAGCGCGATTATCATCAAGTGATTGTTCAATCGAATAACCATTTACACGGCATGCTGCAGTCAGCGTTTGGTCCCACTAACTTGGACCTGAAATCCCACCTCGGGATATTCGTTATGGTGGATGCAGGGACGACCACTAGGAACAGTATTGCCTGTCAACATTCTATCCAATTAACAATGACCAAAAATCTAACTTTCTCCAGTTTGTGGGACACATCAACTATTTAATAAATTCATCTGCTCCGGCAAAACATGATTCATAAATGAATAATCACAAAGTGTCCCATGGCAGTTCATTTAGTTTCTTATCAACAGTTTAAAGCAAAAGCAGTCGTGTTTCTTAGAAGACATCAAAACATCTAGCTGAGACAAATACAATTGTAGATATTTTAGAATTGAAAGTATGATAATAATCGGGAGTATGGCAAGAGTACTTACTCGAACTACTAAGCGAATCCGGAGTTTCTTTGAGTCCGATCCTAATCCTCCTCTACCGAATCTAAAAAGATGAATGGGTTGTAAATTAATATCCTTAGTGCATGAATATCTCGCTAGTCAACCGTCTATTAATAACACACGGACACTTTGTTCCACTCTTTCCCACTTAGCAGTTTATAACCTCTTAATTTTTTTTTGGTTAGACCACCCGGTTTCCGGACACCACATTGAGAGCCGACTAATCCGGGTTCGAGCCGGGCAGGACCACATGGGCGGAAAAGCTCTCCCTACCAAGTTTTAACGCAGCTGCATTCCCAGGGCTCGAACACGAGACCTCTGGTTAAGTTTATAACCTCTTAATACGACTAGCTATCCTAACCTGAACCTCTGCCGCTGAAAGTGCATTTATGGCACAAATTTCTTAGGTTTGAGAGTGTACATAAGATAGTCTCTCGAACTTTGTCATTCCCAATGCTAAATTGCACAAGTCAGCTAAGTTCGTTACCGGATATGTAAAACTACCAAAATATCCCTCACGACCGTCGCAAGAGTAAACAACACTACAATGTTACGAAATTTTAGACACTCTCACACACTACAGCTGCTCTACCTGGACACACACAAACGCACACACGCACACATGCTGAATTTACACACTAATCACACACAGAAATACACACACACGCATGCACACACCTTGCTGATTTCACACAGCTCTCACCCACTGAAAAAAGGGACACACATACACACACCTTCTCAGATTTTCCTCACACATTCGCGCACACACACAATCCCTAATTTTCACCTATAATCCATGCACAAACACACGCGTGCGCGCGCGCACACACACACACATGAACTACACACACACCCATACACCTACACCCACACACACACCCACACACCTATCTTACACTCACTGCTCACTCAATGTACACTCATACACACTTTCACACACTGAAATACCACCTTAAACACACACTCACACACACACGCGCGCGCGCGCACGCAGGATCCACATCGTAAACACATTAATGCATATCATTTAAACTAATCTAAACCAAAGTTCAAGAATTATCTAAATAAAGTAATAGACAATATTCCTATCAATTTTCTTCCAATTGAAATTCCACTTTAATGAGCTAAAATAATGTCTAACACATTATTTCTCAGATTTCTCCACTTTAATTCCCCCCCCCCCCCCCCCCCTCTTTCCTCCAGCAAAAATTCCAATAAAATCATCACCTACCACCCCTCCAATCCAATGCATGCTCATGCAAATTCCACTCTCTAGGGAGTGGGGGCAGCAGCCATGCCTGACAGCAAATTCCAAGTTTCTTTCTTAAGTTTTTTTTTAGTAAGTAACTAATTGAGTTAATGCTGGATATTACAGTATCCTAACTGAGGCTTGTCTTTCTTAACTTTAAGAGTAGGGAAGCTAGCAAGCCCCTGGAAATTACGGCCCAGGCCCTTCCTAGAGACTAGTAGAACTTCCTCATTAGAGAGAACAAAAGTGTTACTATATGGTGTGAAATTGAGAAATAATTACCGGCGACAGACGTCATTGTATTCTAGGAACTGTACGGGATCGTCTATCTTGAACACATTAAGAATTAGGTTATGAGAGTCATGCTGATCATCACATCGTCATTTTCCTTTTCCACCTACCTTAGCTAGGGCAGCTGCGAGTCTTCAATGATGGTGAAAATGGCCTTATAAACTTAACCTTCTGGTGTAGGCTCGAAATTACTGTCACTATATAATATATCCATGGCCTTACGAGGAAAATACTGAAAGCTCCTGTAGTATCTAAAACCTATAAATTGACCTCTAATTTATCCACATCTACATATGTGGAGAGTTTGAGTGCGCCAATGACCTCACTACTTGAACTATTGTAGGCTCTCACTGCATGGTCAAATGGGGTGAAGCTAGAAAGGTCGATCTTGAGGACCTAGACAGTGCGGAGCGACACACGTTTAGAGCCAAGCCATTGTCAATGACGACCAAAGGAACATTCTTATCAAGAGTCTGCATGGTGATATGTTATAGATCGTTATGGCTTAGCCCACTCTTGGGCAACTCTGTCTCGACAAATATGAGAACATTGCCGTACTGAATAGCCCACACATTGGATAAATCTTCAAGTTGATCTTGGTTAGGAACTTATTCCTTGCTGAGTAATTTGATCACTGCCTACCTCTGAGAGTAGGACGCAGACAACAATTCTCAAATTAAGATGTTGATGAGTTTTCTTTAATTGTTTAAGTACTTCATCATCCGGTGGATCTTCAGAGAACAAATGTTCGGATGCAGCTGGTGATATGGTTGTCTGATAGGCTCAGTCGACGTGGACATATGCGAAACAATGACATTGGGCCTAAAGGTGAAACATGAGTCTTTATCGTAATCCTCTTCTTCTACGGTATAGGCTTCTTCTCCGATTAGCTCTTCCCGCAAAATCACATTGTAATATTCCTGCTGGACAACCTTAATACTCATATCTGGTATAGCTTCCATCTGATATACAGAAACTATGAATGCAGAAGGATCTAACACTCAAAGGGCACAATCAACCATGTTTACCCAATGTGAATGTAGAAGTTTTTTCTTCATGTTTGGCCTGGCGGGAAGGCAAATTTCACCCTTGTTACGTTGATGAAATCTTGAATGGCATGCCTGAGGGTGATACACCTTTTCATGTGATACCCTGCCCCTTTATGGTACTCGCTGTGAGTGTAGACATCATGCACCTCTGGTAAGATAGCTGGCGTGGGAGTAAGTGGCAACTCGGCAATCATGCGCTTCCATAGTAACTGTTCAAACACATTGGCCAACAAAGGGGTGAATTTTCTTCGTGGCTCACTACTAGCTTCCCATGACACCACCTGTTGTTTGCACTGGCTGGCTTCGACCAGGCATTTGGACTCTCACACTGGTCTTGTATCCTCCTGGCTTAGTATCCTATGACATGGTTCTCATTTTGATTGCATTTTTTTATGTGTGTAAGGGATCCCATCAATACCTTAAAGGAGGTGTGGTAGTGTCAAGAAATATACTCGTGGTACATTGGCAAGAGGTTTTTTCTTACTATGATATCCTGCTCTCCTTCTGAAGGCACGGTTAACCATCTGGGCAACTTTGTTCCTCCAACACATAATAAAAGCATTGACTAAGTTCTTGGGCTTCTGCTTGGTGGTCTCTAAACCTCTTCGGGTGATGTCACGCAGCTAAAATAGAAGTCGTGACTACAATAAAAGTTCCTAAAATGAGATAATATACCCCAATAATTCTTGTAACATCAGGTATAAAAATAGAGCAACTAAATCCTTAATACACATATCTCCATCCGACATCGATCTAAGAAAATATGTTATCTTAAAAAACTCTTACTAAACAATTTATTGAACGCAGCGGCTAAAACAACTTACACAATGTCAACCCAATCAAATTACCCACACCAAGGTAAAGTTCTCAAAATAAACTACAAAGTCGAACTAACTGAAAAGAACTCTCAAAACTCTAATGTTGCCCGAGTCCTTAGTCACCTCATTTACCTTGGCAAGGGGAAAGGTAAAGTAAAAGGGTAAGCTTGAGTAGCCCATTTAGGTACCAAATGACACGACGCCCA
Source organism: Escallonia rubra (assembly GCA_033065855.1). Taxonomy (NCBI): domain Eukaryota; kingdom Viridiplantae; phylum Streptophyta; class Magnoliopsida; order Escalloniales; family Escalloniaceae; genus Escallonia; species Escallonia rubra. Next base: position 205,206 of record JAVXUO010001871.1, on the reverse strand, counting down.
AAGGAAGCTAAAAGAATCCAATATTAATTTTCAATGATAACGAGCAAAAGATATTCTCATCCAATATCCAAACAAGCATCATTAAGCATTTTGACCTTATACATATAAGCACTAAGCATGGGTCACTAACCAAAATAGAGTGAGTATATTGGTCACAAAGACCCAACCTCGAACGAAATGTACAAACATCAAATGTGTGCTACTGGTAGCGTGCTAGGTGTCCATTTATCACCAGCATATAAACAAACATGTCTTAAAGACCTTCTTGGATATCAAAGTTGTTCGAACATAGTCGATTTTGGTCTTGGATTTAAAGAAAAAAAAATGTGGATACAATGACATTGCAGTTACCTAACTCAGAGTTCTTTTGAGCTAGATGGAGTAATAAAAATATGACGAAAGAACAAAACCTATGAAGCTAAGTGTTGGCATGTGGCAGTGTGCCCAACAAATGTAACGCACACAATGGGTATTGGTTTTTGATAAAAACAGGTTGCATGGTCACAACAATGAGGTAAGATTATAGTAATGCAAATAAAAAGAGTAAGTACTTAGAAAGGGAGTGACTACATGAATTTTGCCCCATTACCTTAGGATGCAAAAAGTTTCTAAGGGCAATAAGATAACAAGAAAAGCTATTGGCATTTCATTGAAACTTGCGGTAGAATTTGAGAATGATTAAAGTCTAAAGGATGGTGAGAAATCTAGAAACAAATACAATTACAAAAAAAAGACCTATAAAATCATACAAAATAAAAAGAAAAAAAGAAACTACGTAAGCATCACTTTCGGGGCATATTGCTGAAACCTCTTTATTAAAAAAAAAACACAAGTGGGGCTGATTTCAACAAACGAATTACTTCTCCCTGAAATGGTCACAAGTATAAGGACTCACCACTAAACAATGGCAAATATATATATATATATATATATATATATATATGAGAACAAAGCATACAGGACAGAATAGTTATCAACATGATGATAGCCATGGGCTATACAAACAAAATTAGGGACAAGCCAGCATGGATTCTAAAGCAGAGAACAACCATGAGTTTAACAAACAATTGCTTTGGAATTAAATTATGGACAGTAATTGGATGAAAGCTCCTAAATGAATTTGATTGTGTAAGACTCCAACCACAGAATCATGTTATAAGATTATGGGAAACCCTTACAACAACAATGAAAATCAGAAACCCTTTCATTATTGAAGCAAAAGGTAAATCCCGAAGACAATTTTGCCACGATTTCTACTAACGCAAACTTAACTCCAAAAACCAAACATATAAATTTCTAGGACTTAACCAAACCTCCAAAAAGGACTACAAGTACGATAGAGATGGCTAATAGAGACAACCAAATTAGGAGATCGAGAACCCAACGGAGGTGTGTGCTTATGAAAGAATTGGAGCAGGAAGTAGCAAGAACCAGCAGAAAGGTAGCAGCAAGGGGCTACTACAAAAAGGGGCTGCCAAATGCTGATTTGATCAAGCCCTAAAATAGGAAATTAACCGCCCCCCCCCCCCCCCCCCCGCCCCAAACTTAAGCTACTTATTAAAAACATTGCAATTTTTTTAACGCACATGGCACATACTTAGTTTATTTACTTATTTATTTTGAAGTATAACAATTCCTATAATAATTGAATATTACATTCTCCCCGTCTTAAAAGAGTTCAGTCCTCTAAATTAAACCTACCTTGTCAAAAGGCCGAGGGTGCTTTTCATGCATAGCATCCTCGAGTTCCGAAGTGACCTATATCATTGAATGGTTATGCCAAAGCATCTTAACTAACTTAATAGTCTTTGTGCACAAAATTTTCTCCTTGCGATCTAAAATCTGCACTGGGTGCTCAATGTATGATAGGTCCTCCTGAATCTCAAGGGGTTCGTAATGAATAACATATGAAGGCGATACATATTTCCGCAAAGCTGATACATGGAACACATTATATGCTTGTGATAAAACCAGAGGTAATGCCACCTTGTAAGCGACTGGTCCAACCCTCCTTAAGATATCAAATGGTGCAATAAATCTAGGCCTAAGCTTGCCCTTCTTCCCGAAATGCATTACTACTTTTCAAGGTGACACCTTAAGGAACACATGATCTCCCACTTCAAACTCTAACTCACGTCTTCTATTATCAGCATTATCTTTTGGTGACTTTGAGCAATTAGCAAGCTATCCTTAATCAAACGAATCTTCTCAGATTTAACTTGTACTATCTCTAGGCCCTAAGCACCCAAAAGTTCTCCTCTCCAACCTCATACCAGCAAATTGGTGTTTTGCACCTTCGACTATACAAAGCTTCAAATGGTGCCATACCAACACTAGCTCTACAGCTATTGTTATATGCAAACTCAACAAGTGGCAGCTGATTCTCCTAGCTACCTTTAAAGTTTAGTGAGCAAAAGCATGAAGCATATCGTCTAGAATCTCAATAGTTTCTATGACTGTCCATCACTTTGAGGATGATAAGTTGTACTATGGTCAATTTGAGTACCCAAGGCATCTTGCAAACTGTGCTAGAACCTCGATGTGAAACGTGCATCTCTATCTAAAACTATTGAAATAACACGCCAAGAGTTTTTCTCTATCTCTTGAACATAATGTTTGGTCAATTTCTCTAAGCTGTAGGTACAGGGAAAAAATGTGCTGACTTGGTCAACCAATCAATTATAACACAAACTGAATCATGACCTTGCCTTGTCCTAAGCAAACCAGACGCTAAAGTCCATAGTAATATGTTTCCATTTCCACTAAAGAGTGGTAAGTGGTTGCAATGGTCCGGTAGGCTGTTTGTGTTCCGCTTAAACCTGCTCACAGATATGATATCAAGCAACAAATTTCTCTCTTTCTCTCTCTATATCTCTCTCTCTCCATATCATTCCACCAAAAAGTATCTCACAAATCCCAACACATCTTAGTGCTACCCGGATATACTGTAAAACCTGAAGCGTGTGCATCAAGCATTAAATCATTTTTTAACCCTACATTAGAAGGAATACACATTCTTGTGCCAAAACGTAATGTGCCCTCGGCATCAATCCTGAACTCTGACTGTTGACCAACCCTGACTTATTCCATGATCTTAATCAATTTTGAATATGTGGTCTGAGCTTGTCTAATTCTTTCGATCAAGGTAAGTTGTGCCATTAAATTACCAAAATAGCTCCTAGACTCGGGAACTAAAACAACTACACCCAAAGCTACTGATAGGGATTTATGTTAAAGGGACCAGGCTTAGTTTTGGAACTTTTCATTGTATTCGATAGAATTTTAGATTCTTTAAACATAGGTCTTGTTTTTGCGAGCAACTCTGTATTGCAATTATTGTCGAATTATGTCTTTGATTGGTGGGATGCATGTTCAACATTCTTCATCACTTAGATTTTTAAAAAAGTCTTCGTACTGTAACAGAAACTAGTTGAATAGTTCTTCGTACTTGGACAAATAAGAGGTGTAAAAGATCTCAGATACCATTTGCAAGTTTTGGGGTAAGTCAGATGCAATCTTGCCCTAAGCATACCAACACATTACATTTTTCAAAAATATAGTCAAAAGAAAGACAAAACATTTCTCGAATTTAAATTACTGCAAGACAAAATAATTTTATTGATATGAAGTGCTCAAATATTTAATTACATTGCTGACACAAATGGCATAGGTGAAGAAAAATGAATTGAGCAACAATCCATTGTCATCCCCTGTGTGTCCTAATTGTTCTACTAAATTCTATACTCAAGCCCCAAAACCCTAATACATAGTATGGCCTCCAGTAAAAAATGGAGAGACAACTTCATACTTTATCGAACAGGGAAAGTGGTAAGCTAAGGTACGAACAACTCCCTTGGGGAGTGGTAGTAAATGGATGTCTGCATTCTCCCCATTCTTCAACAAGACAAACAATTTCCTCACTGCTTTCCTTGCTAAATCTCTGTGAACCTGTTGGACAAATACCATCATAAGTTCGTATATCAAGAAAACCATTATTAGCAAAACAAAAGATAGACACAATTATGATAATGATCATGCAAATACATTCAACATAGCATGGTTTTAAATTTTCAGGTTCACAAACTTCCACTTGTGTAACAAGAACTATGGACAAGTCATCACATGGTTGATAGAGAAGTATGCATGCAAAAAAGAACAACCTCTTTGTACTTTATTGGGCATTTGATTCCTAGAGGATATTCCTATTGTAGTTTTGGAAAAATCCAGCAATAATTCAGGCTTGATGCCAGCAACTACTTTCTAGAATCCAAAAGCTAAGTTTGTTCCTTTGGATTTTTTCCTCTTTGCTGGATGCCTAAATTACCTATTATCCATATGCAGCATCATACATCGTGGACACGGACCATACAAGCAGGGAAAGCACCACGTGGGAGAGACAAGTACCTGAATTTGGAAAAGATCCAGGAAGGTGCTAGAGCGGAAATTTGAAATGTTACTCATGTATTCCACATCTAAAATACAACAAATTGGACTTTAAAAGAGTGGATATATCATGCTGATCATATGATTTTTAACTTTGTATTACCAGAAGCAGCAGCCCCCCAAACCACTCCCCAAACCAATGGAGGCCAAGTAACATGCTTTGTAAGCTGAATATGAATCTTCCATATATCCTATGCAAGACAAAAGAAGACAAAAGAAGATGATTAGATCCTACAAGCAGGCATAACTAATAGCTCTTCCATCACAACTTGTATTTTTCTTACGATTATATCATGTTTGCCTTTTAAGCAAATCTAGGCATAGCTAATAGCTCTTCCATCACAACTTGTATTTTTCTTACGGATATATCCTGTTTGCCTTATAAGCACATCCAGGCAGTAACTTCTTGAGTGCAAAATGCAATCTTGTCTAGCTTTCACAGAGTATACCTAGCTGAGGACATCGAATCGCGAAAGACCTGATATTCAGTTTTGCATACACTCATTTCTTACTGAAAACCTCATGTTTATTTGGTCATTGCATTTGGTTGTGATTTACATCTTCCGTTCTCATGCTTAACCCAAAAACCCCAAACTAAGACTATATCTTTATGCTTACTTCATCGTGGTACATAAGGACACATCAAGGCATTCAAACGTACTCCCCCATTCCATACTGTTTCCCACCTTTTTTGCGGATTCCTAGAACAGAATTCAAAGGTGCACGCATCTGCTTTACTTGCCATCCTTGCCCGACCTTGACTTGCCAAAGGTTATTTATTCGAGTTCAGTTTACTACCTAGATACTAAAATTACCCGCCAAAAATTTATAATTGTCGATGTTTAGATGCTCAAATTATGTCGTAAAATGTGTAAGGCGTAAATTTCCGGTGAATTTGAGTAGCAGAGAGTGTAAATGTCTAATTTATACAGAACTTTCTGTGGTACCTAAATATTCAGCTATACCGGGGACTAAAGTCAACTTATAATCGTCGAGTGAAAAAGAAAAATTCAATTGAAGTCAGAGATATTGGATTGAATTGAATACTCGCATGGTTCTTTATTTGCAGTTCCAAGCGTCGACCATAAAGAGGAAATTAGAGGAAAGGCACGATGGCCGGTGATGATGCCTTATGTGGTTTGATGTGAGAGAGATTGAAAATTGTCCCGGCGTTGGTGATTTTTGCGATGGCAACTGTGTAGAGACTAAAGAATGTCGGAGTTGGTGATTTTTCCAGTGAATGACGGGTGGAGGATGACGGCCGGCGATGATGCTTGTGTGGTCTGACCTTTCACCAAATCTATCTTTCACATCAACTCTTATATGAGAGAGAGATAGATAGAGAGAGAGAGAGATGGTGAGAAAGTGCGACAACGGCATATTTAATCATTTTTATCGCCATCGAGGGGTCGTGGCTGATTCACTGTCACGGTGAGAGGAGAGGGGCGACAATGGTGGTTTCACCGGTGTGGAAGGTCACCGACGATAGGTGAGGTGCGGCCGACGAGGTGGACAATTGGTAGTGGTTGTTGTGGTATGATGACGACAGCCGGCGATTATGCCCTATGTGGTCTGATGTGAGAGAGACTTGGTGAGAGGGTCCAATTATGGAAGGCCGGCGATGGGCTGATGTGAGCTCTAATGAGAGAGAAAAATTGACTGGGAGAGAGAGGCTGATGGCCGGTGATGTGTTCTCTAATGAGCAAGAGAGATTGCTTGACAGAGAGAGGTAACTAGGGAAAGAGAAATACTATATCAAAACTACATAGTTTTATTGTCTAGCCTTAGGCAAGTTGCCATATATATATATATATATATATATATATATATATATATATATGGGAGCCGATCTATTGCTCGTGCGGGCAAATTGGGTTAAGTTGCCAGTGCGATCTGGCCGTCCACGAGCCATCTGTGGATGGTCCAGATATTTTTGTTACGCTTTTTTTCGTCGTCTGCTACATAATGTAGCGGACGCTACTGTTGACAATAATATCGTCTACTACATAATCTAGCGGATGGTACCGTCCGCTACATAATGTAGAGGACGACGAGATCTGGCCCGTCCACATCTCACGCGTGGACAGCCAGATTGCACAACCAACTCAGCCCCATTTGCTTGCGCGAGCAATGGATCAGCTCCCTATATATATATATATATATATATATATATATATATATATATATATATATATATATATATATATATATATATATCGCTTCCTTTCATACGATGGCTGAGCAGCATGACCTGCTTGTCACCACTCATGTCATGCAAGAATCTACCAAGTAGTTGTAAGCCTTGGTCAATCGTCTCTCTTGGATGTATCGAGCACTACAAACCTCTACCGGTCAGCGGCAACCTACTTAATGATGCCTCACCTAATCTCCTTATCATGAAGCTGAGGGCTTTTTTAACCGACATCTAAGGTCACACGACAGAAAATATATAATAATCTTGCCTTGTGCATCAGAAGAATGGCCAAGACCTTTGCAATGGCCACATCACTTTTTCTAAACGATGAGTAACATCGTCATTCCAGGAATAAATGGCCTAAGAAGAGATATTACGAGGCTCACTCATCACTGCCTCAATTGTGCTCTAGCCGCTCTCATGACCGACATTTTAAGAAGCTCAACTTCACAGCATCAGTCATCATTCGGTGCCCCCTTTACAGACAATATTTGTGCTGATCTAGCCGAGCACCCATGCTCCTTTCTACAAGCAGTTGCTAAAGCCTCGATATGGCCTAGCATACGCACTCCCTTCCATGGAGTCCCCTAAACCTTAGTCCTGTTGAGTACTCGCACTCCCTCGTCAAGGAGTTACATAAGCCTCCATCGCGAGCCACATACTTCTTTCTAGAGGAGTCATGTAAACCTCGCAGAGTACACACTATCTTTCATATTCCTACCTATTGGCTCATCAGATCGAGTTGAGATCCTTTGGATTCCTTGCTCATTGCTTGCCAGACCGAGTGAAAGAGTTGCGATGAACTCCTACCCTCTGCTCGTCAGGCGAGCAGAGATCCTTCAGATTCCTAGCTCATTGCTCGTTAAACTGAGTAGAAGAGCTATGACGAAATCCTACCGCTTTGCTCGTCAGACTGAGTAGAGGTCTTTTGAATTCCTAACTCCCTATTTTCTGAACCTAGCTCCTTTAGAGCCTATAAGCCTCTGCTCACCAGGTCGAGCAGATGAGCACATAAGAGTCTCTATCTCTCTGCTCACCAAGCTGAACATATGAGCACCTTTAGAGCCCCGATGGACTGCTCCCTCTCTGCCCACCAGACTGAGCAAACGAGCATATTAGAGCCTCTCAGTCTCTCTACTCGTGAAGACGAGCATACGAACACCTGTAAAGCCTCTGCTCGTCAGGCTGAGCAAGCAAGCATATTTGCCTCTCAATCTTTTTGCTCTCTAACCCGAGCAGACGAGCACCTTTAGAGCCTCTAACCTCTGCTCTCCAGGGTGAGCAAATGAGCACATTAGATCATCTCAGTCTCTCTGCTCACCAGGCTAAGTAGACGAGCACCTTTAGAGCCTCCAAGACTCTGCTTGCCAGGTCAAGCAGACTAGCACATTAGAGCCTATTAGTCTCTTTGCTCTCCAAGTCGAGCAGACGACCAACTTTAGAGCCTATAAGCCTCTACTTGCCAAGCCTAGCAGACGAGCACCTTTAGAGCCTTTAAGCCTCTACTTGTCAGGCCAAGCATACGAGCACATTAGAATGTCTCAGTTTTTCTACTCGCCAAGCCGAGCAGACGAGCACCTTTAGAGCCTCTAAACCTCTGCTCGCTAGGCCGAGCAGACGAGAACATTAGAGTTTCTCAGTCTTTTTGCTTGCCAAGCCAAACAGACGAGCACCTTTAGAGCCTCTAAGCCTTTGCTCGCCAAGTTAAGCAGACGAGCACATCAGAGCCTCTAAGCCTCTCCACGCTAGGTCGAGCAGACGAGAACATTAGAGTCTCTCAGTCCCTATGCTCGTCAAGCCGAGTAGACGAGCACCTTTAAAGCCTTTAAGCCTCTGCTCGCCAGGCTGAGCAGATGAGCACATTAGAGCCTCTCTGCTTGCCAGACCCTACAGACGAGCTCCTTAAGCCCCTCAAAGCCTCTGTTTACTTGACCGAGCAGACGAGCTCCTTTAGGCCTCTTAAAGTCTCTCTGCTTACCAGATCGAGCAGACGAGCTCTCTTTGCTCGCCAGATCAAGCAGAAGAGTTCCTTAGAGCCCCTCAGTCTCTGCTCACCAGACCAAACGACAAGCTCCTTAGGCCTATCAAAGCCTATGCTCGCCAGACCGAGCAGACGAGCTCCTTTAGGCCTCTCAAAGTCTCTCTGCTTACCAGATCGAGCAGACGAGCTCTCTTTGCTGGCCAGACCGAGCAAACGAGTTCCTTTAGGCCTCTAAAGTCTCTCTACTCGTTAAGAACGTGCAAACAAGCTCCTTTAGGCCTTTAAAAGTTTCTCTGCTCGCCATACCAAGCAGACGAGTTCCTTAGGGCCGACAGTCTCTCTGCTCATCTGACCCAGCAGACGAGCTCCTTAAGGCACCCAAAATTTATCTATTCGCCAGACCGAGCAGACGAGCTCTGTTTTGCTCAACCATTGCTCCATACTCGTCTAGCCGAGCAGGAGAGCTCAATCATTGTTCTCTGGTCGTCTAGCCGAGCAGATGAGCAGCCACTACTCATCTGCTCATCCAGCCGAGCAGACGAACGTCCTTTTAAAAGGTACACTCTCTACTCGTCTGGCCGATTAAACAAACTCTTTAAGCCTTCAAATCTTCATTCACTTGGTCAAGAAACAAACCAAATGTTTTTCCACTCTGCCATTGAACGAAGGATGTTGTCCAAATCCCGATGCTAAGACAACTATTCTGCTTCTACATTCTTTCTAAAAAAGAACATGGAATGGGGGGGCAAATGATATGGGTAAAAAATTCATGCCTCTTGGGAGGGCGACAAGAAAAATACATGCCACTTGGTCAAGAAAAGTACTCCAGGGACCTTGAAACCATTCCACCATTCCTGGAGTAGTGGGAAGTGGCACTCCCCCACTCTCCCACTCTCCCATTAAGAGTGGTAACTACCTATTATGTCCGCTAACCGCCCATTAAAGAGAAGGTAACTTACTATTTAATACACTCCTATATAAAGGAGTCTAAGGACAAGAGAAAGGTGGGTTCACAATATCTAATACACTCGTATATTCTCTAATCTTCGCTCCCTGCATGCTTTCTTTAATATTTCTGATTTAAGCATTAGAGACTCCCCGCCGGAACACCTTTCGGAGGCCCTGGCAGGACACCGTATGCTCGTGTTGTGCTTCTCAGGTCTGCTCACGTGTTCGTTTGGTCCCAACCGACGCTCATTCGTTCCCAATCAATTTTTGGCCATAACAGTTAAAGTCTAAAGTATGGTGAGAAATCTAGAAACAATTGCTAATACAGAGGAAGACCTGTAGCATAATCTATCCACAAATTAAAAGAAACTACCTAAGTATTACTTTTTGGCATATTGTGGAAACCACTTAAAAAAAATAAGTTGAGCTGATTTCAACAAACCAATTACTTCAACCGAAATGGTCACAGGTACCAACACTCACCATTGGACAATGGAAATTAAAAAGAAAAAAGAGAAAAAGCACATAGAATAAAGTGAAAGTTATCAACATGATGATTGCGGAAATTAAAAGAAATGCAAACCAACTCTAAAAGAGAACAAGACCTCAAGATTTGGCTTCCTTAAACTGTCGTGTTGGATTTGATCGGTCCAATCCAATTAGGTGGCCTAACGGGTCATACTAATGTTTACTATATATTTGACTTGGACATTAATTAATTAAATTGGCTAAATAACATTATGTGCCTATTATATTTTATCATCCAATACTCTAATAATTTATTGTGTATAAAAGGCTTATAAACCATAATTTCTTAACTTTGATGAACGGTTGAGATTTGTCAAGCTTTAGAGTTGATCCCACTACTCTCTCTATATAAATATCTCTTTTTCTTGGTGGCTAGGATATGATAATGTTTGGCTACTCTTTTTGGCTCCTAGTCTAATAGAAAAAATATACAACTATATTCCATCATCAAGGATAAAGAAGAGTAGTGAAGATCAATACCAAAGAGAATACGTTCGCTTCTGCATCTTGGTGTCCTTTCATCATCGGAATAAAACTCTTAGTAATCTATGACTTCCTTCGATTCCGGTGAGTTCAAAACCCTATTGTTCTTATGTTTATGCTATTGTAAGATTTTTATGATCTTGATTATGGGGTCAAGATGAATGAAATAAACTAACATGTGGTATCAGAGCCACGTTAATCAATTGCATGAACATAGAACTTTCCCTTTAAGATTCTTGAAATATTTGATGAATTATGTCTAATGTTAATGATAAAAGAAGAAAAAAAATCAGCTATGTAGCCTGTTGGCCGGTTTTGGCCAAGTGGCCGTTTGTTTGTCGGCCTTGAAGATTGGCAAAATTGGGCCGTAAGGGTTGGGAGTTAAGGTGTTAAATGGCATGTTAAGTTGGGCCGTAAAAGGTTGGCCCATATTATGTTAAATGGCCTTCTGTCTAGTTAGGCTGTTAAATGGCCTGTTATATTGGGCCATAAAAGGCTGGCCCAGATTATGTAGCCTGTAATTTTTTTTTTCTTGGGCATGTCTAAATTAAAGAGCCTAGCAGCAAGTTGAACTTCAATGGGCCTGCCGAGTTGGGCTTGTTTAGCCAGAATTACGCCCTATTTCCGGCCAGCGGTTTGGGCCTCTTTTTGCCTCTTTAAAGGGGCTTGTAACCAGCGAATTGGGTTTTTTTTATTAGGCCACAAAATTTGGGCCTGTTTTGGCCTCTTTAAATATTTTAATATTTATTTAGTTTGGGATACAGATGAATATAACGTGTCAATATTATTATAATTTCAATAATTAATCTAAAAATGTTAGATCATGCCAAATTTTTATGCTTCGTTTGGCATGTCTAGACTACTATAATGAATTTGAAATAACTAGTGGTTCTTAATTATTTTGGCAATAAGCGGCCCAACGGAGATTTATTGTCTTTTATAAGTTGAAATAATGATAAAACCACATCACGTTATGCTTATTAATTAATAATAATAATCGGCCCAACGGAAGATTATATTTTAGGGAAAATTGCAAAAAACAACCTCGTGGTTTGGGTCAGTTGCAAAAAGACCCCTACTATTACAAAAGTTGCAAAGGAACACCGGTGGTCGCAAAAGTGTTGCAACCCACGGTTTCTGTTACGAAATAAAAAATTTGTCCAAAATACCCTTGTAAATTGTCCAAATGAAAAAATTGCCCTTCATTCTTCACCACAAGCCCAAGCCCTAAGCCGGTGTGAGCAAGCAGGTGAGGCAACAAGAAGGGGCTGAGATAGAAGAGGAAAGGGGAACACTGGTCACCGGCGAGGGCCGAAGCTACGGACGGAAACGAACGGCGGTAGACGGACAGAAGAAACGACTGAAGATACGGCCGACCAAAGCTAATCGGAGGGAGGAAAAGCGCGATCGAGACTACCGATGTGAGCGACCGAGACTGCTGATGTGTAGACCGTAGATCCCTACACTCCGGCCTTTCACCACCACGACGTCAGACGAAAAACAAACGGTGGAACCCAAAATCGATAGACAAATCCAGGTGGAGCAGGCGCCGACGATTGTGATGAGGCAGGTGGCGGTGGTTAGGGTTTGGCTTATTGGAGTAGGAAAAAAAATCAAGATTTGGAGAGGAAAGAAATAAAGGGCATTTTTGTCATTTCGTTCGAATAATCTCTACCAAACGCACTATTCAGGAGCGTGAATATCACTTGCTGTTAATTTGCACGATTTTTTTAATGGTTGTAACACTTTTGCAACCGCAGGTGTTCCTTTGCAACTTTTGTAACAGCAGGGGTCTTTTTGCAACTGACCCAAACCACGAGGTTGTTTTTTGTAATTTTCCCTATATTTTAATTTTTAAGCGGAAAGAAAGGAAATAATAAGTCATATGTTAATAACCGGCCCAACATAAGGTTATAAGTGATATATTAATTTTTCCTTTTGGGAAAGGTTTTGTGTATTTACCTTTTTCATACAAATAAATTGTTTATCCCTCAATTTATGTTATTATGTTAAAAGATGAACTAACTATTTTCATCAATTTTCGGTACTAACATGCATGATAATTGTTATTGTTTAGCGTATAGTCCTGCTACAATTACTGGCTATCTTTCATCTATTGAATCATTTAGCGACACCAATTTTAGAAAATGAAAAGAGCAAATTAACATAATTCTTGGAATTATGGATCTGGATATGCTTTACGGGTTGACGCGCGCCTGTTGCCCTTACGGCTGAAAGTTCTACTGAGCAAAAGGCGGCTTATGAAAAGTGGGAGCGTTCCAACCGCATATCCCTAATGATTATGAAAGGCTCTATTACGAATGCAATTCACTGAGCTATTCCTAACTCAAATAATGCTAAGATGTACCTTGCTCATATTGAAGAGCAGCTTCAGGGCTCTTCTAAAGCATATGCTACTACTCTCATCACTAAAATGGTTACGCTTAAGTACAGTGAATCCAGCGGTGTTCGTGAGCATATATTTACGGATGAATGATATGGCTTCTCAACTAAAAGGCTTGGACATGAAAATCTCTGAAGGTTTTCTCGTGCACTTTATTATGACTTCCCTTCCTGCGCAGTTTGGTCATTTTAAGATCAACTATAATATGCAGAAAGAGAAGTGGAAGACGAGCGAGTTGATTTCCATGTGTGTCTAAGAAAAAGAGAAGCTAAAATCTGAACAACTTGATGGTGCTCATGTCGCCATAACTGGTCCATCTAAAGGAAAAGGAAAAGGAAAAGGAAAGAAATTTGGCAAAGGTAGCCTACAAGGGGATAAGAGTGCTTTTGTAACTAAGACTGACAAGGCAAGCTCTTCTGGTGCCAAGGGTTCTTCTGGTCCCAGGTGTCACTTTTGTAAAGATAAAGGACATATGAGGAAAGAAAGTCATAAATTTAGAGTGTGGCTGAAAAAAAAAAGGTAATTTATTTATTTGCTTTTGTTATGAGTCTTATACAATTGATGCTCCTTTAAATACATGGTGGATTGACACAGGTGCAACTGTGCACATAACTAATTCATTGCATGGATTCCTTTCCGTGAAAAAGTTAAACAAAGGGGATCGTAATGTGCTAGTAGAAAATGGAGAGAAAGCCCAATTAGCTGAAGCTGTAGGAACTCTCCATTTAGTTTTGGAGAATGGCTTCAATTTGGATTTAGTTGATACTGTTTATGTTCCCAGTATGACCAGAACCCTTATTTATGTTCTAGACTTGACGCTTATTGATATTCGTTTAAGTTTGAGAATAAAGGCTTCTCTCTTTTCCTTTACTCTAGAGTTATTGATTCCGGTTTGTTGGAGGGAAACCTCTACAAATTACTTTTGAATGCTTATTTTGCTGAATCTTTGAAAACAATTTACGTGAATGTTGTAGTTGCTAAAACTTGTGGTAAGATAAAACGAGAGAATGAAAACTCTGCTAAATTATGGCATAAACGTCTAGGTCACATATCACGAGGCAGAATGGAAGGCCTAATTAAAGATGAAATTCTTCCTTCTTTAGATTTCTCAAATCTTGACGCATGTATTGAATGTATTAAAGGAAAATTTGTAAAAGGTAATAAATGTGGTGCCACTCGAAGTACGGGACTTTTAAAGGTTCTCCATCTGACATTTGTGGACCTTTCCTTACACCGGGTATTGATGGTCATAGATATTTTATCACGTTTATTGATAACTATTTTTGTCATGGATATGTTTACCTCATTCATGAAAAATTCGACTCACTTGCCATGTTTAAGACTTACAAAGTCAAAGCTGAAAATCAACTCGACCTAAAGATTAAAGTTGTAAGATCTAATAGAGGAAAAGAATATTATGGAAAATTCTCTGAAACGGGTCGTAACCCTAGTCCTTTTGCCTTGTATTTGGAAGAATGTGACATCGTTGCTTAGTATACAATGCCATGTACACCCCAGCAAAATGGTGTAGTTGAACGGCGAAATCGTACCCTTATGGATATGGTACGAAGTATGAGATACCAGAGTTTTTGTGGGTTGAAGCATTTAAAACAGTTGTGCATATTTTTAATAGGGTTCCCAGTAAGTCTGTGCCTAAAACACCTCTTGAATTGTGGATACAGAGGAAACCAAGTTTATAATATTTTCATGTGTGGGGCTGTTTAGCTGAAGCAAAAGTCTACAATCCACATACTAAGAAACTCGATCCCAAGACCATAAGTTGTCATTTTATAGGTTATCCTGAAAGATTTAAGGGTTTCAGATTTTACAATCCATCACATACTACTAAAATTATTGAAACTAGGCATGCAATATTTTTTGAAGGTATAGTGGAAGAAGTACATCAAGAATAATAAACCTTGAGGAAATTCAGGATCATGTTTCTATTCCTGTTATCCAAAAGGTGGGTGTGCCATTACCTCATAAAACGAGGATAACGATGCACCCGAGGTAGTACCTAATGATGCGACCCCTATTATGGATCTTGCTCTAATTTCTGCTAATGAGCAACCTCTTCGAAGGTCCAGAAAAGAGAGACGGACAGCCATCTCTGATGACTATATTGTGTACCTAGATGAGGCTGACTATAATTTAGGCATAGAAAATGATCATACATCCTTTAAAGAAGCTATTATGAGCGATCACTCACCTTAATGGCTTGAGGCCATGAAAGATTTGTTAGAACCAATGAAAATAAATGAAGTTTGGGACCTTGTTGACTTGCCTGAAGAGGCCAAAGCTATAGGCTATAAATGGATCTACAAAACTAAGCTAGATCCTAAAGGTATTGTCAAAAGATACAAGTCTAGACTTGTTGCTGAAGGTTTCAATCAAAGGGAAGGGAGAGATTATAATGAAACATTTTCTCCTGTGTCAAAAAATGATTCCTTTCGAATAGTCATGGCTTTAATAGCTCATTACGATTTAGAGCTGCATCAAATGGATATCAAGACTCCATTTCTTAAGGGTGACTTGCATGAAAATGTCTATATGACACAACCAGAAGGGTTTATGGTTACAGGCAAGGAACATATGAAATGTCAGTTGAAGAAATCCATATACGGATTAAAGCAAGCCTCTAGACAATGGTATCTTAAGTTCCATGATGTGATTAGTAAATTTGGCTTTAAAGAAAATGCAATGGACCAATGTATATACCTAAATATCAGCAGGAGTAAATTTATCATTCTAGTTTTGTATGTAGATGATATCTGACTTGCCAGTAGTAATATGCATATGTTGCATGAGACCAAAAACTTTTGTCTAAGAATTTTGATATGAAAGATCTTGAAGAGGCCCTTTACGTTATAGGCATTGAGATTCACTGAGATAGGTCTCGTGGAATATTGAGAATGTCCCAAAGAGCCTATATTGATAAGTTTCTGAAAAGGTTCAACATGCATAATTGTTCTCCCACTATTCCTCTGTTGTTAAGGGTGACAAATTTTGTTCGCTACAATGTCCTAGGAACCAACTGGAGCAAGACAAAATGGAGCGTATTCCCTATGCATCAGTAGTAGAGAGTCTCATGTATGCTCAAGTCTGTACTCGCCCACATATAACGTATGTTGTTGGCATGCTTGGACGTTGCCAAATAAACCCAGGAATAGGTCATTGGAAATCAGCCAAAAAAGTCACGCGCTACTTATAAGGTACCAAGGATTATATGCTTACCTATAGGAAGTCAAATAACCTTGAGCTTATTGGTTATTCTGATTTCGATTATGCAGGGTGTGTAGATACCCTAAAATCCACATCAGGTTATGTCTTCATGCTCGCAGAAGGGCCTGTTTCATGAAAGAGTGCTAAGCAGTCATTAGTGGCTTCTCACACCATGGAGGCAAAGTTTGTGGCATGTTTTAAGGCTTCGTGTCATGGTGTATGGTTGAGGAACTTCATTACGGGAGTTAAAATGGTTGACACCATTTCGAGACCACTGAAGATATTGTGTGACAATCAGGCTGCTGTTTTCTTTTCCAGGAACAACAAATCAAGTGGTAGAATGAAGCATATCGAGATTAAGTATCTTTTTGTGAGGGAAAGAATTCAGAATCAAATAGTGTCTATTCAGCATATCAGTACGATCGCTATATTGGCGGATCCCATGACGAAAGGCTTACTACCCACTCTCTTTCAAGAACATGTTGCTAGCATGGGTTTGGTTGATTGCCTTTCCCTTAGATGATGGATTGTTGATTTGAGACATTTATTTACGTGATCACCTTTTGTTTTGAATTCTGGATATTATGATTATGGTTTGTTTCTTCTCGTTAAAAGTGCACATTTAAAGTATTCTGAAACAAACACTCATGTACGGATCACATGAAGTCGTTCATATTGTTATTTATTATGGAACGATGCAGTTCATGTCTATTAAGCTGTTTGACTGCCATATATGGCAAACGTTCTGAGATTGTAACCGGAGAACGGTGTTATGGTGTTGAGAGGCATGGATACCATCTTCGATTCATTTTAGTATTTTTGTTAAATTTGGCCTAACTTACGGGGTGTTTTGTTCAATTTCGTCATGTCAAAACTTATGACGTTAACCTTAGTATAACCCTTGGCCAAGTGGGAGAATGTTGGATTTGATTAGTCCAATCCAATTAGGTGGTCTAACGGGTCATACTAATGTTGACTATTTATTTAACTTGGACATTAATTAATTAAATTGGCTAAATAATATTATGGGCCTATTTAATTTTTATCATCCAATGCACTAATGATTTATTGTGTATAAAGGCTTATAGACTCTAATCTCTTAACTTTGAGGGACGATTGAGATTTGGCAAGCTTTAGGGTTGATCTCACTACTCTCTATATAAATATCTTTTTTTCTTGGAGGCTAGGGTATGATAATGTCTGGCTACTCTTTTTGGCTCCTAGTCTAATAGAAAAAATACACAACTCTATTCCATCATCAAGGATAGAGAAGAGTAGTGAAGATCAATACCAAAGGGGATACGTTCGCTTCAGCATCTTGGCATTCTTCATCATCGGAATAAAGCTCTTAGTAATCTATGTCTTCCTTTGATTCCGGTGAGTTCAAAATCATATTATTCTTATGTTTATGCTACTGTAAGATTCTAATGGTGTTCATTATGGGGTCAAGATGATTGAAATAAACTAACATGCCGCGCACGATGTCGAGAAGGATCCAGGATGCAAGTGGACTAACTAACATATTATAAACAGTGATAGGAATTTGAAATGTTGTATTTTCTCTTTTCTCACGATTTTGCAAAATTCTTTCTTCAGAGACGGGTCCCTTTTTCTATAGCCCAAAAGATCTATTTGTAGAAGTTTGGGGACTGATAAAATGGTACAATTGACTTTTTCGTACATATCCTTCAAGAAAAGGATGACATCTAAATTGAATTAAAAGGTCTAAAAAATCAAAAGCCTTATCTGATGGTTTTAATCAGACATAACATTATCCCGGATTAGGAGGACAATCACCCCAAGTTTGGATAAAGTCTCCTAAAGCATACGGGATACACCAAATTTTAGGAATCAATCCCAAGTCAATCTCTATAACAAGGATATACCTGATTTTTTTGAATTAATGCAAAGCAACTCTATAATCACTACAAAAAAAATTAGATGCAACGACGCCTATAGAGGAATGTTTCATAAAAAGCATCCTAAAAGTTTGTTGGGTCAAATACACGTAGGTACCCTGGAACTACCACAAAGTCTCAATTAAGGGTCCCAAAGTTTAATTTTTACACATAAGGGCCTGGAACTCCAAATTTGCAACAAGTAAGGGCATCCGTCCACTTTCTTAACGATCCAAGCTTTTCCGTCAGGGGCATTTTTGGGTTTCCATATTTGGGTGTTTCAAAATCCACCCACTCACGACCAACACCACCGGCAACACCATCCGGCTACCATGCCGGCAATTGTCCCTGCCATCTCTCCCTCATCACCACGATCCACCGCCGACCAACGCCGTTCGGCGACCAACACTGCTCCCCCATCACCACGATCCACCCACGACCAATACCGCTCCCCCATCACCACGATCCACCGTCGACCAAAACCGTCTGGGGACCCCGCCGGTAGTGGCCCTACCACCCCATTACCACGACCAACCGCCGGCCACAACCACATTTGCACACTTTCGGCCGCCGGCCACCACCAATCATGCCAACCCACCAACAGCCACTGCCGGCGAACTAAATCAATCCAGATCCCGAAAAACCCACGACCACCAATCGCCACAGATCTTTACCGGCAAACCCACGACCACCCAAAACCTTACCTGCAAACCCACGACCACGACCATCAAAACCTTACCTGCAATCTGGTTCTTTATTGTTCCACCGCCGGCAAGACCCTCTGGAAACCACCACCCAACTGCTCAACACCCTCCGGCAAAGACGACCCACTGCTCACCGCCGGTTCGAATCCTACGCCAATTTCGTCCATTTTTCGCGATCTGCTTTGGCCTCCGTTTTTTGCGATCTCCTTTGGCCAATCCAACTCATGTGTATTAAAGACCCACCTGAAACAAACTCACTCTCTCTCACAGTCTCTCTGTCTCACAATGAAACCCAAATATGGAAACCCAAAAATGCTCCTGACGGAAAAGCTTGGATCGTTAAGAAAGTGGACGGATGCCCTTACTTGTTGCAAATTTGGAGTTACAGGCCCTTATGTGTAAAAATTAAACTTTGGGACCCTTAATTGAAACTTTGTGGTAGTTCCAGGGTATCTACGTGTATTTGACCCAAGTTTGTTATAAGGCGCTAAGCTAGAAGCATCCTTATTTCTCATACAAAATAGGGCGCTTTGCAACCCCTTAGATTGACAACCTCTATAAATGTCCTAAGCAAGCGCGCCGAGGGACATTTGCTTTTTAAGTGTTTGGGTAAATATATCCCTAATTCCTTTTGTTGGATCAAGCGCTTACCACTAGACCAAAAGCTATAGCTGTTAGCAAGGGTGCAACTTTATTTCTTTTAAGTTTCTCAGAATCGCATCTAACATAAGGGGCTGCACCCATTACAGGCGCCATGGGCAGGGATGTTAAGCCCATCGAATCCTAAGGGAGACACTGACCAATTTTAAGGCTAACAATCTCCCCCCCCCCCCCCCCCAGTGTCAGCCGGGGGATTCGAACCCATGACCTTGCTCTGATACAAGTTGTTGGATCAAGCGTTTACCACTAGACCAAAAGCTATAGCTGTTAACAAGGGTGCAACGTTATTTCTTTAAAGTTTCTCAGAACCGCATCTAGCATAAGGGGCTGAACCCATTACAGGTGCCATGGGCAGGGATGTTAAGCCTATCGAATCCTAAGGGAGACACTGACCAATTTTAAGGCTAACACCCTTATCTTCCTATTTTCATTCCATTCGGCCACTATCTCTCCTTGCAACACTAAAATAACAGTGTTGTCTTTTTGTAACATTTTCAAAACATTTTCGCTCCTAAATGCTGCAAAATGTTTCCCTTAACGGTAGAGTTTTGTCCCCTAGATTTACTTACAAGTGAGCACTGAAGTCTGTTTTTAGTTATCACACATTCCTCCGGATGTTGGCAATCTCATTACTAATCTGTTCACCTTGAAATTAGTTTAGATTGCCAAGTATTAATTTTTAGATCCCTGTACATACATGTTGTACATCACGATTGGAACATTGTACAGAATGAATAAGAGCCTTCGTCTCAAGCACGCAATGTAGTCGTGCTTTGCATCAAGAAGTTGGTTTATGTAGTTGCTTATTATGTTCTTTACTAGCCCAATAACCCAAGCCAAGCTCGAATCCGGTTTCTAAAATATAGTAAATCATAAAATTTCAAAAAGTGTATTAATGCATACCACATATCGTGAGAGAAAAAACATTAACAGTATAAAAAATATCTTATTTGGTTATAAAGAATAACCTTAGTACCTAAATTACTAACGACTATCTTATTAATTAAAGTATCAAAAAAATGAATTCACATGCATTACTCCTAACTTTGGATTATTAAATAACATTGTTAGTTTGATTAGGATGCACGCAATTATTATGAGATATTTGCATATACACGTGTTGTTTACCTGTAATTTCTTTATATTGTAAGCTGAAAGGCAAAGAGTAGATAACAAACAAAGTGGAGTTGCTAAATACTTCAAATGGATATTGGCTTAGCACCTAGAGTAGTAGAATAGTCATGCCGGTCCCATATAGAATTATAAAGCAAATATGACTTTAGTTGTAATTATAAATGGTAACACTATCACGTATCCCTTTTGAAATGTACAAGTTATATATGAATTTAACATTAGAGGAATTTTAAGCTGTTACGTATGTTCTTGAGGTTATTATAGCGATTACGTAGAAAATTAAAAGGAAGAAACCGACATTTTAAATTTAACAGGACTTATTTATACATCTTCTCACTTTCAAATAAATTATCACTTTTTTGCAAAAAAGAAAAATAAATTTTAGCAGAATGATCACATAGTCTCTGATTTTTTCATATATATGTTTTTACTTAAGTCTTAGAAGATGCTAGTAATGAGAAAATTCAATTGATGAAGATGATGTGTCCTTGTTTTGGTGTGTTGAAATTATTTTTCACATCTTATACGACTATTATTTGTCACCAAGTATTAATTTTTATATCTACTATATGCATTTAATGATTTTTTTTTTCATGAATTACACTTGTTTTTAACAAAATATAAAATAACCTTTATATACCAATATTTGTCTGGATATATACATATATAACTATAATGAGCTTGCAAAGGATTATATTAGGCTAACTTTAACAGGCGAGCGGTAATCAACTATTTGCTATTGAATTCGCACAATAATCAGCACTCGGAGTTGTTATCAATACCACTATAATTATAATTAAATTTTAATGCTTATAACTTGTCTAAGATTTATCGATTAGTCTTATTTTTCATGAAAATTTAATTAAGTGTAAATGAAAAAATATTTTTCCCAGAGAGTAAGGGCCCTAATTTTCGTGGAAAGTTTTTTGCATCTTAAAGGTTTTAAATGTTCTCATATATAGTAATTAAGAATTATTGATTTAGATGTATCTTTTTTTTAATACATATGTGATTTCTTTTCAAAATCTCATACATGCGATATAGCCACTTTGTTGATTGTGGGGTCTTACCAAAGCAAAACAAAATCCTATAATTTGTTATCGATCTTATATTTTACATAGATAATTTTTGCAAGACTACGTTATGCATAAATATATATAAATTAATTAAATTATAATAAACTTAAATTAACTGTAACATATTTTTTTCCTTCTAGATCTCATATGTTATTTTTGTTTTTTGGATCCATGATTTTTTATCTTCGTAGGAGAGAGTTAGTTTATAGGACATGATAGTCAAAATTAAAGCCATGTCAATTAGTATATTTAGATTTTTAGAATTAGTTTTTAAATTGTATAAGGATCCCTAATATAGCCATCGTATAGTTCCTACAAAATTAAGTAAACTTAAAAATAAGGATCACATCTAAAATAATATTTACATACCTTTAGATAAACAAACATGTATAGTATATAACCTTTAATCATTCTCAACTATCATGTTAACAAATCAGCTTTATGACTATTACAATTTTAATTAACAACAATTATACCGTTTTTTTGTATGTCGTGTGCTCCCACCTAAAAATACCATTAGGTTTTTATTTTATTTTATTTTATCAAAAGGATTCTAAAATCTATATAATATATTGATAAGTATTTACAATGATTATGGTAAGCATATACTAAAATAATATAAATATGAATCAATTGTTACATTATGTTTAGGGTCAAATACACGTCGGTACCCTGAAATTACCACAAAGTCTCAATTAAGGGTCTCAAAGTTTAATTTTTACACATAATGGCTTGTAACTCCAAATTTGCAACAAGTAAGGGCATCCGTCCACTTTCTTAACGATCCAAGCTTTTCCGTCAGGGGCATTTTTGGGTTTCCATATTTGGGTGTTTCAAAAGCTGCCCACTCACGACCAACACCACCGACAACACCATCCGGCTACCATGCCGGCAACTGTCCCTGCCATCGCTCCCCCATCACTACGATCCACCGCCGACCAACGCCGTTCAGCGACCAACACCGCTCCCCCATCACCACGATCCACCCACGACCAATACCGCTCCCCCATCACCATGATCCACCGTCGACCAAAACCGTCTGGGGACCCCACCGGTAGTGGCCTGCCACCCCATTACCACAACCAACCGTCGGCCACAACCACAGCGGCACACTTCCGGCCGCCGGCCGCCGGCCACCACCAATCATGCCAACCCACCAACAGCCACCACCAACGAACTAAATCAATCCAGATCCCGGCAAACCCACGACCACCAATCGCCACAGATCCTTACCGGCAAACCCACGACCACCCAAAACCTTACACGCAAACCCACGACCACGACCATCAAAACCTTACCTGCAATCTGGTTCTTTATTGTTCCACCACCGGCGAGACCCTCCGGCAACCACCACCCAAATGCTCAACACCCTCCGGCAAAGACCACCCACTGCTCGCCGCCGGTTCAAATCCTACGCCAATTCCGTCCATTTTTCGCGATCTGCTTTGGCCTCTATTTTTTGCGATCTCATTTGGCCAATCCAACTCATGTGTATTAAAGACCCACATGAAACAAACTCACTCTCTCTCACAGTCTCTCTGTCTCACAATGAAACCCAAATATGGAAACTCAAAAGTGCCCCTGACGGAAAAGCTTGGATCGTTAAAAAGTGGACGGATGCCCTTACTTGTTGCAAATTTGGAGTTACAGGCCCTTATGTGTAAAAATTAAACTTTGGGACCCTTAATTGAGACTTTGTGGTAGTTCCAGGGTACCTACGTGTATTTGACCCTTATGTTTATTGTTAATCTCAATTGTAATATCATTCTTTTTTTCTTCTAAATCAAATATGTTATTTTCCATTTTTAGATATGTAAATTTTACATTCATATTAGAGACTGTATTAAAGGATACATTAGTAAAAATGAAGTTCTAATAAGTTAGTTCATTAATTAGTTAGTTAGAGTTTTAGAATATTTAGAATTAGTTTCTCATTTATATAAAGCTTATTGATATGAAAATCAACTTATCAAGAAATAAGGACCCAATCCAAGATAATATTTGAGACCTTTAGAGACATTTATAAAGTTTATATCTTTATTATTCATTGGAAACATAATACGATTACAGACCATATTTTTGCATCTTAATGGTTCTAAATATTGTCAAATATAGTAATTAAAAATTATTTGATTTTACTACACCTTTTTAATTCTAGTACATATGAGATTTCTTTTCAAAATCTTATATGTGCTTATATAGTCACTTTCTTGATCGTGCGGTCTTATCAAAACAACAAAATGCCCAATAATTTGATTGTTGAATTTATGTAGTATATAGATAATTTTTTTGCAATGATTATGTTATGTATAAATACATATAAATTTATTGAATTATAATAAACTTAAATTAAGCGTAACATAATTGTTTTCCTTTTAAATCTCATATGGTATTTCAATTTTCTAGACACATGATTTTTTATCTTCATATTCCTAAAAAAATTGTATATATTTAGAGTTTTAGGATTAGTTTTCGGATTATATAATGCTTCTAATATAACCCTCATATAGTTCCTGAAACATAAATAAACTTAAAAATAGGAATCACATCCAAAATAATATTTACATACCTTTAGATAGACTGACATGTTTAGTATATA
Organism: Escallonia rubra; assembly: GCA_033065855.1. Taxonomy (NCBI): domain Eukaryota; kingdom Viridiplantae; phylum Streptophyta; class Magnoliopsida; order Escalloniales; family Escalloniaceae; genus Escallonia; species Escallonia rubra. The sequence continues at coordinate 180,932 of JAVXUO010001871.1, read as the reverse complement.
AATTTAAGTCCTTTTCAACAATCATATTCATGAATAACCTTTATCAACGTTGCAATTTTAATTAATAATAATGATATATTCATTTGTTGGTTGCGTGATCTAACCCAAAAAATAACGCGAATCTTTCATTTTATGAAAATGATTCTAAAAGCTATATATTATATTGCTAAATCTTTACATTGAAACCTATAATGTAACATAATTTTCTTCTTCTCTAATAAATATAATATGTTATTTTCTTTTTTTCAATATACGAATTTTATATTGATATCAAAGAGTGGTTTTAAGGAGATAAGAGTTAAAATTAAGTCCTAGTAAGTTAGTTCATTAGTTAGTTAGAGTTTTATAATGTTTAGATTAGTTATTATATAAGACTTACTGATATGAAAATTAACATATTAAGAGATAGTGACCCAATCCAAGATAATATTTGAAATCTTTAGAGACATTTATAAGATTTACAATTCTATATCACATAAGATACATAATGCGATGACGTGTCAAGTAAAGAAGTTTTCTATGTGACGATGTGTCACACAAAGAAGTTATCGCTTCACTTATTATATATTACAGAGTATATAGATTAGCAGTTTTATAACTCTAGATTATGCATTTAGGAGAATATATGTTGTTCAGGGCTGATTTACTTTTTTTTTCTTTAACGTTGTTTAAGCCAAACGGTCATTCAAAATCCAAACCAAGATATGCTGAAGCATATCAAATCATCACCAAAGTATCGGCAACCATCATGGAGCTTTAAGTTCTTTATTTTGTACTCGTAGTTGACCTAATATCAATTTCCGCTTTATGGGTTAATATCCTATTGGATACTTCATATACGACTATTTTTGTATAATTTTGCAATTTAGTTGTAGATTGATTGTTCGACAGTCGTGTAAATGTTGATGGAAAGTTGAGTAGAGATTTTTCACTCCTTGATGGTTCTTTGCAAGATTTGGTGTAATCTTCGTTCATTTGATATCATAGCAATGTCCAACATATCTTTTGGAAGAATGTTGTTTTACTCATGGAGATCTTTGAACTTAGTCACTTGTTTATATGATAGGTAAGAAACTTTGTATCGTATGTGCTTATAACTTGTTGATCTTACATATCAAGCGTTGTACTAAGAGGATGATTGTATGAGTCGTACATTTTATAACTGAAATAACATCTTGCGTTTTTATTACGATTACAAGTTCTTGTACTTGGAAATTGGTTTAGTGCTAGCTCATTTATTGAATACAGAAAGTTGTAATGTAAAATAGTTATATGATAATTTTCTTTCAAAAGAAAATTTTATCTTAGGACGTTGAGAAATGACCTAAAAGATTTAAAGCAATGCTAAAAAGCTTCCCAATAGGGTTTGGTGTGGTTCAGTTTATAGGAGGTTCATTTGTCCCTAAATTATCTAGACAATAATATAGCATATAAAAACTTGGCCAGGACTAACACAGTTGGACTGGGCTACTGGGCTTGACTGAGCCCGATTACAGACTGGACTAGACTAGACTTGGACTAATGCGCTGGACAATTAGACTTGGCTGGACAAAATTAATTAATTGAGTTATATTATTAGGCCTAAGCTCAATAATAAACTTTCTCTAATAATAAAGCCCAACATTTATTGAATTAATAAATACAAAAATGGGGTGTCTACAAAGCCCCTTGGTGAGGGAGCTCGCGCCTGAGCGAACATCACCGAAAAACAACACATTTTCATTGTGCAATACGAAAAAGACCACCAAACTCTGTACAGACTCGAGGACCTTGAGATATATATGAGGTCGGACCTTTATAGGGCTTCCTGCTTATCCTCCGAGGATGAATCAAACCAACGTAGTTCGTGAGTATATAGATATTGTTCAAAGCTGGAGCCTAGTAACAACACTACACATGAAAATTTTCTCTATTACTAGAGCCACCAAATCAATTTGTATTGTCAACAGACAAAACCTATATCTAAAGGGCTTTTTAGACATGACACTGTCTGTTGCCAGAGCTACCAAATTGATTTGAATGGTCGGCTGACAGAGCCATTTATGTAGATGCCAGAGCCCCCAAATCGATTTGAAAGGGTCGTCTAGACATTCAAAAGAAGTAGTCTTGCCAGTTGCTGGAGCCACCAAAATTGATTTGTGTGGTCGATAAACAAGATGATAGTATTGCTAGATGCCGGAGCCTTTAAATCTATTTGAAAGGGTCGTCTAACAATTCAAAAATAACTTTGAATGTTGCCAAAGCCACCAGATTGATTTAAGTGGTCGACGGACAAAGTAAACACTTGACTAAGAGTCGGAGCCAACAACACGTTATATCGACTAGTCGCTTAGTCAAAATTGGACTTATATCTAAGAGCTGGAGCCAACAACGCATCAAAACGGTTGGTCGCTGAGATAAAATATCGAAAATATCATTCAAAATAGGAGCCAACATTGTCCAAGGACAATTGATTGTTGAGCGCCGAACATATCAATTTAATTAATGGAGAAAATATTACTTTTAGCCACAAACGCGGGATCTTGCATTGGTCTTCGACTGTACAAAAGTCATTAGATTGAGCTGCAGATTTGAGTATTTGGATAAGAAAACAATCTGAGGATAGGATAGTGGAAATGCACATGCACGCATGCATGCATACAAACGTTGGATTAAAAAAAAAAACTCTCTAAGCGGAAAGAGCTATGTATCATGCGAAATGCAAAGATAGGCAACACGCATATTAAGAGAACTAAACAATTACACAAACGCGCAAGCCACACAAGCATACGAGTACATACTTAACACAAGGATGCAAAAGAGTTTTTTTTTTTTTTGTGATATTGAAAATCGGTCGGTTAGTCAGTAGGTTTGACTAATTTAAAGAGAAAATAGTTGGTTAATCTGTTCATATTTGTGCATGATAGTTAGAATTTTTTTCAAGACTTCCAGCCCAATCCAATCACATTCTCTCTCAAATTTCTTTCTTCAAGGGCTCTCAATCGTCCAATCCTACCCTAATTACATCTCTAGCGTATAAATCTCTTCAATCATCTTCCATTCTCCCCAAACTTCTGAGAAATCATGGAGTTTATAAAAACTAGCAACATACATGAAGGAGGGCCGCAAATTGGCCAAATTTTGTGCTTCCGGCAGATATATTGAACTGACGATCACTCGCTATTGACTCGGGATCAAGGAGTCCACTTGAGCAAGCATTTTATCGTGGATGAAGTATGTATTTCATGAATTCCCTCAAATTACACACTTTTATTCACCTTTTTCACGCATGCAAGTCACCAGAATGTAAAGTATTACCCACACATGCTATTTTTCATGTATTCCATGCAAAAATTGGACGACCTTTTGTGATTCTTCTCTCTTTTTCTTGATTCTACAGCCTCTCCCCTCGAATATCCGATGTTGGCGCTCCCCGAATTTAGTAGGGAATGGTGGGTTAAGATATTCTAATACGTATGGGCTAGGATAGCGAATACTGGTTTTGAGCTTTTTCTAGACAGGTTACGTGTTTCCGCCTGTAGTAAAAAACACCTTATGTATTTTGCGGAGCATTGGTGGGATCCACCAACACTTTCTACTTGCCATTTGGGGAAGCAACACTTACTTGTACAATATTCGCGTTCGAGGGAGGCCGGTCATTACATGTATTGTTTCTACACGTGATGACATGCTTCGTCTGATTGGAATGGTAACTGTTTTGTACCCTATGATATCTTCATCAGAACTGTCTTCTTCTTTGATAGCGTATTCTACCATTTTTTCCATTCTCCTTTGCCTTTTAGATTTGTAGATGTGGAAGGTATTGAAGAGACAGAGTATCTCATTGGTTCTTCGAGGATAACAACACCTTTATTTTCCCTAATATGCATTTGTTCTAGTTGTTTACTAGCTAATCCTTCTCCGATCACCCATTTTTTAGGCCATGATAATTGCTTTGGATTTATCTTTCGTGCTTTTATTACTCAAACATTACTACTTGTTTGTTCAAATAGTTCTACTTCACTGTTTAGCGTTTTACTTAGTGGATTAGTGGTATTTACCACTCTGTAAACTAGACGGTATTGTACTGCAATGTTTTTGCAGACTTCACGTAATTCGGTCATGCCTTGAGTCTGAATCCTTAGTCCTAATGCTTTATTAAGATAAGGATCTTTTAAGGACATGAAGTAGTTTGGTGTAGTTTTAAACCAAACTGGTATGTTATACAAGTTACTTTAGGGCTTTTTCAAAAGTTTTCCACCGATTATCTGTTAAACAACAGATTACTGGTGTATCTCTGCCATTTATGAATAATGGACAAAGATTAACTTGTATCATACCAATATGGACTTAGTGATATCCTTCTCTAAGGTATTGTTTTGCCTTATTTGTCTTGAAGAGAGGAATGTCTAGTATTCTTTCTTCAGTTTGACCTGTTGAGGTTTCTCCTTCAGAGATCTCTACGTTCATCTTACTCCTGAACCTGAATATAGAGTTTTTGTATATTTCTCCAACCTTGATTTTAGGCATCTCCCAATGGTTTATAGTAGAACCGAGAGTTTTTTCCTCAATTGATTCACTATGACTAATTATGATATTAGATAAGGAAATCATTTCTTCTTCATGGTCATAGGTTTCTGACATCATGAAGATCGTGTCTATGCCTTTTAAAGTTCTGTTTAAACTTTCTTCGTCATCTGATGTTGTTTCATCATCAGATTCGTAGTCGTATTCTGAAACAAGCTCTTCTACTTCGTCTTCAGAATCTAATTCGTATCTCCATGCTGGCTCGTATCTTTCTTCAGCGAATAAGAATGATCTTATATTTTGCTTTATTTTCTTACTTGGACATTTATTTGCATAATGTCATTTTTCGCCACATAATCACACTCTTCTAATGATTTCCCGTTTGGACATGAAGGTTTTTTATACGGAATATTAGATTTCTTTCTAATATATCTTCCCCATGGATTTGATTTTTCTCTTGATGGATTAAATTTTATTTTCTGAATTTTTTTCCATTTCTACACATATCTTGTTTCGTTTCCAAACCTTTTCTTCTCGAATTTTTTCTTCATGAAGTTTGGCTTATTTTCTCATCCATAGCTGTTTACCATGTTATCGACTTTAAAACAACAGTCATAACTCATATGAGCTTTTTTCATATCTTTTATTACCTATCCTTCAGTACAATATTTCTTTAGAACTTCTTCTACAGTTGCAATATTTTCCTCCTAATGAATCCCAAAGCATTCCGTCGTTTAGGAGTTTAGTAAAAAAAATTATGCTAACTCATCCCACGGTTTAGGAAGTTTGGCAACAAATTGATTTTGCCAATGGAGACTATCTCTGAGTTCTAACTTGTAAAAATATTTTTTAAATTCACAAGTGTAAATTTTAAAATAGCACATATCACATATTTGTAGTTTTGTCAAATTTGTGAAAGCACTTTTTTCTTGAATACCTATATTATTTATAGATATTCCGCAAAACTCTCTTTTGAGATTATCTGCATAAAACATTATCCATTTTTCAAAAATATTGAGCTTGCTCTGGGCTTCGATTATCATTTCGTTGTCTGCTATGCTATTCTAGAACCTAGTTGCATTTCCTCGCAGAGTTGCTCGAATAAAATGTTTCATAGCATGCATTTATGTTAAATTACCACCTATTATGGCAATTCTTAAGGCTTGTGCCTAATTATCGATTGTTTCTTCAGTATTTGAAATACAATCAATATCAAGATATATATGTTGTATTTATTTACAGGCTCATTTCAACCATTTTTTTGGACAAATTCTTGTTTTAAATTTGTCCTTATAGGGGCGTTATTAAATTTATAATTTCTTTCTAAATTTAATTCTGGATTTCATGCTCCTACATAGTTTGGATCAATTTCTCTGTTCCATAAATTCATATCAGCAAACGCCTTATTCACTTCTAATATGTCTCTTTTTTCTTCTTGTTTGTATTGTTGTTCTTTCAGAACAACTGGATCTATTTCATCCATCTTTGGTTTTTTCAATGATTTTTCTTTTTCTACTTTGTCTAAGTAGTCGTTTATTATTTTTTCTATTTCTTCTACACCTATTCCCTTTACGGGATATTTGGTGTCTTTTGAGCCACTGGAAGAGAGTTTTCTTTCGCCTTCGCTACCAGTGTATGCTGTAACTTCTTCAAATACATATGAAGTTTCGTTGTTATAGTATTTATTGGTAGTGTCATAACTTCCAAGGTTATCTGAGTTTAGGACGTGATTTTCACTTTCTAACCCTTTTTTTCTGAATTGTGTAATTCAGTTTAATATCTAAGATGTTATCTTGTTGAGAGTTCTACATATATTTAAAGTTTCATGAGATACATCCATTATTTGATTTAATAATCATGTTATCTCAGTTTTTCCAACTCCATGGTCTAAGTGTATAATTCATGTCATATGATTTAATAAACAAGGAATTTTCATGAATATTTTTGGTAGAATCTCGTCTTTGATTAGGCTCTGATACCAATTTTGTATGGTCAAATTCTCCTTTGGTCAGGAATGACATGTTCTAATCTTGAGAGGGGTCAATTTAAGTCTTTTGAGAAGTATGAATAGTTTTAAGTGAACTGCTGAGAAGTTGAGGGTTTAAAAATGAAATTAGCCAGAGAGCTGTGGCAACTTGCCAACGCTGGCATTTTATATATATATATATATATATATATATATATATATATATATATATATATATATATATATATATATATCATCTAATAAACAATTTACATTTCAGCCCCAAAGTTTTTAAAAGGGATAATATTATTTATATCCCTCAGTTTAGGGGTAAATTACAGCCGAGGACACAAGTTTGTGTTTATATTAATTATATCCGTTGACCACACGGAATACAGATGGTGTTAAATTTTTGTGTAAAATGACATAATTGCCCTCTAGAACAATCCACTCCTCTCTATTCCCATTCTCTTTTTCTATCCCTTCTCAAACCCATCGAACAACCACTGTCATTCACATTCTTCCACATCCAATAACCATAACCACTACCAAGAAATTATTTACTGAATCATTACTGCCATTCGCCGCCACGGCACTAGACTTGCCATCCTTATTAATCCACTTCAACTGCGTCTTTGGACCAAAATAATTAATTAAACCCCAAGTTTTCAAGAAATCAAATACCCTCCGAACCGAACCCACGTCTGTAATTATGCTCTTCCTGGCCTCTGTAAACCTTATCCTTTCACCTAGGATTCTCCCTGAAACTTCTAATTATCGAGTTCCTGTAGTATTTGAAAACCTGGGGTTCTTAGACGCTGATATCCAGTCAAAAAACTCCGGTAGAAATTGGGACTCGCAGTCGTCCACATCCTTCCACCAAGACCACCCCAAAAAGTATTGGCAGCATACCCAAATCTCGGTATGGTGGATAAGGATGGAGATCTGGGTATGATGGTGGCTGATAGGGATGGAGATCTGGGAAAGGTGCCGTGGTGGATTGAATCTGTGATGGGTTTGTGGTGGGTTTGGTGACTGGTGATGCCCCGTTGATTGGCTGGTTAATGACTGAAACGACGGTGGTGGTGCGTATGGCTGGACTGATGGTGGTGGTTTTGGTTTTCGTGTTGGAGGTGACGCCGATGGTGGGACGATCGTGGAGGTGGCAGGTGGTGGCCTTTTGTTTTGGAATTAGACATTGGAATTAGATAGAGATGGGAAGACAGAATCAAGATTATGAGAGCAAGGAGAGAAGAAATGGAAAGAGAGCAAAGAAAATGGGAAGGAAGAGGATATGTATAAAATATGTATGAGGGGTAATATTGTCATTTCCAAAATATGATATTACTACATCAGCAAAAACCGTTAGTTAGGGTCACAGAACCCTAACGGTGGTCATATATGATACAAAATTTTAACATTTTGGATAAGAGTGCAAAATTTTAAAACTTATGTCTTTGACTGTAATTTATCCCTAAACTCAGGGATATAAGTGATATTATCCCTTTTTAAAATGACCCCAAAACTTTTTAAAATTACATTTTGACCCCAAGATCATTTAAAGCTTTCATAATCTACTAACACCTGAGTATCGCTCAAAATTATTGCCTATTTATTTTTTGGATCACAGATAAATTATTTTAAACAGCTCGAAAAAGTGTGGAATGTTACAAGCTCACTTTGATTCTCCTTTCACGACTGTCATAATAGAGTATGTCATCTTTCAGTTCATTGCATAGTCAATGTCGTCTGAATGCATTTTGTCTAGAAGCCCCCAGTGATTCCCCTTTTATGGCAGTCGGGATGGTTATGTCATTCTCCAGTTCATTGAATATCCAGCATTCATCTGTCTGCATTCCTGTCCAGGGGCTACATGTGATTCCCCTATCCTGACACTCAAGGTCAGTGTCTTTGTCCTGTCTCCAAGTCTAGACTATAATGTTCTGCCTTCAAGAAGAAAATTTAAAAAAAGGTTTTAAATAAGAAGAAAGTAAAATGTCATTCTTGCCATAACTTTTCAATCATGCTCCTATCTTTTCTTTTTCAGGCCCAATTTTGAGTCCAAGGGTATTTAAAGTCTTTTTTCCAAATTAATTCTTAACTACATTTGACTTGATCCCTTCCGAATGAGGGTATGTAGGCAACCTCCAGAGGGTGCAACCATTTTTCAGTTCAAGTCTGTCAGTACGTGTAGGTCAGTTACATTCCCCATTTTTCCAGTCCGGATCCAATTCGAGAGTAGTATACTCTCAGTACGAGTTAGTACGAGAAAGTCATGCATTATCTTTTTCACAATCCCCGTCCCATTCGAAGTCCATTGATAGAGGGTATAAACCCTCAGTCTTGGTCGATATGAGTATCGCATACCTTATTATCCCAGTTTTATTCTCAGTCCAATTCCAGTTCAATTGGCATATCCAAAAAGATTCATGTGCGCCCTCTCTACGAATACCTTTCCCTTGGTTTCAAAGCGTCCAACGGCTTCCAAACGTTATTGGCTCTAATTTTTGCTCGTGAGTCTTTTCTCTATGTGTCGAAATGCCCATCCGCTTTTACGCATTGTTGGCTCTGACTTCCACACATGAAGTGTCCAATCGCTACCAGATGTCAATGGGATTTCCAAGTCCCTAAACGTCCATCCGTTTTTACGCGTTGTTGGCTATGACTTTGAAGGGCACCTCTTTCCTGAATTGCGTTGGTTTGATTCATTTCCAAGGATACGTAAGAAAACTTTGCAAAAGCTCGACCTCATATTTGTGTGAGTCTTTAGAGTATGTCTTGAGTCATGTGGTGCTTTTTCGCTCGCACTTGAGTTCCTTACCAAGGGGCTCTGTAGACACCCCATTTTTGTCATTTTATTTTATCTTTTTATTAATTCATGTCAGGCTTTATTAATAAATAAAGTTTATTATTTAATGTTGGGTGTAAACCTGATAATAAGTAACATGCCTTATTTACTTAATTCAGCTTAGTCAGTCCAGTCTAGTTAAAGTCCAATCAGTTTAGCCCAAATTAATTAGGCCCGGTCCATTGGATAACTAGCCTAATTAGTTAAGGTTTAACCCAAGTCAAGTTAAGAGATTGTGATCGATTAAAAGACTTGGCAACGTTTCATGATTTATCCTTGATATATGTGATTAATCCTTGATTTATATGAAATCTAGAGATAATTCCCGAATCTGGTACATCTTAGCTGTACTTTTAGAGACAATTACAGAATTAGGGTCTGGTAATGTTCTAAATTTGGAAAAAAATTGTTTATGGAATGAACTAACCGATTAGTTGATTTTTGTCAATCTGCGATTTTTATCACACAGATTCTATCTTGTCATCAAATCACAAATTGTAATGATCATTCTTACCATTTTTGGCATTCCAGACCATTATTAGTAGGCCCTTCGCCTTTATTTTTTAGGACAAGCTTTTTCTCTCTAGAACTTTTATATCATTTTTTTCATGAAAAGTGGTAGATCATCTCTAATAGGAATTTAGCTCTTCATAATCACTTCTATATACACAAGTTACATGCATCATGGATTCATCATAAGGATCTCCAAAGTTTCTAAGCAAGCGCATTCTCGAGGTACATTTACAGTTTTCTAGATTAACTTAGATAATAATGGTCTAAAGCATATCCTTCCTCGTAGTTACATTTCATTTAAAAAACATAAAAAAGTCTTTTACATTTTGCATGAGATAAGAGTCGAACTACGATAGTTTTAATTCCGATTAGTCTGATCAGATACGTTGGCAATTCGACCTTGTTGTCGAGTTCAAGTCAAAAAAATAATAATTAGCTTAGGGTGAGTCTTGTTACATTTTGCAGGCTATCTTTTTTTTATATGCCAAAAATCATTAAAAACAAAGTAAAGACCGAAAGGTTGCGGCGGGTGCCTAACATCTACCCGTTGCGTAACTAAGTCCCCGTAAAATTCTCTTGGTTTCGATAGATCAGTCGTCTTTCTTGGACACTTTAGAGTCACTTTTAAGATTTTTTTATTTTTCCTAGTTTGTTAAATAAAATAAGATGGCGATTACATAAAATCCATTTATCAGATTTTTTCCGAGGCGGTGCACCACTAGTGGCAACCCTTTAGCAACAGTGTGTGACCTCTAGGGGAGATGAGAAAATGGTGAAGCCTGCAATTGGTTAGTTTATGAGTAAACCCACTTGCCAGTTTTAGTTGTCAGCCATTATGGAAATTCAAGTTGACATTCCAAATCTTCTCCTATTTCTCTTGCATTTGCGCTAAAAGTTTCAGAGCATAGGTCATCATAGGCATGACAAGAAGAAGATCGATAGCAAGTTATGCCGACAGAAATCGGGCTACACCACTTTATCACTTAAAAATCAGCAAACCAAGCCCTTTAAAATCTGTTCAGGATCGGCATGTTCCATAACAACGTCCGACTCGAGAACAAAAAGAAAATGTACCTCTACAGAAACTCTAGCAACCTGCGCTTGACTATCGAAGCTGAATGCTTGGACTCAGTTTCTCATAACAAATTAGAGCACAAATGTAATACAGTACTACTTAAGGGACCAACCTAAATCGAACTTGCTTCGTCCACAAAGAACGTTTCGATATGGTTACCGAAGTTTACTTGCATAGTTTCTCCAGTTCTCTGGCTTTATTGATGCCTCATGAATATTCACAATGTCACATTTAGACATGAGTCAAAATATTTTGCCACAGTACGTTCACTGGGAATTAGAGGGGGAGAGGGCAAGAGAGTCCAGCACTTTGCAAATGAATGATGTTGCAAAAAAGGAACATTAACGGCATTTTCGTATTTCTATTCTGCAGAGAGAAGGTTCCTACATTAATTGAAAGGATCTGATCCTCGAGGTGATTGCCGAGACGCTTGATTTCGGAAGCCTGATTTCAGCTTCAAACACATTTTGCACTGCAGATTTAGGATGCTTAACGTATAAAGTTGCAATTTTTTCTGGCATCAGGGAAGCCCTCCTCCTTGAACGGTTGTCTGCGTCGCTTCTTTCGCGGATGGTCCTCTTCAGGACGCATCAGGTCATACTGAAAACATTCACAAAGTACGGCCATATCACATCTACAAAAATATGGATGAAATTAACTTTATGGCAATATAATACAATTCAGTACCTTGCAAGCAATGCAGCAGAAGCTCTCATCTATGAATCCAAATTGACAAGTGTCACAGAGATAGCGCCTCGGCAATATACGCCGTGCAGATGTAGTCCGGGGATTCAGATGTACAACTAATTGGCGATTGAGTACATAATCCTGTCAATAAACAGTGGAATGGAGAATTCCTTATACCAACTGGATTTAAGGATCCAATGAAAAATGAAAGAACACACAGCAAAGCAAATACTATTAGAATTTGTGAAAAGTGTTGGTTTTTTTTTTTTTGGAACTGTAAATTTTGGCCTGGGTTCCTGCCAGTCTTAATTAGAACTGCAACTCTTACATTAACTATTGTATGTTACTAATTATACGACGTTACAGACTAAACAACCTAACCAACAAAATAATGAATCAGTAAATAGAATATTAGCTTAAGAATAAGCCATATATTATATACTAAATTTGGTTGCAGCAGAATGGAATAATGAGATTGTTCTTGTAAACATTTCTGGATATAGTTTCTTAACTAAAGAAAGCGCAGAGAAAGAACAGAAGAATCATTTCATAACATAGAAATGCAAATATATATAGGCTCAGATAAAGGACGAACCAGGAGTCTGTTCAACATTTTAGGCAGTTCGAATCAACGGAAAGATTCCTGAATTTTAAGCGCAAGAAGCAACCAAAATTACAGGAGTTTTTATATTTTTTTTTACCAAAACTGAAGTGTATAAGTGAAATTGTCCAATTGTTCCTCTTAAAAACTGAAAACAGAAGAAAATAAAACCAACAAACTGCTGGTAATCAAGGCTAAAACTGGATAATAAAGGAACGACAAAAGGAAGAAGAGGAAAAGCATTCTTGGTATGATGTTGTAGTCTAAATTAAAGAAGTAAAACCAACAAAAGGGTTTCTGAGCAACAACTCGTGCAAGACTACAGAGAAAGAAAGACTGACTTCAATTTCATCGCAGTTGAAATACGGGATCATGTCTTCAGTTCGAACAACGCAGTGATTGACATACACGTGGACTTGGATGAATTCGTGGATACCAACAGGATGTTCGGCGGTGGCGAGGCAGTGCCTGCAAACGGACCTCTCGCAGGCAATGCAGAAGAATCTCCTCACGTTATCGGGAAGGTCAGCGTGAACATTGCAGTTGGCCACAAAGTAAGGGGTAGCCAAGAAGTTAGGCAACCAGTGGGGTATATCAACTTCCTGTCAAAAAGAACCCCAAATCATGCAAGATTTTCACTGTTAAACATAAACATGTTTGGCTAATCTCTAATCATGCTAGCCATCCAAATTTAGGGTGAAAAGCAGAAGGGTTTTATTAATGGGTTATGGGGAGGTCAGAGTTTTGTGAAAGAGAGTTTTTTAAGATTCTAGCTGTGTATGCGTGCGAGAGAGAGAGAGGGAAAGAGATAATTTATGAAATTGCAGAGAGAAACAAAAGAGAAATCAAGAACGGGGTGGTTCGCGAAATATAGTAAAAACGTACTATTAAAGACTGTGAAATCCAGAATGTACTTGCAGGGAAGAAAACATACAGTGACACTCACACACACACACACAACACACGCCTACACAAGCACAAGAAGGTGAAACAGAATCGTTTCTTGGTGCAAACACTAACGAATTGGGAGTGAATTGAATCACAGGTAAAAAGGTGAATTGGTGCTGCTTACCATTGATCTGGGCCTGAAGCAGCAGTTGAATTCAAACGTGGAGAGAGATTTCAATGGGTCAAAGAGAGTGTAAGGGCAGGAAAACAGGGTTTTGGGGGGACCAAAAACAGAGGCAAAACAAGCCCTCAATGATTCCTTTTTCTCTTTCCTTCTTTTTAAGGTGCAGATAATTTCTTGGCCGTGGGGGATACAGAGTGCAAGGCTAAAATCAGAAATTCTGAGAGAGAGATGAGATGAATAGAGGGTGAAATCAAAGGGGTTTCTCTGTTCACAATAGAAGCTTTTAAAGATGGAGTTGGGCGGGGTAATCGGTCGGTGTATTGAAACTTAACCATAGCCGTGCGTGGCATTTTCCAGTTTCCCTCCAATTAACAAGATCTTCGACCGTTGCTTGCTCAGTCCCAATATATATTGCATTGAATTTGAACTTTACATCATGAACTTACTTCAACGTAAGTCTTTTACTTTTTCTTTAACCTCCCCGCTAAATTCTAACCCTGGTTGATTTTGAAATCCAAAACTGGATCAATTTATGAGAGAATCCCGATGGGCTTAAACACGAAGGACAAATATGTTAAATGTTGGTTATTCTAATGGAATGGTTCGTGTAAGCCGACTTGTGATACTACCTTCTAAACTAAAGAACATAATAATAATAATAAAAAGAGAAAGTTATCACAAAAGTGAAGTGTGCCTTCTGATTGATCATTTCATTTGGGATATCCAACTATACGATATCTTAGGTAAGTCTCACCTAGGGATGGCAATGGGGCGGGTCGGATGCGGATCTTATAAAATCCGCACCCGCCCCGGTAGCCCTAAAATCCCACTCCGCCCCGCCCCGCCCTACCACCGGGTTATTTATATACAAAACCATAACCGATCCTAACCAAGATTGAAAACCCATCCCCGCCCCGATCCGCCCCGCCCTTCCCCTGTAGGGCTCAAAACTGTCTAGTTTGTCATTTCAGGCAAGTAATCCATCTTCAACCACAGAGCCACTACAATTCTCATGATTCATCACTTCATAAAACACTGAATAATTAAAAATTCAATCACAAAACCAAAAAAAGAATTGACTAAAAGGCAACACTTCAACCACAAAACAAAAACAAGTTACAAGCAAGAATCAGGGAAAGGTAATGGTTGGGTTGCACAAAACACACTGACCAGAGTAGAAACTTGAAAAGGAAAACGGAAGCAAAATAATGGTTACGCAATACTGTAAATTGAAGTCTCCACTATAACATTCTTTAAGACTCCTCAACTTAGTTGGCAATCCATGGGCATGTCCAAGCACCACCATTACGATGTCTAGAAAGAAATTATGCAAACTCAGAATACATTGGCTAAAAAACTTGCTTTCTCAAGTGACACTCTGACAGATCACGAAGGATTGGAGTGAAATCGAGCCGCCGGACGCCGACGGTGGACGTGATTGCGAAGGTGGAGGTGGACGCCGTCTTTGCGGGGAATAGGTGTACAGTGGTCGCCGAGGTGGAGATGGAAGCTGACGGTGTGGTGGAGCGGTGGACTGTGGTCACCAAGGTGGAGATGGACGCCGACGGTGTGGAGGAAAGCTGGACGGTGGTCGCCGAGGTGGAGATGGAAGCTGACGGTGCGGTGGAGCGGTGGACTGTGGTCACCGAGGTGGAGATGGACGCCGACGGTGTGGAGGTAAGCTGGACGGTGGTCGCCGAGGTGGAGATGGAAGCTGACAGTGCGGTGGAGCGGTGGACTGTGGTCACCAAGGTTGAGATGGACGCCGACGGTGTGGAGGAAAGCTGGACGGTGGTCGCCGAGGTGGAGGTGGACGTCGACTATTTGTGGGGAAAGGGGAGCCAAGCAGGCAGCGGCGGTAGGAAGTGAAGAGATTAAGAGAAGAATGATAATATTAGGGTTGGAAGGGACTATATATATATATGGATGGACGGCAGAGATTAGCTGGTGCATAACGGGGCGGGTACGGGTCGGATAGCGGGGCGGGTTGGGCAGAATACCATACCCGACCCTAACCCGTTGTGATTTTTTTTAAAAATACCATACCCGCCCCATAACCCGGTCAAAGTCAAAATAACCCGCTCCTAGCGGGGCGGGATCCGGCGGGTGCGGATCTAATTGCCATCCCTAGGCAATAATCACTAGCTTGTCTCGGTATGCGAGTCTTAACTGACATGTTTTCATTAAGTTTCCCAACACTAATTCTTTACCTCTTAGCAAAAACTTTCATCACTTCTATATCTAATCCATCTCCCTTACCCTCTTTGGTTTCCTCTCTCGTAGCTGCCAATTTTTATTTGACAACATGATGACATTTAGTTCATAGCGTCGCTAATGCAGGGACGTAGACGTAGACTAGGTCATTTAAGAAGCCCTTTAGGATTGATTCTAAAAAGTAGTTTTAATTAAATATGAATCAGTTACTAAAAATCAGTTTTAATGTTTTTAAAGAATAGTAGATTAAAAGTTGTTAAAGGTGTTTAGATAAGAAACGATGAAAGTAGATTTAGTATGGTAAAAGTACCATATAATGTTTCAACTTTAAAGGGGGCATTTAATCTCAGCTTATATGTGAGGATGTTTGATAATTATCTTTGTCAAACTTGATTCTCAAAAGCTAGTTAAATCAAAATCAAAGAAAATGAGGATTCTACATTTAATCAATTTTGAGCACGTTAAACAAATTTGATCAATTTACTTTTTTTCCCAAATACCTCGAAAACTGATTAATCTGGATTTAATCAAAATTAACCTTTTTTCCCAATCAATTTAAACAACTCTTTAACTAGACCTTTTTTTTTCAATCGATATGAATATACTACGAATAATAAAAATTAACAGAACCCAATATCTCTTCGGAGAGAGTTTACTAACCACACAGGTGGTACATGACACCATGTAATCTTATGTAGTTCCTTACGACCATGCTCTGCCATCACATGAGCTACCTCATTTACCCTACAACCGCTAAAAGAGAACTTGCAGTGACGAAAATATTTGGCAGTGAGAGACAATCAAAAATCACCACATCAACCTCCGGCCTGGCTCCAGATTTTCCTTGTAACAGGCTAATAACGCTGGATTTATCTCCTTCTAAAATAACTGAAGTAATCCCCAATTCCATAGCCTCAAACTATTTAACTAGACTTGATCTTTAGGTACTCAACTATTTAAAGACCACTCATGGTAAAGTTGATTGAACCTCAAATGGAGAGGCTGGAACTCGTTGCCTCTGGGGCTCCATTGGATAGGAGTCCCCTGTTGAGTGGAGTAAGCTTATATCTCCTATGAGCTAGCCTAGCCCTTGAAGAAGCACTCTATCTGGCCCAAGATTGCAGATTAATTACGTGGCCTATAAAATATTTGGCTTTCACGAGGCTGGCCCATAGATAAGTTTATTTGTTTTTCAATTTTTTTGGTCTACAGTGTATAACTAACTGAATTGGGGTACCTTCTCCCTCATTGTCATAGCGGGAGATTCAAACTTGTGAATTTCAGCGAAAAGGAAAGTGACCACCATCAGAAAGTAAATCATTTATAACTTTTAACAAACACCAAAAAAAAGAACAAAGAAATTTGTTTGTCGCTTATAAGAAAACACGTTTAAATTTATGGTTAATCAGTAGTGACGATTTTCAAAACAACAATATTTGTTTGTCACTTATGTGAAAACACGTTTAAATTTATGGTTAATCAGTTGTGACGCTTTTCAAAACAACAATACTTTCCATGATCGTGCCCCTCAATTTTATTTAGGAGCGGAGGCTATTATCTTGGAACTGTATGTTGTTCTTATTTTAGTGAGACGAATGCGAAGATGTGCTAGACTATTGGTTTCTACTGCACCTCCAACCATTGATACCTCTAACAAAGCAACCACCACATAAACAAGCCCAAGGCTCCACCACCGCACCTCCAGACACTAGCCACTACACACCCGCTCAATATCCCCACCAACTGGAGCCTAACAAAGTTTTCCACAAACGCAGCGACACCCACCACGAGCAAATTAGTCCTAGAAAACTTTTCTCTTGAAAGGGGGGAGAGGAATCAACTAGAGCGAGGATGAAAGCAACCATAGAACTGCAATCGTAGTTTGCAAGATGTTGCCGGCTACAAATCTGCCGACATCGCGGCTTTCATCACGGCTAAGAGGACCAGTTAAAGATCCATATGCAACAAAATTTGTGGGTAAAGAATGGAAGAACACGCATGCAAACAACACGCTAAGGCTGTACATTCCACCGGAGTTCACAAGAACCATTGAAATTGGGTCTCAACAATATAAAGATGTAAATGATATAAGACCTGGAAGTGGAGTGGCATCAAGCAAGGACTCAGATGAAGAATCGGGATCAAAAGAGGTGATTCTGCAATTAAATGCCCAAATTGAACTCAAATCGGTAAACGAAGCTTTGATGAGAAAATTAAACGAACAAGAAGAGAAGACAAATTTATTGCGAACGGATTCTAATGAAGATGCAGAACTGAAAAGGTGCCTAAATGACAACACCAAGCAGACAGAGATCGTGGCCTCAGATTCAGGCAATGAAGGACCATTGAATGTAAAGGTGAAAATTGAATTGGGGGCGCGTGAAATTCAGATGCGTGAAATTCATCAAAATCCTGAGGCAAGTACCCCGATGGAGAATCAAACAGTTGAAATTCAAACAAATTTTGAATCGATTGGAGCGGGTAAGGAAGATGAATTTCCACCTCTACCCTCAATACAGAAAATCAAACCTGATCAAGGAAACCCTAACATATGGCAAAGAATTTCGGAAACAAAGAAATCGTATACGGCAATTGCAACATCAAATCCTGATTTCTAGAAGGAAAACAGGCTGGAATATATAATTCCACAAGAAATTAACGGAATTAAAGGCGTTGAATATACACAGGAAGACATTGAAGAAGATCTCAAAGAATGGAAGAATACTATAGTTTTCTATGTGCTTGGGGCTAAACCTCCTATCCACGTGATGCAAGGGTTCATGATGAGGAAGTGGAAACACGTGGGAACCTTTTCATGAAACTTGTTGCGACCAGGTATGTTCCTGGTTCATTTTGATGATGCAAATGCTAAACACCATATCATGGAGAAAGGACCATGGTTCTTTGACAATAAACCTGTAATTGTCAAACCATGGTCTGAATTGCTGGATATAGATAAGGAAGGGATCCATGTGGTACATGTCTGGATCAAATTTCCTCATTTACTATTACAATTTTGGTCCACAAAAATGATAAGTAGAATAGCAAGTGCAATTGGCAAACCATTATTCATGGATTAAATGATTGCCAAAAAAGAGAGATTGGGCTTTGCTAGGGTATGTGTGGAAATTGAAATGGGTAATACACTGCCTGAGACTATACCTATTAAAGGTCCAAGGGGAATAATTGTACAACAAAAGGTGGACTATGAATGGTTACATGTCCAATGCACAAACTGTAAGAATTATGGTCATCTAGTACAGGAATGTAACAAGAAGAAGATTAGCCAACAAATTTGGAGACCAAAGTTAATCCTCAAACTGAAATAAGAAAGGACATGATAAGCCAAGTGATTGAAATTGAATCAGTGGGAACTCATGCAATGTTGAGTTTTAGAAGGTCTCTTATTAATAGAAACCTATCCCTTACAAATAGCTTCTCTATTCTTGAAGATAATGCAGAAGATATAGAGGAGAATTGCATAGAGGAGAAGAATAGTAATGCAGGAAAAGTGATGGAACTAAATGAAAGTGGAAGCAACAGAGCATCCATCACTAAGTCTCAAAATTAGCAGGTGAAGAAAAAGAATGGGAAAAGCAATGCTAAACAAAAATGATGACTAAGCTTGCTAGTTGGAATATCAAAGGTTTGAATGGAGTTGTAAAGCAAAAGGATGTCTAGAAAAGGTTGAAAAGTAACCAAGTTGAAATAGTAGGACTGTTGGAAACAAGGTGAAGGAAGAGAATATTCAGAGAATTACTAGTAAGTGAAACAAGAGTGATAATTTGAATAATGTGTCAATACTAAAGGAGTATCAAGATTATGGGTGGGCTGGAAATGCAAGGACTTTTCAATGGCAGTGATCAATAAGTCTAGTCAACATATAACTTGTTTGGCTACACCTCATTCACACCATGCATTCTTCATAACCTTTGTTTATGCAAACAACAAAGGAGATAAAAGGAGGGCTTTATGGCAACTGTTAGAAATGGATGCTACTGAAATTGGCCAAAGACCCTGGTTAGTTGCTAGTGATTTCAATGTAATCAGGAATGCAAATGAGAAATTTGGGGGTGCTAGAATTAATAGAAGAGACATAGATGACTTTAACCAATGTCTCTATGAAACTCATCTTGAAGATATACCTGGTAGTGGTCTTTTTTATACATGGAGCAATAATAGAGAATGTGTAAGCTGGACAGGGCTTTACAGAATGCAAGATGGATGATACAAAATCCCAATACTATGATTGATATCTAAGCTCCAGGAATTTCTTATCATGCCATTATCATGATCACAATCATGGCAGAACAAGAAAAAGGCAAGAGACCTTTCAAGTTTTTTCACTTTTGGATGAACCACAGTCAATTTATCAGATTCTGAAGGAAAATTGGGCTAAAGAGGTTGAAGGGGATGCTTGTGCACAGTTGAGAATAAAGATGAAAACACTGAAGCCTGTATTAAAACAGCTTAATAAGATGCACTATAACAATATATCAATAAGGGTGCATGGGAAGTTTGAAAAATTGACAAATGTTCAAAACCAGATTTTGAAGGAACATGACCATAATCTTGTACAAACAGATAAAAAGCTGCATAAAGAATATTACCAACTAGTCAAGGATGAAGAAGCTTTCTATTATCAAAAAGCTAGAATCAAGAATCTCAATCTTGGTGACTGCAACATTGCATACTTCCACAAGAAAATGACAGTGTACAGAGCTCATAACAGGATATTACCTATAACAACAGTGAATGAGGAACAGGTAACTGGAAGGAAGGAGGTCCATCAAACTGCAATTAAGCATTTCTTTGACTTTCTTGGAACTCCTGAATTGGCTCAGCCCCAAAGCAAAACAAGACTCAATGAAGTATTAAACAAGCATGTTTCAATGACTGATCAAGCAATGTTAGCAGCACCTATTACTGAACAGGAAGTGAAAACAACTATATTTGAATTCAAGCCTAACAGAGCTCCTGGCCCTGATGGATATAGTGCTGAATTCTTTCAAATGAACTGGAACATAGTGGGCAAAGATGTGACAACAGCTGTCTTGGAAATGCTCAACAGAAGAAAAGGTACTAAGTTCTTCAATAGTACTGCTTTAACCTTGATCCAAAAAACCACATGTCCTAACACTATGAGGGATTTTAGACCAATTGCATGCTACAATGTGGTCTATAAATGTGTGTCAAAAATCTTGAGTGCTAGAATTAAGAAAGTCCTACCAAGCTTGATAAGCTTGAATCAATCTGCATTCTTAGCTAACAGGTAAATTGTTGATAATATCCTTTTAATGCAAGAGATAGTGAAGAATTATCATAGAAAAGGGGGGGCACCAAGATGTGTGTTGAAAATTGACTTGCAAAAAGCTTATGATTCGGTGAGTTGGGAATTCCTCAAGGCCATAATGGAAATAAGGAGATTTCCTAGTACATTTGTGGAGTCAGTTATGGAATGTGTCATAACAGCAAAATTCTCAATCAACTTAAATGGAAGTATGGAGGGATATTTTGGTAGTGCCAATGGCTTGAGACAGGGTGATCCCATCTCTCCATACCTCTTTCTACTTGTGATGGAAGCATTTTCAGGGCTTATGGAGTATGAAACCAAAAAAATAACCCTAGAGGGGGGGGGGGGGGGGAAAAGGCTTTTAAGACCACTTTAAAAATTAACAAGTAATTACTACAAACTTAGAGAAGCTATGAATAACACTTGAAAAGCTTCAAACAACAAACCTTAAACACAATAACTCAAATAAGCAAACTAACCAATCTCAACATAAGTATAAAAAAATAATGTAAAGTGAGAAGGGTTTAGAGATACTTGACGCTTGAGATTTAGATGGTTCGGCTTGAATTATCCTCAAGCCTACGTCCACCCCTTCAAGGAAGTCTCTTGAAAGGCCCTAGAATCCACTAGTATGATCTTTCTTACGAGTCAAGATCAAACCGCTTACAATCCTTTGATGCTATACCCACATCAAGAACAAGCTTTGACAATCCCAAAGCTCCAAAGCTTGACAACCCCAAGCCTTGATACAAGAAACTTTAGAAGAAGAATTGTGTACAAGAATTCACTCTCAAGAAGTAGATGAGTACAAGTTTAAGCTCTAGAACAAGAGAGATGAGTGTATGATGACTTATGAAAGTGTATATCTCTCAAATGTAAGCTCACAATAAATGCTCTCTTGAAATGGATGAGAAAACAATGAAAACCAAGAGAGATTGAACAATTACTTTGATCTTTGAGAATATGAAAGATAAGAGAGCTTTGAATGCAATTGACGAGTGAAAACCATTTGGCACATTTTATGCTCCACCTAACTCCAAACGGTCATATTTATTCCCACACCTATATAGGTGTGGGAATAAATATGACCGTTTGGAGTTAGGTGCGCCAAATGGTAAATGCAGTCGACTGCATTGTGCCATTGCAGTAGACTGTATTCCCAAAGTAGCCGTTGGAAATTCAAAATGTCTAACTTGCAGTCGACTGTATTCCAATGCAGTCGACTGTAATAGGCTATTGGAAGTATTCCAGTCGACTGCATTAGAATGCAGTCGACTATAATACCTCAATGCCCAACTTGCAGTCGACTACATTCCAATGCAGTTGACTGTATTCCTGAAAAATGCAGTTTCCTTGTTTTCAAAGAATGAAAAAATTTTATGCATGCAAGGGAAACCTATGGGCAAGTTCTAGGTTACAGTCATCGATACGATCAACTCTCTATATCTAGTTTACAAATAAGGAAATAAAAGTATTGTAAAACTCAATCGACGAATTCCTTCGTTGATGCGTTCCGTTGAGTGACTTTGATCAAATTGCTAGTCTTATTTGTCTGTTTGCATGAGTATAAGATTGTACATATTGCTTCATCAACTCAATGCACGTTAGACAATATAATTATCAATGTTAGTTATCATCAAAACCAAATATAATCCTAGGTTAAATAACCGTAGGGTTAACAGAGTATTATGCAAATCAACCAGGGTTCCAGTATCATCCTAAATGTCAAGAGTTGAAGATAAACCACCTTTGTTTTGCTGATGACCTGTTCTTATTAGCTAAATCAGATAAAGTTACTTTGAGCTTGATCAAGTTAGCATTGGATGAATTCAAAGATCTATATGGCTTATCACCCAATTTAACTAAGAGTTCAATATACATTGCTGGAGTGGATGACAGAGCAAAGGATGTCTTGGCTGCTATAGTTAATGTTCCTAAAAGGGAGTTTCCAGTTACCTACTTGGGAGTTCCATTGATCTCAACCAAGTTGAAATACAGTGATTGCTCAGTTTTGGTGGAAAAACTCACATAAAGAATATCTAGCTGGACCACAAAAGCATTATCTTATGCTTGAAGAGTGTACTTGGTTGTTTCTGTGCTATGCAGTATGCAAGTGTACTGGTGCTCAATATTCATCTTGCCTAAAAGAATAATAAGACAGATTGAACAGAAGGTAAGAGCATTCATATGGCATGGTAGAGATGTGAAATGTACTAGGACTACGGTATGTTGGAAGGAACTATGCATACCCAAACAAGAAAGAGGCCTTGGATTTAAAAGACTAGAAGAATGGAATAAGGCAGTAATTTGCAAGCATTTATGGGATTTGGCCCATAAAAAGGATTCCTTATGGGTAAAATGGTGTCACATTTACATCATCAAGGAGCAGCATTTGTGGACTTTTACTCCCCATGTGGTCCTTTCATGGACTTGGTGTAAAATGCGAAAGATTAGGAAGCAATGTCATCAGTTCATTTAGTACAAAGTGGGAAATGGGAAAAATACCCGGCTGTGAAATGACAAATGACTGATTGATAAGCCTTGACCTATTTGGCGACAGAGTCATATATGATTCAGGGATTGCCAGAAATGCTACGGTAGATGAGATCATTCAGGACAACAACTAAAGATTACTGATGAACAGATCAAGAGCACTAATTGAAATCAAAGATAGAGCACTAATTGAAATCAAAGATAGAGAACAGATCAAGAGCACTAATTGAAATCAAAGATCAAGAGCATTAATATATCTCTCTGTAATATGTCGGAACTTGATGAAGGAATACTAGATAGAGAAACTATAGTAAAAACATGTAATAGATAGAGGAATGTACAAAGATAGGGACCGATTAATTTTGTGTACATATAGTTGAGATTGTAATGTTTGCACTTAATGGAATAAAAAGGACATTTGATAAAATAAAAATAAAAACAACCTTAGAAGATAAATCCTTTTTAACAGACTCACTTACCTTCTCCAACCAGTGGCACCACTATGCCCATAATCCCAGACGGAATGACAACCCATCACTCATTTTTGGCAGCTCTTTGGCCCCCAAACCCAGACAGACTTACCCAGTACAACCGCCCACGCCCTGCTCAGAGGCCCATCGCAAAGATCCACCCACAACCTTAGGCCAAAAATCAAGCGTCTCAAGATGCCATCCACAAGGTGCAGTGGCCCAAATAACATTAAGCACATGCACTAGAAAATAAACTTGCCTCAATAGGAAACCTAAACTACCACGCCACCAGGCACAGGAGGAAACTAGTGGTGGTGACGGAGGATAGAAGAGGGAGGCGGGGGGAGGGAGGGGAGAGAGAGAGAATAACTACGGCCAATGACTTTTGTTCTCAGCTAATTGAGTATGTTATTGCTAAGCTTAGAGGAAACTGATTTAGAGCTAGACTTTGTAAACTTACACTTGCAGTGACATGATTCAGATGGAGAGGAATTCAAGAATACGCGAGAGCCGAAGTATGACGAGTGACCAACTTCTTAAGACCATTAAGCACCGGATGCATTACAAGTACTTAGTTGGTAAAAGATAAAAAAAATCATTGAGCACTGGATGCATTACAAACTTTGCTCTACCTTGGAGTAACCTTTTTTTGTTCTTCCTTTTTTCATAGCAATAGAAATTTCTTATTCGAAATATCTTCTCTATAAGAGAATTATGACTGTACCATTGAAGGTGTTTCAAGAAATTCTGTTACGATTGGTTTACCAACATATTATGGCTAAAGATATCGTCTAGTTCTTGACCAAAAATAGAAAGACTAAAAAGGAAAAAAAAAGTGTTATAGCCCATTGGGATGTAAAATCATTACGTTGTTTTAGTTTCAATGAGTTTAGAACACGTGTTGGAATTAGGAATTGGGAAATCGATCTGGCCTCTACTTAGGCGAAGAAAAATGTGTCCTAAAGAAAGCCAAATTGTGAAACATTTGGCTGAAAAATCAAGAGAATTCAGGTAACAGCCAAACACAAAACGGTGCAGAAAATTTTCAAATGTGGCTAAAAGCTCCCAAGAAACTGGTACCAACGAGCGCAGTCCAAAATACTACTCATCACTCCTGTCAAGCATCCCTCAATATATGGGCATGAGACTCTTCTGGAAAAGGGCAAAACATAGAGTGTGAAACAAGGGAGACATAGAGTGTGAAACAAGGGAGGCAGACAAGCAACAATGCCAAAATCATTCCCTATGAACGGTGGTGATGGTACCTATAGTTAGACCAAAAACTCCCATTATCAGGTTGCCTGGTCTATCTCTGTCAAGTTTTATGCATGCTATCTAATGTTCATGAATTTTTTTTCAATGTTTAATGTTACTACAACGTCCACTTTAATAAATTTAGTCAGTTCAATTTGAGTGAATTCCTGTGTTAGAATTTGGTTACTTAAAGCTGATTGCGTTCTATCCTGATTTGACTTTTCATGCAGTCAATATGTAGAGTATCTAATATCTCTAAGTTCAAATACTAAGCAAGTAACATGTAGGCCTTCTTTCATTATACAGGTAGGAAAAAAATGTGGAAGCTATCAACTTAAACTGAAGTCAATCACTAGTTTTTTTTTTAATTGAAACGACATTAATCGTTAACTCGTGATTTTATTCAAAGGAACACAACACGATCATAAAATCCTTGGGTCCAGCCTGACCCTAAAATCATGAAGTTCCCTTCCTAACACAACAAGTTCATGAGCAGCCTTGCTTTCATCGCCTCTGACATGATGGATACTGCACTATTATAGCCCCTTTCTCTGCACTGCAACATCCTTTAGCATCATTAAAATCACTATTATTATGTCTACTAAAACATTTTTTCTCCAGTGGATAAGTGCCATCTCTTATATTTTTCAGGTGCTGGATAGTGACCAGCTAGTATAGATTAGCTTGTTATGCAGAGGAAAAACCATGCTTTCCTCTTATAAGAGGATCCACATTCTGCTGACAATAAGGGTCCTTAGTAGCCAAGTTACTGCGCAGCTATTTACTTGTAGATGCGATTATGGGTTATGTTATTCGACTTTGCAAGGAACGCGTTCGCGTGACATTTTTTAATTTTGAAAACGCTCTATATCCTTGGCTCGTCACACTGGGAGACGAGGGGAGTGCCGGAGTGGCACTTTTAGTGACATTCTTTTGTCTCAGGCTTTTTTGGAGTAACCATGGCAACCCTCTAGCAACGATAATAGATCTTTAGATGAAATTGGTGAAGGATAAATTTGGTCAGTTTGTAAGTAAACCCCTTGCCATTTTTGTTGTTAGCTATTATAAAAATTCAAGTTGACATTCCAAATCTTCTCAAATTGGACCCGTTGAACCTCCCAAAAGAACAGAGGTGAAGGTCCCTGTTGGCTGGTTCTAGAGCTGAAATAGGTTAGAAAACACTCAAGGAAGTGGTTTTAAGGATGCTAAAGAGGTTTGCATTTCAGCAGCTAACAAGACGAGAACACAGCTGAGTAAACAGAGCAGAAAACATGGGAAAATGGACTGATTTTTCACTCAAAGTCATTCTTCAGTTCTTACACTCTAATTTCAGCACAACACACATGCTAGAACCTCCTTTTTGCACTAATAACAATCTAACAAGTGGCCTACATGCAATACCCAAGTTAACTCATCTCAATAACCTCACACAAGACATAACCAAGGTTAACAAAAGCTAAACAGGTAACACTAACAAGTTAGGACAGCACATTACATATCAACATTCTCCCCCTTAATGTGATGTCGTTGGACTCCAAGTGCTTCTATGAATTTCTGAAACTTCACTTTCGGAAGTGCCTTGGTGAAGATGTCAGCCATTTGATCATCAGACTTGCAAAACTCAAGTTGGATCACTCCTTCATCAATTGCTTCCAGAATGAAATGATGTTTGAGGGCAATATGTCTTGTCCTGCTGTGATAGACATGATTCTTAGCCATTGATATGGCTGATTAGTTGTCATAGTAGAACTCTCTGGCACTTTCTTGCTTCTCTCCGACATCATCCAAAATTCTTCTCAACCAAATAGCTTGCGAACTAGCCAACCCTGCTGAAACATACTCAGCTTCAGCTGTGGATTGAGCAACAGTTTGTTGTTTCTTGCCGGAACCAAGAGAGAAACAATAGCCCGAGGTGCTCTTCATATCATCTACACAACCACCCCAATCACTATCATAAAAACCAAACAACCTCAACTCATAATTTTTGGAATACTTGATCCCGTAATCAAATGTGCCTTTAATGTACTTTAGCACCCTCTTTGCTCCTCCAAGGTGGAAATGACTCGGACTTTGCATAAATCGAGAGAGTAAGCTTACTGCAAACATAAGGTCCGGTCTTGTTGCCGTGAGGTACATCAAATTTTCAACCAAACTCCGATAAAGAGTTGCAGCTCCTTTTCTTCCTCCATTAACTTCTCGCTCAAAGTGAGCGGTATTACCACAAGATTGTAAGCATGCATACCAAACTTCTTTAGAACACTCAAAGCATACTTCTTTTGAGATATGAACACACCATGTTCATCTTGAACAATTCCCATGCTAAGGAAATGATGTAACAGCCCCAAGTCACTCATTTCGTACCTTCGCATCATTTCCTCTTTGAAGGCTCGCATCATTTTCTCATTGTTACCTGTGAGCAACATATCATCAACATAAAGAGCAACAATGAGTACATTAGTCGTACCTTCCTTTTTTACGTACAAAGTTGGCTCACTCTTGCTCTTTTCAAACCCTTGCTCACAGAAATAGCCATCAATTTCACTATACCAAGCCCTAGGAGCTTGCTTTAGCCCGTATAATGCCTTCCTCAATCTATACACTTTGGCTTCTTCCCCTTTGATAAGAAACCTTGAGGTTGCTCAACATACACTTCTTCTTTCAATTCTCCATTCAAGAAGGCAGATTTGACATCTAGTTGATGTAAAAACCAAACTTTATGTGCTGCCACAGAAATGAGGGCTCTCATTGTGTCCAAGCGAGCAACGGAAGCAAACGTTTCTTCAAAATCGATACCAGGCCGCTGTGAGTGGCCTTTTGCAACCAGCCTTGCTTTATTTCTCTGCACTGAGCCATCTGAGTTGTATTTTATCTTGTACACCCATTTCACTCCAATTACTTCCTTATGTGATGGCCTATCAACTAACTCCCATGTATTATTTTTCTGAATCACATCGATCTCGTCTTCCATAGCCTTTCTCCAAACTTTCTCTATCATAGCTTCTTCAAAGCTTTGCGGTTCTGCAATACAGAAATTACAACTTTGATATATTTCACTCAAATTCTTGGTCTTTCTTGGAGTTGAGCTTGGCAAAGATGAGGTTGAACTTTGAGACGTTGGCATGCTTGGTAAAGACAATGGTTAACCAGCACCAAGGGGAAGTTGAGGTGATCCAAAATCATTGCCTTCATCCTCCATTTTCATTTGTTGTGGTTGAAATGATTCAATAGGCAGATTTCCCTTTTCTATCTTGCTATCTTCCCAATTCCATGTAGCATTTTCGTCAAATAATACATCTCAACTAATAATGATTTTGTTAGATTTCAAACTGTACAATTTATAACCTTTTGATCTTGAGCTATAGCCAACAAAAATGCACTTCTCGCTTGTCTCATCCAACTTATACCGCTTTACTTTCGGTATTTGAGCATAACACACGTAACCGAAGACTTTAAAGTGCCTCACGGACAGTTTTCTACCTCCCCAAGATTTAAAAAGAGTTCGGTTCCACACGGCCTTTGTCGGACACCTGTTAATCAAGTACACAGTTGTATAAACAGCTTCTGCCCAGAAACTTTTTGGTAGTCTCTTCTCATGTAGCATGGATTTTTCCATCTCCATCACTGTTTGGTTCTTCCTTTTCGATACTCCATTTTGTTGAGGAGTATAGCCAACGGTTACTTGCCTTTCCAAGCCTTCATCTTCACAAAATTTGTTAAATTCACTTGAGTTGTATTCTTTTCCTCTATTGCTCCTCAATTTCTTTATAAAGCAATCACTTTGCTTTTCAACGTCACTCTTAAATTTCTTAAAAATGGCAAATACTTCAGATTTTTGTCTCATGAAATATACCCATGTCATGCGAGTATAATCATCAATGAAAAGAATAAAGTACCTATTTTGAGCATTTGAAGGTGTTCGCATAGGCCCGCAAACATATGTATGCACAAACTCAAGCTTCCTTTTGGCTCTCCACGCTACTTCCTTCACAAATGGGCGGCGATGATGCTTCCCAAGTGCACAGCTTTCACATACACCTTGTTTGTCTTCAATAGTAGGCAGGCCTTGCACCAATTTTTTTCTGAAAAAGTAGCTTAAGACCTTGAAATTTTAGATGCCCGAATCTCTTGTGCCGTAGCCATGAATCTTCTATGATATGTGCCTTCATTGCAACATCCTTGACATACTTCAAGTTGAATGGGAAACTTCTATTACTTTCCATTCTTATTTTCTACACAAGCTGCCTTGGTTGCCCATTGTCATATATCATGCATCCATTGCCTTCAAAATCGAGTTTATAACCATGCTCTAATAGTTGTCCGACACTAAGCAAATTCTGATCTAGGTCGGGAACAAGTAGAACATCTCGAATAAACCTATCTCCTTCTTTGGTTTGAACACCAATTGTTCATTTTCCTTTAGCTTCAACCAATGCTCTATTTCCCAACTTTACTTGGGATTTGAAAGTGCTATCCATGTCTAGGAAAAGACTTTCATTTCCTGCCATGTGATTGCTACAAACGCTATCAAGAAACCACACATCTCTTTTATGTTCCATGACACTTTGGCAAGCATAAA
The DNA here is from genome assembly GCA_033065855.1 of Escallonia rubra. Taxonomy (NCBI): domain Eukaryota; kingdom Viridiplantae; phylum Streptophyta; class Magnoliopsida; order Escalloniales; family Escalloniaceae; genus Escallonia; species Escallonia rubra. The sequence continues at coordinate 151,364 of JAVXUO010001871.1, read as the reverse complement.
ATATATTTCCTTCATCTTCCTTTTCTTCCGCAACACTTGATTGCTGAATTTTTTTTGATTTACAGTTCCTCTGCATAGGTCCAAATCTCTTACATTTGTGGCATTGTGGCTTCCCTCTAAACCAACAATCTTTCTCTACATGGCTGCCCCTTTTACAGATGTTACACTTTTGTGATGCACCATCATCATTCCGCCTTCTCTCAAAGGTTCTTCTTGTTTTATCTTTTCCTCTAGAATCTTTCCAAATGAATGTTTTCTATTTTCTTCAAGATTCTGGAACTTCCTTTCATCATTTTTTATGAACCAACAGTGAGTTGAGATTCAAAAGCACTCTCAATAGATTTCTCAGAGTGTCTTGCCAATCTTTGCTCATAGGACTTTAAAGAAGCCATCAATTCTTGAACACCCAGTTCAGAAATGTCTTTGGTTTCTTGTATAATGGCCACCTTTGGATCAAATTTCTCAGGTAAACTGATTAGAACCTTTTCAAAAATTCTTTTATTGCTAATATCTTCACCAAGAGACTTCATTTGATTGATTAGATCCATAAACTTAGTGAAAAATTCAGCTAAGGTTTCATTCTATTTCATCTTCATATTTTCAAAATCTCTTCTAAGGGTTTGATAGCTCTAACCTTGTCATCACCATGGTACTCAACTTTGAGAATATCCCATGCTTCTTTTGCCTTTGTTGCTCTGATTATTCTGGGAAAGATGGATTTGGTGACTCATCTTCGGATTATAGAAAGAGCATTTGCATCCTTTTGTTGAACCTCCTCCAATTTCTTCTTTTGATTTTCGATCAAATTCTCTGTCTATTCGGGTTCGGTAAACCCATTTTTGACCAAATCCCAGAGCCCCATAGATCTGAAGATTGTTTTCATCTTCACAAACCAGAAATAATAATCTTCTCCATCAAACTCTAGAACATAGGCTGGTTGCGACCCACTAGTGTTGGCCATGCTGAAATTTCTGCTCAATTGGTGATTTTGGCGCCGATTTGTCACAGCAATCTATTTCTCACGAACCTTGCTCTGATGCCCGTAAATTTTGACTGGTTCTAGAGCTGAAATAGGTTAGAAAACACTCAAGGAAGTTGTTTTAAGGATGCTAAAGAGGTCTGCATTTCAGCAGCTAACAAGAGGAGAACACAGCTGAGTAAATAGAGCAGAAAACAGGGGAAAATGGACTGATTTTTCACTCAAAGTCATTCTTTAGTTCTTACACTCTAATTTCAGCACAACACACATGCTAGAACCTCCTTTTTGCACTAATAACAAGCTAACAAGTGGCCTACATGAAATACCCAAGTTAACTCATCTCAATAACCTCACACGAGACATAACCAAGGTTAACAAAAGCTAAATAGGTAACACTAACAAGTTAGGACAACACATTACATATCAACAGTCCCCTATTTTTCTTGCATTTGCGCCAAAAGTATCAGAAGATCATGATTGGCATGACAAAAAGAAGATCGATAGCAAGTTGTGCCAATAGAAATTGGGCTACACCACCTTGTCATATCAGAAAACCAAGTCCGTTAAAGATTGTTAAAATTGACATGTTCCTTAACATCGTCTTACTCAACAACAAAAATAATATGTACCTCTAGAGCAACTCTAGCAATTTATGCCTGACTTTGAGACTGAATGCATGGACTCAGTTTCTCATAACAAATTGGAGCACAAATGTAATACTTCTTAGGAGATTTCCCAACTTGATATTGTAGTGGTGAATTGGGTTTGAGTTAAACTGGTATATGCGGTACCAATTTATCTTTGGTTTGGGTTCTTAATTATAGTACTGAAGTGGGTTGGGTTAAATTGGATTAGAGGATGACAATCGAGTCTTTGCCAGGGAGATCAGGGTATTTAGGAACAAGTGAGAGTTGCAGATGAGGATGATGGTTCTAATTCTACCGAAGAGAATGAAGAACCTCAGGAACAGCAGTATAGCATTGCCAGAAACAGACCGAGAAGATAAATTCGACCTCCTCAGAAGTACGGATATGGTTGCTTATGCTCTTAGTGTGGCAGAGAGTATTGAGGTTGAAGAACCTGTTACACACAAAGAGGTCATCAAGAGCATGGAATCAGCGGACATGATGACAAAGCATATTCCAAAGATCAAGTTTAAGCATTGCTTAGATTTGATCGGTATCAGCAGTATTTGAGGTGCAGCCCTAAGGGGCAGGTGTGGTAGCAGCATGTGATATTTTCAGATTGTTTGTGGCTTGTTTTATCCAAGCCAAGGTGGAGATTTGTGATAATGTGTCTTGGATAAAAAAAAAACCAGAATGTGTGGGTGTCCCACATTGGTTATTCAAAGAAGATTGTGACTTGGACCTAAGTATATAACTTTTGTCCCACATTGGTTATTTAGAGAAAGTAACTACTTATCTCTAAATATATATATGTTGTCTTGTATTGTGTTTTAAGTACAAGAGAAAAGAAAGAAGAGTCCTTTTTTGAGTAGGAAGAGTCCTTCTTTGAAGAGACAAGAGAGAAGAGTCCTTCTTTGGATAGGAAAAGTCTTTCTTGAAAAGAGAGGAGGCATTCTTTGAGAGGGTTTGTTGAGAGAGACAAATGTCTGTACCACCGTGGAGTAGGCTTTCGCCGAACCACTTACCACCATGGAGTAGGCTTTCGCCGAACCACTTAAATCTTGTGTCTCTATTTTCTGTTATTGTTTTCAATTCTCTTCTTTATTACTTGGTGCGGAATCTAATATAATCCTTTACATTTTCCATCCTCTCCTAGTGATAGGCAGGTGAAAAAGTTGGTAGTGGAAGCCTTTCTTCCTCTAGAGAGCCTACTAGTGACGTCATTATGATGCTACATTCAAGATTATCTACTAACAAATCCTAGGTTAGAGCAGAAAAGAAAGCTTAGGTGCAGAAATTTGTTCGTTGCAAATGGGAACCAAAAATTTGTTGCACCAGGCTCCTGAACAAAAGTCAGGGATCAATGTGGTGTATCTGCTAGTTACACGATTAAGCCTCCAGAGGTATGTCATATTTCATCGAACCACAACTGGAGGATGGCAATGAAGAACTTAATTTATCTCTGCTAGGTGTTACTTCAGTTGTTGAAAATAATGAAGAAAATCTCCTTTTTTTTATTGTTTGCGGTAAAAAAGAATTAGGATACTGTATTAGATACTTGAATTTGTACAGACATAAACATGTACCGAACCGAGAGGTATCTTCCTCATACTTTGGCCGCCCTTTTCCTGTCCGTCATAAAGGATGCTTTTGCTTAGCAACAAGAAGACAACAACATACAAATTGGTATTACAAAACAACTTGACAAAACCTTTTAGGAAACTGGAGAGAGAGAGAGAGAGAGAGAGAGAGAGAGCGAGGAATAAGAAAAACAAGAGGCACGATGGCGGAATCATTTCCGATGAATGGTGGAGATGGTGCCTACAGCTACACCAAAAACTCTGAATATCAGGTTTGCTATTTGCCTGCTGGTCTATTTCTGTCAGGCTTCATGTTAACTGCTGGCCTTTTGATACAACTTGTAATGCTAGTAGAACCATGATCTTCTCTTCCATGAAAGGCTGCAATATTTTCTCTAATCAGGTGCTGAAATTCGAACTTGTTAAGAATACAGAAGCGATCACATATGTACCAGGAACATAGACTTCTTCTATGTTTCATACAATGCCTTGACTACCCCGAACAATAGCACCCCCAATTGACACGGGCTGAGTTCAGCCCCAGAGTTGTGCCATCGTTAAGGGTGTTTTCTTGTCTATGATGCACATCTGCTTTGGCCTGGAGTTTCATCACGGTTTTACCTTTCAAACAGTACTAGGGAGCATCTTTCAACAATTTCCCAAATATTTAATTTACCTATCACACTGTACCAATAGCTTCAAAGTTGAGCTTTTGAATATAACAATCTTACAGATGATTTTTTCTTTCAAATTTTGCACTTCATAATTTTAGACAGGATATCCTTTAAGCAATCAGTATATTGGTTTGATTTGGGACGTCATGAGGTCGCAGTATAGTATGTGTGAGAAACTCGGCACGTGTTTGGTGAGAACGACCGTCTCCTTCAACGGGACAATACACATTCAGCGATACTTTTATGTGAAATTTTAGCCATGAATGTGATAAACACGGGTTGGAAGTAGAGCGGGACAATACACATTCAGGGCTCTAACAAACTATCTTAAACACGGGTTGGAAGTAGAGCGAGATGATTTTATTCTGCTCCTCTGTCAAGTCCTATTTTGATTTTGGTCAGCTTTCATGACCTCTAACCAAGGTTCTATCTCTTAATTTGGCACACTTGGTGTTCGTTGTTACTCATATCTGAAGCCAGTCATATGCTGGTTTATGGTTAAGTGCCACATATTCAGACTTCCTCCTGCCATTGAGCCCATCTATTGTCACGAATACTCCTCTTAGTACAAGACCAGGGTAGAAGAGCTGCTTTGTCCACAGATTGGGTTCCCACAAAAGGAGAACTCACTATCACGTGACCAAAAGTTTTGAGTTTTCTTCCAACCCTTATAAAAATTTGCATGTTCCCGCATTCCACAAGATCTCTAGAATGGTAAAGCACCATGTTGATTTTTCTGTCAGTTCGCTTAAAACGTTTGAACCGTACACTTGAAAACTAAAAACAAAAGATAGGTGGCCTACCAAGCTTCATGCATGCCATTTCAAAATGTAGGATACTTTACTAAAACTAAGAATTCAGCAGATCGAGCTCTTAATTATAGGACCGTAGTGATTCTCTAGTGCTTCAATGAGGAGGCCAGAAATAGCAAATGACACGAGAAGCCATGGGTTTTCCCCCTGCTTCTTCCTGCTCGATCTTTTTTTCGTGCACTTAAAATTCTTATTAAGTCCCAATAGAGACTAATAGAATTGTGCTTCATTTTCGGCATCTAATTGGACGTCCTGATATGTGAAAACAGGTTTGATGCCACATAAAACTAGAACAGTACAGAATGCTTGTATTTACCTTCCACTAACGCATTCATGTAATTGGACTATTTTCATCTGATTACCAAGTTTATTACCCGCTTTGTAATAGAAAAATTGGAAATCTCTATTGGTGATCTCTCAGTTTTCACACCAGCTTATTAACTGCCATATGTGTTGATGCCCGCAATGATAATGGCGGTGACCAATGGAATTCTGGTTGGTATTTTTGCAGAGAGCAGGCTCAAACGCTGCAAAGGAAATGATCTGCGAGGTGATTTCCGAGAAGCTTGATGTGAAAAGCCTCGCTTCAACTTCAAACATATTTCGGATTGCAGATTTGGGATGTTCAGTTGGACCAAATACCTTCTTTTCCATGCATACTGTACTAGAATCAGTAGAGAATAAGTACCTCTCCCAAGGGTTCTCATCTCCCACCCTTGAACTCCAAGTTTTCTTCAATGACCACGTTTCCAATGATTTCAACACTCTATTTGCCTCTCTCCCTCCCAATAGACAATATTTTGCTGCTGGAGTCCCAGGATCTTTCTATGATCGGCTATTCCCCGCTTCCTATCTCCATATCGTCCATTCGTCGTATGCACTTCAGTGGCTTTCTAAGGTGCCTGATGAGTTGCTAGACAAAAACTCCCTGGCATGGAACAAGGGCAGGATTCATTACACAAGTGCCTCAGACGTAGTGGCTAATGCTTATTTGAGTCAGTTTGAAAAGGACATGGAGATTTTTCTGAATGCTAGAGCTAAAGAAATTGTAGTTGGAGGGATGATGGTACTAATCACACTAGGTCGTCCAGATGATACATGTCGTTCTGAGCTCCCTGTTGGTCTTCAATTCGATGCTTTTGGCTCCAGCCTCATGGATATGATGAATGCGGTGAGTCACTTGTTAGATATTCATATATTGGAGTTTATGACCACAACCAGGAGAGACAATTTCTTTACCAACTTCTTTAAGTGGTTTTTGTGGGGAGGATATTTTATATCGGCCTGTTTGGTATAGAGGAGGGAAGAATAAATGGACGAAAATGTATAATTTCTTCAGTTTCTCATCCACGAGGCAGGGAGTACGTCTTTTTCTTGTGTTGCTTGCTCATATTCTTTTGTCACCTTTTTCGCCCATTTTCTGGGAAGAAAGATTACGTTCTGCCCATTTTTGGGCAGAAATGTTATGTTGGCCCCAAAAAGAAACTTCATAACTCTTGCTTTTTCTCCCTTTCCGTTTCCCTTACTATCAAACGACTTGAAATCCTTCTACCCCTCTACTTTTTCGATCACTCTTTCCGTCCTCTCAAATCTCTAAGGTTCCTGGAGAGCGAAGAGGAAAAGGTACCATGGAAGTTTTGAATGAATTAAGAGATTAATAGCAATCAAACATCTAGGAGAATGGATATTTTTATGCTTTCCCTCTACCATGGTGACTGCTATACCATAATTATTTCAAGGAAATGATATACATCCTTGCTGCTGATTTTGGTATGACGGCATGCTATGTTTGAAACAAAAGTTCGTTCCTTAGTTTATTGAAGTCAATGGAACAGAGGAGTAGCAAGTAATTCAGGTTATGTTTCCATTAACGTAATTTGAAGATACTAATCACAAATTTGAATTGCGTTCATTTGATCGAGAACAAGAGAAGGAAGACAAGCTATTTTACAACACTTCCATTTTTCATGATATAATTTGTTTCAGTTCACTGCTTATCGCAATGAACTTGAGAGTTTGCACCCTGCATTGTATTTTGAATTCTATATGGAGTTGAAACCCAATTGAGAATTTCTTCTTTTTTCCATCACAGGGGATAGTTGATGAAGCTCTAGTGGACTCATTCAACGTGCCCATATATTCTGCCACCTCAAACGAGATGGCAGAGCTGATAGGAAAAAATGGATGCTTTAGCATTGTGAGAATGGAGTTAACAACTGCCAAGTTGAAAATGGGTGTCCCTGTCAGTCCGCAAGGCATGGTAATGCACCTCAGGACGGGAATGGAAGGTCTCTTGACCAAGCATTTTGGAAGCGAGATTATAGATGAACTGTTTGAGCGTACCTCTCAAAAAATGGCAGCCCTTTGCTCATTAGAGTCTGGCAGCATAAAAGGTTCGCAGTTATTTGTTGTCTTGAAGCGTAAATGACTTGATATGGACGTGCTTCTAGCCTCCGGTGGGTAGCTGGAAAACTGTAAGGGGGTTACCTTGACGGAATGTCTAGTTGGTAGGAGAACAAAGTTGTAGCTCCCATTTAGAGTTTTGCTTCAGAAAATGGGGGCATGCTTGATACTACTGAACTACTGTCAGCAATTATCCAGCTCCGTCTTATCCCTAGTAATTTCCATGTGTTTTAAGTTCTCATATCTACCCATTTCGTAACGCTTGTGGTATGTACGCAAGTACAATGGGCGTTTAGACTCTGGATGCAGGTCAATTGCAAGTCCCTATCAGTGGCAATGGAAAGCAGAAATTCATCTAACTTCAACAGATTGACGTCCGCTTTTGCAGGGCGAGCCGGATTCCGGTGTATATGGATTGGATTGTGCCTTCCCTGCAGGAGTTTTTGCATCCTCTGAATGAGATGTCTGTCTTTCGTCCTCCCTAGGAATTTTAGTGGCAGGGTGCCTGATTGTGGATTGTTCTTATTGGCGTGTTGCTGTTGTTGTTGTTAACTCCGTATAGCTCATGTACGCAAAACTCGTGTTTGCTTAGTAGTAGAGCTGTTGGTAGGGTTTCTTTAAAAAAAAATGAATTAAGATTGAAGTTCGCTGTCCTTAGAGAGGTGCATAATAAGGCTAAGGAATATGGGTAGGGCTGACTTGGTTGAGGCTTGTACAACTCTCAGGATATGCACTGCATAACTTATGTCCGAACGAGTGATCGTGAGGTAGAGTGATTTGCCAATGAGATGTCTATATTGTCCGGGATCATCGCAGAGTTATCTTGAATTAAGAGCAAGTTGATGTTGTTCAGCCATGGGTGAGGAAGATGGCTTGCAACCTGTTAGACCACATTATGTTAAAATGTCAAGAGCATATTTGCGTTGGCTCAACATGCCATCAGAAGAGTGTGCCACCTCTATGCCCAAAAAATACTTATTTTTGCCAAGATCCTTAATATGGAACTTGGAATCCAAGTAGTGCTTTACCCAATTAGTTGAATCAGTTCCCATGACAATCACTTCATCAACATAAATAAGGACGGCAAGAAAAGATCCTTGACGGGTGGATGTAAATAAAGAATGATCAGATTGGGATTGAACAAAACCTACGGCAAGCAAGGACTGAGTAAACTTGTGGTATTGCCTGACGAAACCCATAAAGAGACTTTTGAAGATGACACACAAGATTCTTCCCTTGTTTAGTAAAACCTTGAGGAATCTTCATGTATACTTCCTCTTCTAAATTGCCATGCAAAAAGGCGTTGTTGACATCTAACTAATGGAGTTCCCATTTCTTTATTGAAGCAACAGAAAGAAGACACCGAACCGTAACTAGCTTGGCAACCGGTGCAATACTTTGATGAAAATCTAGACGTTCAATTTGGGTGTATCTTTTAGCCATAAGCGGCGCTTTGTATCTATCCACAGTGCCATCTGGGTGGAATTTGACTTTGTATGCCCACTTAGAATCAATGGCACTTTTCCCAGATGGTAATGGCACAAGCGTCCAAGTGTTATTAGCTTCCAAAGCTGAGATGTCCTTGGCTATGGCATCCCTCCAACGAGCATGTTTCACTGCCTGAGAAAAATATTTGGGCTTATTGACCAAAAAGATGGCCGCTAAAAATGTAGTGTGAGTTCTAAAAATTTTGGAATTAGAAATATTGTAGGACAGAGAATATACCGTCGAGTTAGCCGACGAAGAGGAAGAGTGCGAAGTAGAGGAAGGCAGGGCAAGAGATGGTGACAACGTATAATTGTACCCATAAAGATTGTTGGTCACTTGTCTTGTGCTTTTGGAAGGCAAAACTAGAAGCTCATTCGCAGGTAGGGTAGACTGATCAGTACTGATGGGTGACTGTATGGTAGATGGTGGCAACTTAACCGATCCTAGTGCTTAATCCAAGGGCATAGGGTCTTGGGATGAGGACGATCCAAGAGATAGGCTTTCAAGGTCGTACTGTGGGGTGAGACAGATCTAGTCGGCGCACCACTGGTCTGGGTTGATTTAGTAAATACCCGAGTAAACTCATCTGTGGGTGCATGGCTAATTGTTTGACACTCCCAATCAACTGGACGATGATCCACTAACTTCAAAAAGAGTGTGGCAGGCTTATCGGTCAGCAACATTATCTGTTTTGCTAGCAAAAGGGAATATGTTTTCAAAAAATTGAACATCTCGTGAAGAGTAAATCACTTTGCTATCCAAATCATATATCCTATAGCCTTTCGGTCCATTGGGATAACCAACAAATATGCCAGGCCTACTTCGAGGAGAGACCTTATCGTTTGGCTTACTGTTAATGTGCCCATAATAGATTCATCCAAAAGTCTGCGAATGATTATAGTCAGGTACCTTACCAAACAAGACTTCATAAGGTGTCCAGTTTTGTAGCACAGAAAGTGGCATGCAGTTGATTAAGCAAGCAGTAGTAAGTATGCACTCCCCCCAAAATATAACTGGAAGTTTGGCCTGGAATTGTAAAGCTCTAGTTACCTCTAAGAGATGTATGTGCTTTCGCTCCACCACTCCATTTTGTTATGGTGTATCCGTGCAGCTCGTTTGTCTGTCCATTTCATCTCAAAATAATGATTTGATAATTCATGATGATCAAATTCAAGACCATTATTAGTTCTAAAAATCTTGATTCTAGTGTTAAATTGTGTCTTAACCCAGTTGAAAAAAATCAAGAGATAGTGTCTGATTTTGGACTTGAATTTCATGAGAAAGACCATGTGGCACGACTGTGATCTTCAACAATTGTGAGGAAATAATGTGACCCAAAATGAGATTTAATGCGATATGGACCCCATATATCACATTGTACTAAATCAAAATTGTGCATCGATTTATTTTTACTATGTGGAAAAGGTAATCTAGTTTATCTGACCTTACAACAAGCATCACAAATTAAATAAAGGTTTTGGTGAATCAAAAGTAACTGGTAAGTTGGAAACCAGTGAGATACGGTTCATTGGTAGATGTCCCAAATGATGGTGCCACAAATCCGCAGTGTTATGTCCTTTTGATAGAAGCGTCTTCCCCGCCCTTGTTGGTTCCAAATGATTTAAGCCATTTCGCACTCTACCCACTCCAATAGGCTTCATCGAGAGTAAGTCCTGCATCACACAAAATTTAAAATCCAAAAATTAGAACACAGTTGAGATCTTGTGTCAATTTACTGACTGAAAATAAATTAAAACAGAAATCAGGTATGCACAAAAATTGTTCAAGATGCATATTTTGGCCAGGATTTACTTGTCACAAAGCATGAATCGGGACGGTATCGCCATTGGGAATTTGAACTGGGGGGATATCTGGATATGCATGAGCATCGATCATAGTATCAATTTTACATGATATATGGTACGTGGCCCCCGTATCAATAATCCACGAGTCTGGCTTACCAGATATATTTTGTGAGGCCATAGTTGTAGAAGGCCCATTAGTGGGTCCTGATTGGCGACCCAAAAGATCAGCAAGTCTTTGCATTTCACTAGGTGTGAAGCTTGGAAATGACACAGACGCGTCAGATGTGGCGGCGAACTGTTGGGCACTCATTGTCGGTATTACTGTGTCTTTGGCAGCGCGCGACCATGATTGATGTGCAGGGCTGTGATTTGGAAACGAAACTGATGCGTCGGTTGTAGCGGCAAACAGCTGGGCAAACACTGCTGACGGTGTTTTGCCTCCGATAGCGCGGATCCATGGCTGATTTCCTCCTTGCAATTGGAGCCTTCTCCATCCAGGGTGGGTATCCGATGATCTTATAATAGTTCTCTCTAGAATGGTTAGATCAATTACATTATGTACAATATAATCCACCATGTCGTCTTTCTCCCGAATTTTCACCCTGCCGATCAGTTTTCTGGTCACCTCCATGCCGTATCTGTGGTGCTTTGGCCAATAAAGTTGTGGCCTCGACTGTAGGGACACGCATAGCGGCAACACCACTTATTGTTTCTCTTCTTGGGCAGCCACGGCATATGCTCTCCCAAGTTCTGGCAATACATCGATGCTCAGGATTTGGGATCGCACTGTCTTGTAAGCATCGTCTAATCCCATTTAAAAATTGAAGACTTTTGCTTTTTCCCGCATTTCCTACATTTTCTTTCTGGCACCACAAGTACATGCAAGTACAGATCTAAGATTTTGTAATTCATTCCACACATCCTTTAGCTTACCATGGTGTGTAGAAATGGCATACTTCTCTTGTTGTAATAGAGCAGTAGATCGCTTCAGGTCATACACTTTGAGTGCAATGCCCCGAGTAAATCGTTCATCAAAATCATATCAAATTTCACTCGCAGTGTTTGCATGTGCGGCAGCTGTTGGTAATTCTTTAGAAAGAGAGTTCACGATCCATGATTTGACCATTGCGTTACACTAGATCCATGATTGGAAATCCCTTGAATGAACATTGAGTTTTGCTATCGACCCGTCCACGAACCCTTCCTTGTTCTTGGATTGGAGCGCAGCCAACATGTTATGTCTCCAAGTGAAATAATTTTCTCCATTTTCACTGAGAGGCTTAGAGGTTGTGTAACGAAAATCAAGCCTAGATGATTAGACAGGTGCTAGTAGAACAAGGATTTGGTGTCAATTACCATGTTTTGAACATTCGTAATGGGCGCCAAACCCTCATGAACATAACTTGCAGATTCGTCTTCCATGACTGAAAATTGAAAAGAAATGCATATGCTAGAAGGATGGCTCTGATACCATAAAGAAATGAAGAATTGTATTCATTTATGTGTAACAGAATGGCAAAGCATGCCTTTATATACACCATAGCAAGCAATTTTGACCCTAGAATTAGGCTAACTTAGATCTTAAGATCAAGCTAAAATCTCATACAAGTCAACAAGTTCAAGAAATCAACTGTCTTCGTAAGCATATCAACTGCGTAGGTCGTCGGCCCCATCTTCCGCTCACCGTAGCATAGCGTCGATCCCTTGTCTAGCTGTAACACAATAATCCATTTACGTTCGTCAGCCCCATTCTTAGACACCACCGGGATCATCCACTTCGGTTGGCCTTCTTTACCCGCCATCATCATCACCCCGCAATATGGATTGAACGTAGAGCTCGAATTCTCCATGAAGTCCATCCCAAGCACCACCCCAGGCTCATCCATGCCAATGATGTTGAAGTTGACCTTCCCTGTCCATCTGCCGATCTTCAAATTGACGTTCTTGACGACTCCCTTCGTCGGTCGCTCCTCAGCATTCACAACCGTGAACCAACTCCCATCCTCAGTTAGTTTTAGCCCAAGCCATTTGGAAATCCTTGGACTCATGAAGTTGTGGATAGCCTCGGTATCCACAAGTGCTTCTTGAGTCTTCCCGGCAACATCCACCCCTGCGTAGAGCAACTCCCGTCTCTTCTTGTTCTTCTTCCTCTTGGCAGCTTCTTTCTTCGACTTCTGCACGAACGCATTGACCATCTGCAATGCCCCCATGCGTGCCTCCCCGTCGTTGCTGGAAGAATCCCCATTGCTGCCTTTATGCTTCTCGAGGAACGCAATCACCTTGCCCTTGTGTGGGCAATCCCTCCTGTAATGTGGACCTGCACAGTAGAAGCATCCTCCTCGTCCTTCTTCTTCCCCTTGTGATGGCGACGACGTCCCTCGTCCCCACTCTGCTCATCATCAGTTGCCTTGGGCGAGCCACTCTTTGACCTACCGTCTCCCCCATCTTTGGCACGCTCGTGCCTTGGAGAGCTCGGCCTCTCACCTTTCTTGAAGTCTTCTAACCTCTCGGAAATTTCCATGGTGGAAGCCAAGTCATGCGGTTCCCTCCGCCACAACTCTGTGGCAACCCACTGTTGCAACCCGCCAACGAAGAAGTATAGTCGCTGCCTCTCGGATATCTCAGGGATTTCGAGCATCAAAGTCGAGTACTCCTTCACAACGGATGATTTCCTTCTGCCTCAGCCGTCGAAGGTTGATCATCGCCATATCTTCGACGTTCTTCAGATGGAACTGCCTTTTTAGTTCACACTTGAGCTTCTTCCACGTTTTGACACCGCACCCATCCGTACAGCGACGCCTCCACCATAAGGCAGTTGTATCCATAAGGTACATGACCGCCGTTTGCACCTTCTCCTCCTCATCATCGATGTCGAGGGCTTCAAAGTACCGGTTCAAGTGCCAAAAGAAGTTATCCACCTGCCTCACCTCTCTCACTCCATCGTTCAATCTCGGCTCTGACATTTTCTTTCACCTTTGTTGCACCGCAATACACCTCAGCCTCGTAGTTCTTGTAAGCTCCCTCTTACAAGAAGCTAGTCCTTCTTGAAACCATTTTACTTTTGATATTTTGTTTTTAATGTAAAATAATGTAGGGAATTAACATTCAAATAGTCTCAAATTTATGGTAATAAGCATAAATTATTAAGTAATAAAGAGTCTAATTAAAAGTTAAATTGAAATGAGACTTCCCCAAAGAGCTAAGAATATTTGTTAAGTTACACTTGTCATAAAACCAAACCAAACTAAGTTGTCCTTCGTACATTCATAAAACCAAACCTAACTAAGTCGTCCTTCGTACATTTTTCATATTTATATCTATATTATATATAAGAAAAAATCTCTTTTGGTGTAATCTCTTTGGTGTTACATAACTAACTATCTACAATTGTGATACTTGACACTATGAGAAAATTCTTAAAAACAAAACAAACAAAAATATTTTAAATAACTACCTTAAGGTCGTCTTTGGTTTTTACATTTTAAAACACTTATAAATATCATGCTTGATTTTGTTTATAAATTTTAAACAATTTTTCTGTTGCACATGGGCCATACTTACTTTCAGAAAAAAATATATATATCATATTACTAACTTCATTTTTTCACACGCATTGTGTGTGGCTTGATAAATACTCCGTATCTATTTAGAATACAGACACTTGATATATTATATTTTTTAAAAAGAAATGACGCAAAATAAAGTTTAAATAGTAAATAACTATTTATAAGGATATATTTAGTTTCCATAATTTAAAATTAATTTCATCAAATAAGTGATGTTTGATTTTTTTAAAGGGAAAATTGCGTAAAATACCCCTGTGGTTTGGGGTTTTTGCAAAAAAACCCTCGTTGTTACAAAAATTGCAAAGGAGCACCTGTGGTGTCAAAAGTGTTACAACCGTTAGAAAAATCGTCCAAATTAACGGAGCGTGATATTCACTTTCTAAAAATATGCGTTTGATATATTTCAATATATTAAAAAGACTAAATTACCCTCCTATTTTTTTTCTTTCCCACCCAAGTCCCATTTTCTTCTCCAACCCAAGCAAACCCTAACCCTAGCCACCAACCAAAACCCTAGCCGCCACCCTCACCCAGCCCCATCCACTGCCACCACCGCCCATTTCGTGCGACGCCACCATCGGCCCCTTCCACCCACCGCGAACTCGCGTCGCCATCCTGTCATCATCCCCAACCTCTTGAATCGCCGCTAGCCCCGCCATCAACCCCAGCCACTTGCGCCGCCGCCAAGCCTGCCGTCAACCCTAGCCAATTGTGCCGCCACCAAATTTCGCCATCAACCCTAGCCAATTGCACTGCCCACCTGCTGATTCACAAACCACAAGTCTCAAGCTTCCAAAACCAAGAATTCTAAATAAAAAAAAACCTAGATCTACAATTACGCGAGGCATTGCCGCCACCAACGCCATTACAGCCCAGTCCATGCGCTGTAGTCGCGGTCACCGCCCAGTCCAGCCGCCGCCATCTGTGATTGAAACCCCAAATTGCAATTGAAACCCTAGATCGCAATGTTTCAAATCGGTGCGGGGCTGTGGAGACGTCGAGCATGGCTGGTGCAGAGCAGTTCGACTGTGACTATGGAAATGAGAGCTAAAGCAGAGCAGTTCCTTTTTGTTCTTGTGGTCGATGAAGGGCAGGTTCGAGTGGTGGCATCGCGGCGGTCTGGCTGGGGTGGTGATGCCGCTCATCTGCTCGAGAATTCTGGTGTACAAAGACAATGTTTAGGTTTAAATACAAGGGTATTTTGGACAATTTTTTTGTTTCGTTACAGAAATCGTCTGTTGTAACACTTTTGACACCACAGGTGCTCTTTTGCAATTTTTGTAACAACGAGGGTTTTTTTGCAACAACCCCAAACCACAGGGGTATTTTACGCAATTAACCCTTTTTTAAATAAAATTTATATTATTAATTTTATTATAACACACGCATCAATAGATTGATAGATACCGATTGATGGACGAAGCCAACGAAGGACAAGGCTCCTTTCTTTCCATCTCTCCTTTATTAACTTCAAGTTGACCGTCTGTAAATCTATTCAAAGGTCTTCATTGTCGTCCCTTTCCAAAGCCCGCCATGTTGGACTACATTACGTCGCTACCCAAGAACGGCACCCTGAAAGTGTTACAGGTATAGGAGCAAGAAAGGTAAAAGGTACAATGGCGGAATCTTTTCCAATGAACGGTGGAGATGGCACCTACAGCTACACCAAGAACTCCCACTATCAGGTGCTCCTTTGATCACCACTTTACATATATGACCTAATTTACGACTGCCATGTCTCACTCTGTTCCAGTTTTGAAAATCTGTTTTGATTCTACAGTTGTGTGTCATAATTTTCACACCCTTCTTGGTTGAAGGGTTAGTTAAAAAGTGTCACTAATGCTACGTTTAGTGACAAAAGAGTATGAATTTAGCCTACCCTCGATCTAATACCGAGTTGCATGTTGATTGGTCCTAAAGAGTTCTTGAATATCTGGTGAGTTGTCACTGTCTTTTGAGTTAATTCATATCTAGAACAAAATTATTGCTACGAGCTAGATAAGTTGTCTTTTGACTAGATTTTTCGACTTTTAATCTGAAAAAGACTATACAGAACCAAAATCAGATGTTCTGCTATGCTTTTTGAGGATTTAAATCTGAGAACAACTGTAACACTGGAATGTGGATTACAAAGTATGATGTTTGAACTCAATGTGACTGAGTCAAGTTACATAGAGTCGTAGAGAAGTTGCCTTTAGGGGAATGGTTGTGTATGCCACCTTGTTTAGACTCAAAATAGAGCAGCTTAATGTTGATTTTCCTGGTCTGAATTGAACTGACATGTATTCCTGCGGCAAACCAACAACAGACATGGTAGTGTACTGGGTTGACTAGCAGCTTTACTTAGGAGAAGAACTACATTTATGTCAGAGTGGACGATTGACCGTTAAAAGACTAGAACACTGAAATAACTTTACTAAATCACCTCCTAATTCATTGCGGTTATCTTGGTTTGCTCACTGTATAATGGATATCGTGGTTGCAGTAATGCTGTTCGGCATTTAGCTGAATCTATGCCAAGCTGTTGAACTTGGGCATGTCTAGTGTCTGCCTGTCAATCATGATGATGATGGCTTTATTCACCATCATCAAGCACACTTAACGATTTTTTCGGGTAATTTGACAGAGGGAAGCTACAAATGTTGCAAAGGAAATTATTAACGAAGTGATTGCTGAGAAGCTTGACGTACAAAGCCTGATTGCTTCTAGTTCAAACAGCTTTTGCATTGCGGACTTAGGATGTTCAGTTGGACCAAATACCTTCTTTACTATGCAAAATATAATAGAGGTAGTGGATAAAAAGTACCACATGACACAAGGTGCCACGTCTGGAAGTCTTGAATTCCAAGTGTTCTTCAGCGATCATGCCTCCAATGATTTCAACACTCTCTTTGCATCGCTTCCTCCCAGTAGGAAATATTTTGCTGCTGGAGTCCCTGGTTCTTTCTTTGGTCGGCTATTCCCGAGGTCCTCTCTTCATCTTGTGCATTCATCTTACGCACTTCAATGGCTTTCCAAGGTACCAGAAGAGTTACTGGACAAGACATCTCCTGCATGGAACAAAGGCAAGATTAGCTATACAAGCTCCTCTGATGAAGTGGCTAATGCTTACGCGGCTCAGTTCCAAAAGGACATGAAAATATTTTTGAATGCTAGAGCTAAAGAGATTGTGATCGGAGGGATGATGGTGCTGCTCATGCCAGGCCATCATGATGGTGTCCATCGTTCTGGGAGCCCAATTAGTGTATTATTTGATTCTCTTTGCTCCAGCCTCATGGATATGGTGAATGAGGTGAGTCAACAATTAGCTATTCCAGGTATTCTAAGAAAGAAACTTTTGGTGTTATTTCCGCTATACACTGAGGAACTCCAGAAAAAATTTCAACTCGTACTTCAAATTACTTTCCTGAAGCTCTATTCATATTGTTGTGGGTAAACTATTAACAGTAAACCATATGGTAAACAATTGACCCCTCCCTCCCTTGACCCACCAAAAGTTAAATAGAAGATAATAAATGAAACGGAAGAGGAAGAGGAAGAAGAAGAGGAAAACTCCATGAGGTTTACTTTCTGTATCATTATACCACTTGGTGCACCGAGTTAGATGCAATATGGACCCTTTTCACCTTTGATATACTTCTGCTGCATTACGATAATCTTGAGCCAGAGAAATGGCGTTACCACGAAACGTCAATCTTTTTTACAGGGCCTTATCAATGAATCTCGAGTGGACTCCTTTAACTTGCCGCTGTATGCCACCACCCCAAAGGAGATTACAGAGGTGATTAAAGATGTTGGGTGCTTTAGCGTTGAGAGAATGGAAATAGCGGATACCAGGTCAAAAATTGGTAGCTCAGTTAATGTGCATAGTTTGATAATGAACCTTAGAGCGGGCCTCGAAGGTATCTTCACCAAACACTTTGGACGTGAAGTCATTGATGAATTGTTTGGACGGACTGCCCTTAAAGACGCGGTGATATCCTCTGCGTTGGAGTCAACCTATGAGAACTGGACTCAATTGATTGTTGCTTTGAAGCGCGAGTGATCTAAATTGCACATGTTGTTGGCTTCACCATCTGGGTTATGTCTCTGTAATTCATCTTTTCGAGTAGTTTAAGTCTTGTAACATCACACTCCAGTGAGTTTAGACTTTAGACTCGTGGTGAGGCAATAAGTTCCTGTTAATGAATAAGAAGATTTCATGAACCTCTTTATCGATGGTGAAATTTAGAGAATTATGCGATTCTGATTAGGAAGTTCTGAGTTTTCCTTTGCTTGGAGCAGTATATGCTTGGACCAGATCACCTGGCCCAATCATTAATGTTAGCAGATGTCTCCCTCCATCACAAAATTAAGGCTCCTATGTCAATGACTGGCATATTAACAGTGATTCTACTTTTCTTAGAAAATTTCAATTTCGACTGCGATCATATAAGCAATTATGAAACTGTGAAATGCATACCTTTACCAACATTTCTAGGAAAGATACGTTACATGGAATCTTGAAATTGCATGAAGTGTCTCTGTAACATGGATTATAAGTTTTTGTTGATTATGGCCTTAAATGGGAGAAGTTTTGAATTGGAACAATATCTGTTACGAAGTTCTGAATTGGATTTAAAAATTCATTGTTTGGCTAATACTTTCGTTGCGAGCATTTCCCTATATGAATCTTCATTTTCCTTTTACAATTAACGCAAAGCAATGTGAGAGAGGTTAATTCTACCCCCTTATGTATGTTATGTCACATCCTTGTTGTGTTGAAAAGTTATAGTTGTCACTAATATCTATTTTTAGCAACAAAAAAAGGATAAAAAAATATATCAAGGGGTGAAATAAATATTTTCAAATATGAACTATGAAACAAAAATTTGTGTTACATCATGGAAACTACATATAAAATAGCAAAACAAAATCATTTTAACTTGTTTTGCATAAGCTAGCATACATTAAAAGTTTCGTAAAAAAAATAGGTATAACAGTAAGGAAGAACAAACAAAGACAAGGTCTCATTCTTCTAGAATAATTCTGGAAATAAAAATGAACGATTGAAATGACAATTACGAATAAAAGAAAATTTCAGGAGCCCACTCACAACCCATAAACACATGGAATACTTTAATGTGTGGATTGATAAAAAAAAATAGTTTGGACTTGTTATTTCAACTGAAAATTTGAAACATCCAAATCCCAATTTTTAAATCCCTCCTAAATTTGTAAATATCTTTTAACGTATCCCAAACAATGTTCATTTCAGTACTGACATAGCTAAAAATACACCACCAATCAGCGTACAAAACGTGTCAATTAAGAGTCATGGTCAAGCTTGGTTAACTACGAGATTGGTGATTACCTTATTGAGAATTAAGATTCCTACCGGAATCCTCAAGGTTCTTGATGTGATCCTCAAGGATCTTGACGCGATCCTAACAAATCTGACCCAAGGTCGAACCGTCAGCCTCCTACTTACAGCTATATCAAGGGACTGTCCCACGTACGCAAACGGCTAGACACACAGTCTTTTCTTACTTTATCATAGTTTTACCCTGTAGTTGCGCTCTAACTTAAGTAACGGAGAGTTTTTTCCACCAGGCGGTGACTCGTTATCAGTCTTGCAGGTCATCGTTCCAGGCCAAGATTCCCGGTCAACTTTTTAGTAGCAACATGTCCAAATAATTTTCAAATGCCTTATCAAAGTAAAATCTTCGCTTGAAATACCTCATCAAACACATTATAAGTCTCTAAAGCTAAATTTCGAAATGATATCTACTTGAATGATGAAATAATCATGTATGGTTGTGTAAAGGTTGTGAAATAGTGGATTTTTCAAGTTGCGAAATTTAATAATTATTTACTTTGGTGGATCTGACTTCTCTAAAGAGTTAAAGTTATGAAAGGTTCCAAACTTATATATTTATATTTCCAAACTAGAAGGTATGGTTTTTCAAAAGCATGGTTTTACTTTTGATGTTTGGCTTTCAACAATTGACTTTGTGCATTGTGAGAATTTTATGTTTGGTAGAGTCCATTCAATGTAAGAACTTGTTGAGACATGTAGGAGTCTTATTTGTAGGAAGCATTTTACTACCAGTTTTGATGAACTTTTTCTTTCAAAAATTTCGTTTTCAAGAGTGGCTTTGTGCATTTGAAAATTTGAGTGTTTGATAAAGTCCATTTTCAATGTGGTACCAAAAGAAAAATATTGTCCAAATTCATGAACTTGTAGGAGTATATCAGAGTATATCTAATATTCGTTGGAAGAATTCTACTCCATTTTTATGAAGCTTTTTAATTTTGATGTTTGGTTTTTAATGTAAAATCTTGTAGGAAATTACATTAAAATAGTTTCAAATTTATGTTAATAAGCATAAATTAGTAAATAATAAAGAGTCTAATTAAAGTCAAATTAAGATGAGACTTCCCAAAGAGCTAAGAATAAATATTAAAGGAAAAATTTTGGCTGCTACCCCGGTTGGAGGAATCTTCCTTCAACCCCATGTATAGTGACAATTAATAGTGGCTAAATGTTTCAAACGACAATAATTATTAGCAGCATTTTCTCAGCGTCACTAAATTAAAGTCACTAGAAACATTTAAAGACAATTGATTGTCGCTATATAAGGGGTAGGAGGAAGATTCCTCCAACCGGGTAGCAGCTAAAATTTTTCCAATATTAAATGACACTTGTCATAAAACCAAACCAGACCCCCATGTTGGACGAGATTACGTCAAAGGGGGAGAACTGACGTTTCAATGGTCTTCATTGCCGTCCCTTTCCAAAGGCCGCCATGTTGGACGAGATTACGTCACTACCCAATGCTACTACTATAATACAACATCGCTGGGAAGCGGGCCAAAGGACGGCACGCCGAAAGAGTTACAGGTAGAGGAGCAAGGAAGGCAAAAGGCACAATGCCGGAATCTTTTCCGATGAACGGTGGAGATGGCACCTACAGCTACACCAAGAACTCCCAGTATCAGGTGCTCCTTTGATCACCCACTTTACATAAAATCACCTAATTTACGACTGTCATGTCTCACTCTGTTCTAGTTTTGAAAATCTGTATAGAATTCTACAGTTGTGTCATAATTTTCACACCTTTCTTGGTTTAAGGGTTAAAAAGTGCCACTAATGCTTCGTTTAGTGACAAAAGAGTATGAATTGTGGTTACCCTTGATCTAATACCCAGTTGCACGTTGATTGGTCCGAAAGAGTTCTTGAATTTCTGGTGAGTTGTCACTGCCTTTTGAGTTTTTCATATCTAGAACCAAGTTATTGCTACAAGCTAGATAAGTTGCCTTTTGGCTAGATTTTTCGACTTTTAATCTGAAAAAGACTATACAGAACCAAAATCAGATGTTCTGCTATGCTGTTTGAGGATTTAAATCTGAGAACAACAGTACCACTGGAATGCGGATTACAAATATGATGTTTGAACTCAATGTGACTGAATCAAGTTACGTAGAGTCGTAGAGAAGGTGCCTCTAGGGGAATGGTTGTGTATGCCACTTGTTAGAAACTGGGAAAATTAAGTTTCAACTCACCTTGTTTAGACTCAAAATAGAGCACCTTAATGTTGATTTTCCTGGTCTGAATTGAACTGACATGTATTCCTGCCGCAAACCAATAATCGACATTGTAGTGGACGATTGAGCTCTAAAAGACTAGCAACTCTAATTAGGAGGAGGATATTTATGCTAAAGTGGACGATTGAGCTCTAAAAGACTAGAAAACTCGAATAACTTTACTAGAACACCTACTAATTCATTGCAGTTATCTTGGTTTGCTCATCGTTTAATGGATATCGTGGCTGCAGTAAGGCTGTTCGTGCATTTTGCTGAATATAAGCCAAGCTGTTGAACGTGGGCATGTCTAGTGTCTGCCTGTCAATCATGACGATGATGGCTTTATCCACCATCATCAAGGACACTTAACAGTTTTTTCTGCTTATTTGACAGAGGGAAGCTACAAATGTTGCAAAGGAAATGATCAATGAGATCATTGCTGAGAAGCTTGACGTACAAAGCCTGATTGCTTCTAGTTCAAACAGCTTTTGCATTGCTGACTTGGGATGTTCCGTCGGACCAAATACCTTCTTTGCTATGCAAAATATACTAGAAGTAGTGGATAAAAAGTACATGACACAAGGTGCCACGTCTAGAAGTCTTGAATTCCAAGTGTTCTTCAGTGATCATGCCTCCAATGATTTCAACACTCTCTTTGCATCGCTTCCTCCCAGTAGGAAATATTTTGCTGCTGGAGTCCCTGGTTCTTTCTATGGTCGGCTATTCCCGAGATCCTCTCTTCATCTTGTGCATTCATCTTACGCACTTCAATGGCTTTCCAAGGTACCAGAAGAGTTACTGGACAAGACATCTCCCGCATGGAACAAAGGCAAGATTAGCTATACAAGCTCTGCAGATGAAGTGGCTAATGCTTACGCGGCTCAGTTCCAAAAGGACATGAAGATCTTTTTGAATGCTAGAGCTGAAGAGATTGTGGTCGGAGGGATGATAGTACTGATCATTCCAGGCTTCCCTGATGGAGTCCATCGTTCTAAGCTCCCAATTGGTGTATTATATGATTCTCTTTGCTCCAGCCTCATGGATATGGTGAATGCGGTGAGTCAATAATTAGCTATTCCAGGTGTATTAGGGAGAAGAAATTTTTGGTGCTATTTCTGCTATACACTGAGGAATTCCAGGAAAAAATTCAAGCTTTACTTCAGAATATTTTCCTGAAGTTCTACTAATATTGTTGTGGGTAAACTGGAGTTAAGATTAAACTATTGGGTATTTAGTTGACACCTCCCTCCCTTGAGCCACCAAAAGTTTAATAGAAAAAAATAAATGAAGCGGAAGAGGAAGAGGAAAACCCAATGAAGTTTACTTTTGTTTCATTGTACCACTTGGTGCACTGACTTAGATGCAGTATGGATCTTTTTCACCTTTTGATGTACTTTTGTTGTATTTTGACAATGTTGAGCCAGATAAATGGTGTAACCCCTAAATGTCAATCTCTTCTACAGGGCCTTATCAATGAATCTCAAGTGGACTCCTTTAACTTGCCCGTGTATTCTGCCACCCCAAAGGAGATTACAGAGGTGATTAAAGATATTGGGTGCTTTAGCATTGAGAGAATGGAAATAGCGAATCCCAGGTCTAAAATTGGTAGCTCAGTTAATGTGCATAGTTTGATAATGCACCTTAGGGCAGGCATGGAAGATATCTTCACCAAACACTTTGGACGTGAAGTCATTGATGAATTGTTTGGACGGACTTTCCTTAAAGAGGCGGAGATATCCTCTGCGTTGGAGTCAAGCTATAAGAACGGGACTCAATTGATTGTTGCTTTGAAGCGTGAGTAATCTTAACTGCACATGCTGTTGGCTTCACCACCCGGGTAATGTCTTTATAATTCATCTTTTCGAGTAGTTTAATCTTGTAACATCATACTACAGTGAGTTTTTTACTCGTGGTGAGGCAATAAGTTCCCATTAATGAATAAGAAGATTTCATGATATCTTAATGGATGGTAAAATTTAGAGAACTATGTGATTCTGATTAAAAAATTTAGAACTTTCCGTTGTTTGGACTAGTATATGGTAACTATTGAATTTGATCTAACGTCCATCAATCGTTCAAATGGCATGCAGCAGCGAACAAATAAGATCCTCACAAATCATGATACATATTGGGTGGATCACTTCCCTTCTTCTCCTGTTATGTGGCATGATCGATTTCATGCGTCTAGGATGCATGGTCTTCAATAAATATATATATATTGAAGGGCCCAAAACCCATATATGCCCAGTGGATTAAGACTAGGGCACTAGGAAACCTTGGGTCTAATTCCTACCAGATCACCTGGCCCAATTATTAATGCTTGCAGATGCCTACTCCCTCCATCACAAAATTAAGGCTTCTATGTCAATGACAGGCATATCAGTGATGATTCTACTTTCCTAAAGAAGTTCCAACTTCCAACTTCCAACTTCCCTTACCAACAGTTGGAAAAGAAAGGAAATGCTGACGTACTGTAAATCCAACACCCCAAGAAGCTTGAAAGCTTACTAAATGAAAGAACACACTCTTCATCACACCATCCCACAGCAAAGCACGAAAGTAAGTGGACGTCTGGGGCAGAAGGCAGTGACGAAGTATTATGTTGAGATTGCTTATAGCACACACGATGCTGCTTACTTGTTACAGGAATAGTTAAAGAATAAGAAGTAAATTGTTCAGACATGTCTATGTCCTAAAGACATCATACCTCCTCAGTTTTTCTCGAGCATAAATCACACGAAAGGTCATGGATGCTCGACCGTTGAACCGTTCAGGATTAGTTGATCTTTCTTGTAGGAGAAGGATATAACTTGAGAAACTCTCTCACTCGAGCTTGGATCGAATTTGATTTTATGCAAAAGTAAGAGGCATCTGTCAATTAGATTTATTAAGAAATCATCAACAACGTCCTCTAGGCTCTTTAGCCCTCCCTTCCAGATAAAAACGTAGGCCAGCCATAATTAAATCAACTACGAGGATTTCGTAGTCTAAAATTGCTCCCACAAAGAAGCAAGTTTTCAGTGATGAGAGAAGTGATAGTAAGTCAGTGCCAGTGTGTCCATGTATTGATACAAGTCACTAACGATATATGAACTTACACTTTCTGCAATTTGTCTCCACCGGCGTTAGTCATCTCCCTTTTTGCGAGAAGTCAGCAATTAAAACCACTGCAAGTGGTAGTCCTCGACATTTTTTGGCTTTTCTTTCCAGGTTCTGTCAATTATAGGGGGCCGTGATGTTCCCAAAAAACCTTCCTTCGCAATAGATCCCAACTTCCCTCTACAGTTGAAAAACGAAGAAAGCGAGGGGAGCTATGAGGTTTATCATATAAAAGATATCAGTGAGGGGACTAGTTAGCGTGATTCGGCTTCCATTGTAGTCATTTGGGAAGGACCTTCTCGGTCATCTGATGCCCAGGGCCTTCTCAGGTCATCCAATCCCCCATTATTCCCTTTCAGCGCCTATGAATCTCTTCACATAGCCGTCTATAGCTTATTTTGTGATGCTTATCCATGAGCATGAAAGCTTACGTTAGAATTCCAATCCACAAGTCCCCTTTTCTATATACTTGAGACACATAAATCCACGAGTAAATGAAGAAGTTATTAAAGAATCATTATACACCTTCCTTGCAACATTAGTCTTACCAAGTCCGGCCATTCCAACAATCGATATAATGTCAAGCTGCTTTTCATCTTCAATGCCCACAGTAACCTCTTCCAGTAATACAGAAGTGTTTGCGCTTGATGAATTCCTTTATGAGGATTTCCAGCTTGCAGGACTTCTAAGCAATAAAGCTTATTGTGATAGATCTCCATCACCTCTACTTTGATAGGCTTGATCTCTTCCATCACATTGCGGAGGTCTAGAGAACAATCAGACACAACAATTGTTTACAACAACACTTCCGTAATCCTTGGTGACTGAATAATCTAATCTAAGAATGTTCTCTCTCTCTCTCTCTCTCTCTCCCCCTGCTTTTCATCTTCAGTGGCCACAGTAACCTCTTCCAGTAATACAGAAGTGTTTGCACTTGATGAATTCCTTTATGAGGATTTCCAACTTGCAGGACTTCTAAGCCATAAAGCTTCTTGTGATAGATCTCCATCACCTCTACTTTGATAGGCTTGATCTCTTCCATCGCATTGCGGAGGTCTAGAGAACAATCAGACACGACAATTGTTTGCAACAACACTTTCGTAATCCTTGGTGACTGCATAATCTAATCTAAGAATGTTCTCCCTCCCTCTCCCTCCCTCTCCCTCTCCCGCTCTCGCTCTCTCTCTCCCGCTCTCTCTCTCTCTCTCTCTCTCTCTCTCTCTCTCTCTCTCTCTCTCTCTCTCTCTCTCTTCCTTATTTTGTGATGCTTATCCATGAGCCCGAAAGCTTAAGTTAGAATTCCAATCCACAAGTCCCTTTTTCTATATACTTGAGACACATAAATTCACGAGTGAATGAAGAAGTTATGAAAGAATCATTATACACCTTCCTTGCAACACTAGTCTTACCAAGTCCAGCCATTCCAACAATCGAGATAATGTCAAGCTGCTTTTCATCTTCAATGCCCACAGTAACCTCTTCCAGTAATACAGAAGTGTTTGCGCTTGATGAATTCCTTTATGAGGATTTCCAGCTTGCAGGACTTCTATGCCATAAAGCTTCTTGTGATAGATCTCCATCTCCTCTACTTTGATAGGCTTGATCTCTTCCATCACATTGCGGAGGTCTAGAGAACAATCAGACTTGACAATTGTTTGCAACAACACTTCCGTAATCCTTGGTGACTGCATAATCTAATCTAAGAATGTTATCTCTCTCTCTCTCTCTCTCTCCTTATGGTGAGGTCCGCAAGGCTGCCAGCATTGTTTTGTTATAGTTGGCCTAGTCTGGCTAAAGAATCATTCACCCACTTTAATATGATCTTAGAATTCGGTCCACAACTGGCTGCTTTCTCTACTTCTACAGTAAGGTCTACTGGCTTTGGCCGCCTAAAATGATTTATGGTCTTTGTTTCTCCACTTAATGGACATGTGAGATAGTTGGAGCTGCAAAAAACTCTTTACTACACTAGGTTCTGCATCATATATAGAATTGCAACCTAAACTTAAAATGAGAAAAGTACTAATGCTTTGCATAATAGGATGGCTTTGAGTAGATAACTTACCATCAATTTTGACCTTAGAATTAGATAACAGCTCTAGAGGATCTGGATCTGAACTCGGCAGCGAAGCAAGTCTAAACTTTTCCATTTCTTCATTTGGCTTAGTACAAACAATCGAATTCATTTCAAGATACGCACAACATAAGCAGATTCACACCTTATTCTAACTAAATATAAACACTTGATTCTCAATCTCGTACGATTGTTGGAATACACCCTCGTGGTTGTAGAATGGGGTAGAGTTATTTATCTACATGCTTATTGTATGTAGTGACAAATCTCTCCTACAATTTAGCTTTTCATAAAGGAATTACAACTATATACTAGGTCATTGCAAAATGAGACTATACCACTTTAGGCTGTGAACACCCAACTCTGGTAAGAGATACTGATAACCAACGGTAATGACCTCCAATCCCCACACATGAGAATACATGAAGAATGATAGCTCACACAATATGCTGAATCGGGTGTCCGAAGGAACTAGAGAACTGCTACTGGTGTGACTGCTGGGCTCAAGTATGCCCGCACAAGCTTTAGCACATGTCTTATTCATAGAGGTCTCAAGCCTCAAACGTCCTCCTTGAAGACAACACGGAAGCTCGAATTGCGGATTTTGGGCTTTCACAGGCAGTCTCAGGCGACCAGACGTATTTTACGACTTCCAATGCACAAGAACTGCACGATACATTGCCCCAGAGTACCAACAGACATTGAAATGCACATAAAAGTATATAGCCTTGCTGTTCGCTTATGGCTTGGTGAGCGAGAAATTTCTATTCGGTGAGTTTTATTTGAACATGATTGGGATAAGATTAGTGCGGTGGATGAGAAATTTGACGAGGTCTGAGGATCCAACCAACGAGATTGATCTTAAGTAGGTGGGAGATTGTTTTGAACATCAGATGTTTTTGGTTCTTAAGATTGCTTGCCTTCGCACGCTTGACAATCCCCAAGATTGGCCTACTAGTAAGACTGTTGGGTACATGTTGTCTAAGTTCCAAGGGAATATAGACTAGAGATATTAGGAACAAGAACGCGTGTTCTGAAGAATGATGGTTTCAATCAAATTAATTACAGAAGTATTGAAGAATGATGGCTTCAATCAAGTTAATTACTGAAGCATTGATGTAAGTATGATAGCTCTGTTCCTCCTCGCAAACTAAATTGCATGTTTTCAATTGACCCTTAGTCTCTTGATTTCGTTCTAACTAATACAAAGTTGTAGCAATCTTAAAGAGTTATGTCAATGGTTTGAGTTGGATGGGAATTAGAGGCCGAAAGACAGATCTCATCAAACAAAAAGGCGGGGCTGCTGAATGAGTTAACAATATCCCTTCTTTACGTATCAGATTCTGTTAAAAGGTTGAATTGCAGCTAGAACTAATAGGCATAAGAGCTTGACAATTTAGCTTCTCCATTTTAATACTCCCTTGTTATCTTTTGTATCTATCCTGCAGGTTGGTCGTAATGACACCATTGACCTTTATGAAAGATGTTTCGTATTATATTGGAGCAACAAAATAAAGCAGATAAATGATACTAGCTAAAGTCTCGTGCTATGCACGGGAGGTATTGGTTAAAATCTCGTACTATGCATGGAAATGGTATTAATTAATTATGAAATGGAAGAATGGAGATCATGGGGTTGGATGGTTAGAAGTCATGAGGTTGGAAGTTATTTTGTGGTCAATCAAAATTTAATACCTATTAAGCTTTATTTTAAAATTGTAAGAATTCAAGAAAATAGGATTTAAGGTTTGGAAGGCATAGAAGATGCCAAGATCTGGACACCTAATTATGTGTATGAATTTATTTATGAGAACTCTAGAAATTCGGGTTTGGTGGCCTTAGACACTGCCAACCAAATCCAAATATATATATATATTGGAGCAACAAACCCCTTTGAAGCATAATGTTGTAACTGCCAAAACAACAAGGCCGTGAGATCAAAGATACATATGTCCCAAAACTAAACCCTCAGCTAGATAAGAAAAAATGGCAACAATACTACCAGAATCATTATGTTAGTGTTATAGCAACTATATATGTTGATCTGGCCTCTACGTTGTTGACGTGGGCGGCCTAGATTTTCCTTTTCTTTTTTAAGTGAATTTCATCGGCTGCCCATTTTGGAGCGGTCGTCCGTCCCATAGTGGGGCAAACGGTGATTTATTGTCCGTTCAGACGACGGATTTTTTTTAGAAAAAAGTGATATGGTCCTTTCATCTGCAAATGGATGGACGACCACATTACCACTAACAACTTAATTAAGTTGTCAGTGGGCATCTACACACACGCATTGTGCGCGCTCGCGCGCGTGTGGGTGTGCGCGCGCGCATATAGACCATAGGGTTATCTTTTTTTTCCCCTCTCAAATGCCCTTATTAAATTGAGATCAGAGATTAGAGTTGATTAGGAGTGGTTTGACTTTTAACCTTATTTTTTTTCCATAAAGTACTATTTTTGGATTAGAGTGTTATTAGAAAATAAGGGTGTTTTTTACTCTCATAAGATATCAAACCTTTATTTTTCCTTAAAATATTCTTATTGGAATATATATTTTTGTCAAAGTTAACGGTTATTTTGACTTTATTGTGTGTGTGTGTGTGTGGGGGGGGGGGGGGGGGGAGAAAGAAGAGAAGAAGAACCTTATAGAATCATGCCTGAAGTTCTGCATGCTCTTTGATCACCGAAAAAATCGTATCAAAACTTACCTCCATTTATGGTAAAACTAAACTACCCTGGAGTTAGTACATCTTCTCCATCAAATTTCATTAAAGAAAACAACTTGCTGATAGCAGAGTTTTTTGCAACAAAAGGAGAAAGGTAATTTTTAACAGTTAACCAAATTAAATATTTTATGGCAAAATCTATCCTTTTTAATTTTAGGGCTAATTACACCTATGTCCCTGAGGTTAGGGTATAATTACAGGTAATGACAATAGTTTGAACAAATTACACTTATGTCCGTTGACCAAACGGAATCTTTAAAACTCTAACGATTTTAATGAAAAGATTTTATTGCCCTTGAGTTTGAAGGTTATTTTTTTAAATGCCATTACTCTATTATTGCCCTTTTCTCTTCTCTTTTATCTTTTCCTTTTCTTTTTCCTTTTGGAGAACCCACCACCGTAGGCGCCTTCCATATCTGAACAAGTTAGCACCGGCGACTGCCTCGCCGCCACCACCACCTCCTGGGACGGAAGCACCTCAGCCTCGTCCTTTGCTACCCAAGCGTCGTTGGATCTGCTCCGTTGCACCGCCTCCGACAAGACCGCTGTTGGGATCTTGGACAGACGGGGGTCGCGGTGGCTTGGGAAGGGAAGGAGTGGGGATGGTGGCAGTACATTGGGATGACGGAGGGGCTGCCGTCGGGGTGGGGTAATAGGAGGGGCTCCCAGCGAGGTGGGGTGAGGGAGGTGAAATAGGGTTTTAGAGAGAGCTGCCGGCAGCGTGGGTTTGCGAAGGGATTGCCGTTGGTGTGGGTGTGGGACGGGCTTGCTGGCATGGTAGGGTGGTGTGGGGAGAGGTTGCCGGTGTGGTGGGGCGAGGGAGGGGGGACTGCCAGTGGGCGGCAGGGGAGGTGGGGACTGCCAGCGGCGATTTCAGATTTAGGTTTCTAAAGAAATTAGGGGAGAGAAACTTAGTAGTTTTGAAAATTAGGTGTTTACCTTAATTAAAAAAATAATTTTAGATTTTTTATATTATGTATATACAATATAAGGGTAGTATTGACATTTCGAAAATACACGTGAATGACATAAGCCAAAAAGTGCAATTTTTTAACGGATGGACACGGCAGATACATTTTCAATGTTTTTTGTCACGATATGTTACATTTTGAAACTTAATGTCCTTGACTGTAATTACACCCTAACTTCAAGGACATATGTGTAATTAGCTCTTAATTTTATATTTCATATTGGTATTGATACGCACATCATAGATATAAATTGTTGTGCAAGTATATTGATTTTGATACTATTACATTAGTATATTGAACATATCGTAAAACTGACTTTGACTCTAATATACAAACATATTGGTATAGCGAACTATCATAAAATTGGAGTTTTTTTAGGATTTTTAAAATACATATTTAATCATGACTTTTAATAATAGCTAGATCATATCATTCTGCTCGCAGGATTATAATTTGGGTTCATGGCAAATAAATAATCCTAAGTTTGCATTAGATGGAATATTCTTATTTGCACGATAAGATCTTCGCCGCATGATAAATAATCCTTAAGACATATATTCTGGGTGTTTAATGCCTTAGTTACAAGCCATTTATTCATTAAATCAGCCTTGAAATTCCTCCCACGTGTGGACCACGCGCCATTACTCCCGTATTTCAATAGACTCCACGCGCTGGCTAACAACCCACTCTCAGCTGCTACTTCATCACGCGCCAATTGCCCCTGAGTTTTGTTCTTCACCTGCTGTGTTGCTGCTTCATTTCCTGATCTTCCTTCTTTAGTTCCATTACTCAATTTTGCCTTGGAATTGATCTTGACCCTGAATTTCAAAGATGGTTTGGTCAGATTACTGACAGCAGTCCAATACAGTACTCGTCACTCTCATCAAGCATTGCTCTATATAGTAGGGATGAGACTCTTCTGGAAGAGGCGCAAAACATAGAGAGTGAAACAAGAGAGGCAGAGAAGCAACAATGCAAAAATCATTCCGTGTGACTGGTGGTGATGGTACCGATAGCTAGACCAAAAACTCTCAGTATCAGGTTGTCTGGTCCTTCTCTGTCAAGTTTTATGCATGCTATCTGATGATGTTCATGAACTTTGTTTTTCCAATGTTTAATGTTACTACAATGTCCACTTCATAAATTTAGTATGTTCGATTTGAGCGGATTCCTGTGGCAGAATTTGGTTACTTAAAGCTGATGGCGTTTTACCCTGATTTGACTTTTATGTAATATCTAGTATCTCTGAGTTCGAATATTAAGCAATTAACAAATGGGCCTTTTTTCATTATACAGGTAGTAAAAAAAGTGGAAGCTACCAACTTAAACCCAAGTCAATCACTAGTATTTTTTTCTTTAATTGAAATGTATCAATCATTAACTCACGATTTTATCCGGAGCAACACGATCACAGAATTCTTGGATCCTCCAGCCAGACCCTAAAATCATTCAGGTCCCTTCCTAACACAACAAGTTCATGAGGAGCCTTGTTTTATCGTGTCTTACATGATGGAAACTGTACTGTTATAGCCCCTTTCTCTACATTTCAACATCCTTTGGCATCATTGAAATCACTGTTGTTATAATGTTTACTAAAACATTTTTTGACGAGTGGATAAGTGCCATCTCTAATTATATTTCCAGGTGCTGGCATTATAACGACTAGCTAGTATAGATTAGCTTCTTAAGTATTGGAAAAACCATGGTTTCCTCTTATAATAGGATCCACGTTCTATTGGACATTAAGGGTCCTTAGCAGCCAAGTTACTGTGCATGCAGCTAGTAACTTTTAGATTTTTTAATTTTTTTTTTTTGTGGTTATATTGTAACTTTTAGATTCGATTATGGGTTACGTTATGGTAAGAAACGCGTCCGAGTGACAGTTCTGATTTTGAAGGCGCTTTATGTCCTTGGCTCTTCTCACTAGGGGACGAGGGGGTGCCAGAGTGGCACTTTTAGTGACATCGTCTTGTCTTAGACTTTTTTTACTAACAGTAACAACCCTCTAGAAACGATAATGTGTTCTCTAGAGAATATGAAAACACCGTGAAGGCTGAATTTGGTCAGTTTGTAAGTAAACCGCTTGCTAGTTTTTGTACTAATATGGAAATTCAAGTTGACATTCAAAATCTTCTCAAATTGGACCTGTTGGACCTCCCAAGAGAATAGAGGAGAAGTTATCTTACTTTTTTTGCATTTGCGCCAAAGTATCAGAAGATCATCATAGGTGTAGCGAACAGACTCGAAAAAATCTTAAGAATTTTAGGAGTCGCCATTTTATTTACTTAAGTAAAGGAAAATAAGAAATCCGAAAATGACTCTAAAAGTGTTCGAAGCACAACTAGTCTATCAAAAACAAGGAAATAGGTTCGGGAACTAAGTTATATAGCGAGAAGGTGTTAGGCACCCGCCATACCCTTTCGGTCTCTACTTCATTTCTGTTGGTTTTTTGCCATTTTAAAACATAAAACATGCAATGACATAAACTCTAAGTTTACTTATATATTATTGGTTAGAATTCGACATTAGGGGTATAATGACCTACATATCTAGTCAGACAAACTGGAATCAAAACCATCGTAGTTCGACTCCGACCCTATGGGAGGTGACCTA
Organism: Escallonia rubra; assembly: GCA_033065855.1. Lineage (NCBI taxonomy): Eukaryota > Viridiplantae > Streptophyta > Magnoliopsida > Escalloniales > Escalloniaceae > Escallonia > Escallonia rubra. The sequence continues at coordinate 118,385 of JAVXUO010001871.1, read as the reverse complement.
CTCTTCGGTCTTAGACTCGAACTAAGAAACAAATGAAAGACTTTTTTTTGGATAGTCTATATAATGAAAACATGATCGTAGGGAGCAGAAACACTCTAGACTACTATGAAAAACAGTATATATACCTCGAGAAGGTGCTTGCTAGAAGACTTGAAAATGCTTTGTGCCGGATCCATGATGCAAGTGACTCCAGACTATTTAAAAATGAATCTGAAGTGTTAAATTTCTTAGAGATGATCTACCAATTCTAAGAAAGAAATGATATAAAAGCTCTAGAGAAGAAAAAAAAAACTTCCTCTTTATAATGTAGCCTAAAGACCTTATTTATAGAAGTCTGTGCGTCAAAAATGATAAGGATGACCATCACAGCATGTGATTTGGTGATAGAGCCGAATAATAGATGAAAATAAAAAACTTGAAAAAAGGTCAACGAACTGGCCAGTTGGTCAACAAATAGGCCGGTTTTCGACGAACCAGTCAATTTACCCCAAAACAAATCTCGAATTTTGGGACACTATATGTCCTTAATTCGGTAATCATCTCTGAAAAATACAGTTGGGATGAATCAGATTCGAAAATTATCTCCAGATTTCATATAAATCAAGGATTAGCCACATGCATCAAGATAAATCACAAGATAATCCTCTATCATCAAACCAATCAAAATCTCTTAACTGGACTTGAGTTAAACCTAACTAACTGGACTGGACTCAACCAATTGGAGTGGACTAGATTATTAGACTATACTGGATTGGACAACTAGAGTGGATTAACTATTGGACTTGATTAAATAAATTAGGTTTAATATATTATAAGGCCTACACTCGTACTAATAAATTTTACTTATCAATAAAGACCAATAATTATGTATAATTAAAAGGACTACAAATATGGGGTGTCTATAGAGCCTCTCAGTGAGGGAGCTCGCTTGCAGGCGAACATCATTATAAAAGGACCGCAGTTGTAGTAGAAATGCATAAAAAAACCTCAATACAAACTCAAAGACTCACACAGAAATAAGGTCGGACCTTTGCAAGATTTCCTACGTATCCTTAGAAAAGGAATCAGACCCACGTAGTTTGGAAAGGGTACGGATGTTGTTGGAAGCCGGCGCTAATAATAATAACAATTAGTCGTCGAGTAATACCCAAAAAAAAAAAAGTGAAGCCCGACCTTATCTAGAGCCGGAGCCAACAGTAACAATGATTGGTCACTAGATTAAGGCATATTCTTATAAGCCAGAGCCAATGGTAACAACAATTGGTCATCTAATAATACTGAAAACAGAATATGGAATTGGAATTGGAATTGGGACTAGAAAAACTCACTTGCTTAAGAGCTGGAGCCAATCAGTAACGATGATAGGTCTCCAGACAAGGGGCGCATCCTTAGAAGTCAGAGCCGTAACAACGATTGATCGTCTAAGGATATTGAGAAAGTGAAGTTGAACCTTTTCGGGAGCCAGAGCCAACAGTAACAACGATTGATCGCCTGATAAGGGGCCCATCCTTAGAAGCCAGAGCCAACAGACGATTGGTTATCTAAGGATGATACTGAGCATGTTAAAAAACGGAGCCAACAGTCACCGCAATTGGTCACTTAAACATGAAAGCACATCTAGAAGCCGGAGCCAACAATAACAACAATTGGTTGTCCAGATGCATTGAAATCTTATGGCTAAAAGTCGAAGTCAATAATAACGATGATTAGTCGCTTAGCCATAAGAACATATCCCTAGAAGCCGGAGTCAATAGTAATGATGATTGACCATCTAAGAATATGGAAAGTTCATTGCCTAAGAGCCAGAGTTAACGGTAACGACGATTGGTCGCTTAGGCGAATGAGCGGAAAAACGTATCTAGAAGCCGGAACTAATAATAACAACGATTGGTCATCTAGACACACTAAAAGCTTATGACTAAGAGCCGAAGCCAATAGTAATGGCGATTGGTCACTTAGTCACAAGGACATATCCCTAGTAACGATGATTGGTCGTCTAAGAACATGGAAAACTCTATGCCTAAGAGCCGGAGCCAACAAAAACATTAATTGGTCGCTTAGGCAAATGAGTGGAAAAGCGTATCTAGAACCCAGAGCCAATAGTAATAACGGTTGGTCATCTAGACACACTGGAGGCTTATGACTTATGACTAAAAGCCGGAGCCAACAGTAACGACAATTGGTTGCTTAGCCATAAGGCGCATCCTTGGAAGCCGGGGCCAATGATAACAACAATTGATCGTAGTCAAATACGGAAAAAATTGGGACTGGGACTGGAATTGGAGCTGGAATTAGAAAACTCATTGTCTAAGAGCCGGAGCCAATAATAACAACCATTGGTTGCTTAGGCGAATGGGAGGAAAGCGTATCTAGAAGTCGGGGCCGTTGTATGCAGTGGCTGAACCAGGATTTTTTTTCGAGGGGATAAAAAAAATTAATCGAATTCACCAAAAAAATTTATTAGTAAAATAATAAACAAAAAAAAAAAACAGAGTAAATTTAAAAAGCATACAAAAGTCAAAATGTATTATTAAGTTTCACGAGAGCCATTAAAGACTCTTTACAAGTACAACACAAAAAAAATGCGAATACAAATTAGATATTAAAGTGTTTACAAACGAAAGTACTAAATTACTACTCGATGAGACCCCGAAAATTGGTAGCGCTTGATAATAGCCTCATTCTCAATAGTTTTGAAGACGTTTTTCTCAATGTAACAAATTAAACTATCATTCATCCATTCATCTCGCATGCAATTTCGAAGTCGAGTCTTTATTATCTTCATTGCAGAGAAAACTCTTTCCACAGTAGCAGTTTCAACAAGTAAGAGTAAGACCAATTTCATAAGTACACCAAAGAATATATCACATTCTTTTTCAACTCAACTAACTTCATAGCAAGTTCACCAATTCCCTTTACATCATAAAGTTGTTCACAGTACCACACATCCATAATATAAGTCTTGAGCTGACTTTTAAGTATTTTAAGCTCTATTGGGGAAAAGTCATATAGATAAAACTGTGCAAGGCGTATCAATTTATGTTTATTAAAAGCAGAAAAATCATCACTTGGATCAAGACATGCCATACAAATAAGCAATTATGTAGTTACCTCATTGAAACGATTATTCAATTCACTGATTTACAAATCAACAAAAGCTAAAAAAGTATCAACACGATGGTGGTAAATATTTGTACCTTCTTCAGCATTATGTTTTTGCCTCCCCGGGGCTACAAACGTCGCACTCATGTAGAAAACTTCAATTTCGTGTTTTATACAAAATTATGAAACTTCTTCCAACGAGTCTTCCCACTCATCATCTCTCAAGCTTTGCAATTGTCGCTTTGTTATTCTGACCAAATTCATTGCATTCACAATGTTTTGATCTTTCTTTTGCAATGCTTGTGAAAGTTCATTCGTCATCCCCAAAATAATTTTCATCAAATGCACGTTAAATGCAAAATCATAAGTTGGCATCGAATTCAAAAGGTTCAATGTTTCACCTCTCTGATCATAATCTGTAACATCGTCAACAACCTTATTAAGCACTTCTATCACTGAAGCAAACATGTGAATCAAATTCAATAATGCACCATGGGTCTCTCCTGCTCTTTTGATGCCATGTTCCTGATTTAAACCCCGACCACTAGCGATATCACCACTCTCAAGGGCATGAGCAAGTCTAACAGCTTCACTTTCTTGAAGAGAATCTCTTCGTTTGCATGAGACTCCCACGGTGTGTACTAGCTTAGTAACCAAATTAAAGAGTAATGAAATCTGAGAATGTTTTTTTTGCAACGGCTACAAGAGTTAGCTCAAGTTGATGAGCAAAGCAATGAATATAATAAGCATTTTCCTTCTTCCTTTGAATTAATGTTTTAAGACCATTGAATTTACCATGCATATTGCTTGCTCCGTCATAGCCTTGTCCACGAACTCTTGAAATACTCAATTCATGCGTTGAAAACAAACTACCAATTGCGTTTTTGAGCGATAAGGTAGCGGTATTTGCAACATGGACAATACCAATAAAAGTTCAATAACACGTCATCTTTTGTCCACATATCTCAAAACAACTCATATTTGTTCTTTGACTGAGACATCACAGCATTCGTCAACTAAAATGGAAAATAATTCAGTCTTTATGTCTCCAACAATTGCATCTCTTATTTCTCCAACAATGGCACTAACAAGTTCTTTATGAATTTTTGGTGATGTCAGTTGAGATTCTGAGGAGCATTTAACAACGTGACTTTTTTCACACTCTCATTGTGATCCGCAAGGAACTCTAAAAGTTCTAGAATTTTTTTTCTGATTCTCAGATTCGTTAGATTCATCATGCCCATGGAAAGACAAATCCTGACGCTAGAGCAACCGAATGACATCATTTGATACAGTCAAGCGAGTACGGTATTGAACCTTACTTTCATCTGTTTACTTACACAAAACTACTTCAATACTCTGCTTCGGGTTATCAAAGGATTGACACTTGCTTAAAGCAACGATGTGTGCACTATCAACTTCTCCAACATGTTTTTTGTATTTTTCCCTCTTTCTTTAAAACAATGGCTGACAAAAGTATCACCACCCCCTTGCTCCCCATGAGCACTTTTGAATAAGTAGCAGCGTAAGAAATATGCTTCATCTTTTGCTACACTATTCTCCAACCAACTTGCATGACGATCAAACCAAGAAGAAACATAGCAACGAGATTATTTTTTGAATTTTGTAAATAAAAATTTGTGGTTACGAGGTTGGCAAGGACCTTTCGACCAATACGCTCGTCAAACTTTATCTTGAATATTAGGACTATAATCCATAATATTCGGATGCAACTCAGGATCCGCAATAAGCTCATCAGAGTTAAACTCATCACAAATTCTACTTGAATGCCTAGAATCAATATCCTAATGCACAATAGGAGCCTTGTCCGTTACTATTAGAACTAGAGACTGTAGAATACTATCATGATTTCCACACTCGTTCTGATTAGACTGTGAGGATTCTGTTAATTTTCCTATCTTTCTAAAAAACTTTTCTATTCTGAAAAAAAAGGGATAATATCACTTATATCCTTCAGTTTAGGGGTAAATTACAGTCAAAGACGTAAGTTTTAAAAATTTGCAATTGTATCCAAAATGTGAAAATTTTGTATCAGACATGTCCACCGTTAGGATTCCGTGACCCTAACGATTTTTTCTGATGTGGTAATATCGTATTTTGAAAATGACATATTAGCACTGATACATAATCATATTTTAATGTTAAATACGTATTTTGTACATTTTTTTTTCATTTCCTTCGTGCTCTTCCCATTCCTTCTCTCCTCTTTATCTTTCTCCCCATTTAACTCCAAACACCATAAGACAACTACCGTACCATCATCACACCATCCCAACATCACCCCACCTTCTAATTGCAACGAGCCAGTACAATGCTTCAAATTGCAGTGAACAATAGCTCCAATCTCTTTCCCCATTTCTTATAAAAATGGATTCCCTGGACTGAAGTTATAGATTTGGTGATTCTGCACCCAATCGCATCCCACTCTCTTTGTCTTTGTTCCTCTGTTTTAATTTTATCTAATTAATCCCATAGAAGTCCATAACCAAACCAGTAGATTAACCATGGCCACCTCTTCAGTCTTCATCGTTGTATTACAGACCCGCCGTCGCCGCCGCCATATGCACCATAACCACCGTTATTACAGACCCTCCTTGAATCTGATCCAGCTAGGGCTGACCCTAACCGACACTGCTGGTAACTTGCCGGATCTAGGCACAGACAAGACGTGCATCTGCCAGTTTAACTTCAGCGACTTCGACGCGGCGCATGACGCCTCTGCGCCGAACTCGATCGAGCTGCTAAGACGGTAGGAGATGGACTTTGAGAAGAACCTGAGTCACGGGGTGGACTCGGCCGAGTTCGTGGAGCTGATGATGGGCTCGGGGCTGGTGTGCAACGACTCTGTGAGCTGGGTGACGTTCCACGGGCAATGGTTCAAATGAGATTCTGGTTGTGATGCCTAATTGGGGTTTAATGCCAAATTTCGTTGGTTTGGGTGTGTGTCGTGTGAGTTTTGAGTGTGTGTTCTGTGGAGGTGGTGGGGGGTTGAAGAGTGGGAGAAGGGGAGAAGAGAGAGAGGATGGGAAAAGAAAGAGAGGAAGGAGAGAGGTTGAGGGTGATGGAAGAAGAGAGAAAGGGAAGAAAGAGAGAAAGAAAGAGGGGAGGGATTTGGTCTCAAGGAAAATCATGTCATTTCATGCAAAATTTTAACACCATTCGTATTCTGTCTGGTCAACGGACATAAGTGATATAAATGTAAACATGTGTCATCGGCTGTAATTTACCCCTAAAGTGAGGGATATAAGTGATATTATCCAAAAAAAAAAACACATTGGAATAAAATCTCAATATCTCAAGTTCTCAACATAATTCACATAGTTAAATAACTGTACATTTCAAGCTCAAGATGAACCTCCCAATTTTAGAACTAAATCACATTCCAAGATCAACCTCCAAAGCTCAAGCTCCACCTCTTAATCTCAACACAACATCAAATTCTAACAAAATAGTACATTTCCAACCTCCTAATTTTAAAATTAAATAGCCGAACAAGCTCAAGCTCAACATCACATTACAACACAATTATAAACTATCTATGCACCGAACTATGAATTAGGAAAGCAATTAGCCAATTAAGAATTAGCAAAGCAAATTAACCATATAATTAAGGTGTTCCAACTTCCACCAAATCACCAATAATTTTTTGCAATATAATCAAGGCATATTCTTCCAACAAAGCTAAATAATCACCAATTAAGAATTAGCAAACAAATTAACCAAACATGTCTTTTGAATTTCTATATAATCAATTACTGAAATTAAACTAAATTTCAAAAAATTAAAGAAATTAAAGAAGCTAAGAAAAGCTTACCTCACAGAGTCGCAGCAGAGAACATAGAAGCAGTAGCAGAGTCCTCAGGGAGTCAAGGCTCAGTCCTCAATCGCTGGTCAGTCAGTCCTCCCCGTCGCGGCGTCACAGCGTCACCTGTTAGTCGCCAACTCGAGAAACGTTCTAGAATTGAACGTATGTCCGTCGGTCAGGCCGTTCGTCGCCCGTTGGCCATTGCCGTCGTTGCCCGTTGACGTCCGTGTCTCGGTATTCGATGAGGTTGTGATTGGGATGCAATTCCCAAAAAAAAATATTCAAAAGTTCAGAGGCTGCACTAGCCCCCCCTAGTTCCCACGTGGTTTCGCCCCTAGCTGTATGCCGCCACCCCAAAGAAGATTACAGAGGTGATTAAAGATATTAGATGCTTTAGCGTTGAGAGAATGAAAATAGCAGATACCAGGTCAAAAATTGGTAGCTCGGTTAATGTGCATAGTTTGATAATGTACCTTAGAGCAGGCATGGAAGGTATCTTCACCAAACACTTTGGACGTGAAGTCTTCGATGAATTGTTTGGGAAAAGTAGGTTTTGAGGGGTTTTGGGGTAAATTTTTTGTAAAAGGTGGTGTTGTTTTGAAAAATTGTGAAAAAGTGGGGCTGCTTTTTAAAATTTATGAACAAGGGAAGAGGTTAAGAAAAAATGGGTTTTTTGAACTCCTTTAATTTGCCAATCCCAAATTACCCCTGCCCCTAAAAGAACGACCCCCCTGTTCTGGTCCCCTCCCCCCAATACCTGAGAGCTTCCCATCTCTCCAAATCAGATGTTTCTCTTCGAATCAGTCTTCTTTCTCAGCTTCTCCTCAATTTATTCCATCTCTCTCACTCTGTTTCGTGCTACTCCCTGATATAGCTCTCTCACTCTCTCCATGTGTCACACACGGCCATTGAAATTCAATAACAGTGGTGTTGGGAATCGTTGCTTTCAATGTAAGTATTGTTTGATTTTGTATCTCGTTAAGTGTAAAGGAAAAAAAAATTTGATACACGAGAGAACTGAAATTCACTAATCTGTCTATATTCACATGTTTTCAAAGTAGAGTGTGAACGATAAAAAGATACAGATTATTATTAAGATTATATCTTGCGAGTTAAACTCTCTTATACTTATTGGTCAACATTGTTAAGTCAATCAAAACACTTGAACAAATATGGCTATAGAATTTCTTATATAAAAAACACATTTTTTAGCTCAAGTATATTGTTAAAACAATAAAATTCAACATAATTAGAAATAATGCTCGCTTTGATGAGATTTTGGGTGGATTTTAAGAACATTTTAGTGAGTGGCACAGGTGTAATTTGATAAAAAAAAATGTGGGCAAAGTGCTAAAATGCATGTGGATTCACTTTAAGAGAACTTAAGGAGAAAGACGATTTGATGGTTTTGCCGATTTTGTTGACAATGGCATGAAGTGTAAATTATTTAACAACATACGTGGATAGAGATTAGTGATGGCAAATATGTAAATGAGAAGAAAAATCAGAAGAATGTTCTAAAATGATGTGGATGAAGTTGCTGAGATAGTATCATAGGGCTAAGATGTTATGTTTCAACCATTGGACCTTCACGCGCCTGAACTATCACTAGAAAACTACTCTTCGAATGTAATTACCTATCGTAGGCTCATCTACATACCAATTCCCGCAGCTTCCAGGAGCTTTCAAAGAGGTTTGGACTTGCCATTAGCCTACTAGCAATGGGGGTGAACTGACGTTTCATTCTAAACGAGGTACGGATGGTGCATTCATAGGTTTTTTTGTCCCGATTCATTCTTCCTGTTAATAAATTGGGTCAATGGACCCATTATCCGCCCACTAACAGATAATGTGTATTTGTTAGTCTGGATTATTACAGTTAATTAGAGGATATTTATCTTCTAAGTGTTTGAGGTAAAGTCAGTCTCTAATTGTATCTCTATATAAAGGCTAGAGATATCCCAATAAATCAGAAGTCATAGTAATAATCCCTCTCTCTATAGCACTCTCTCTAGAGAAATCACCAAGCTCTAGGATTTGGTTCGTGGACGAAGAACTCGACTCTAGTAGCCGTTTTCGTACCTACGATAAAGATCAAGCGTGTTGGAGGCTCGTAACAACAAGGATCCTACATCGGAATTTTCGGAGACTTCATACGGTATGTTTCCGAACCCACTATGTTATGTGGTAAGCGTATTTAAATAGTTTCAACATTGGTATCAGAGCATGATTACTTGTTGATTCGCCTTTAACATGCTAGAATAAGTAACGTGCATGTTGCGATTTTTTCCGGATACATGATCGAGACCCATTACAAAAAATTCGAAATTTATTAAGCATGTTTTTCTGAAAAGTAATTATATGTTTTTATTCTCCTATAGTTGAGGATGAAATCTGTAAAATTTCGTGATTTTTGGATGCATGGTTTGTGAGAAATCATGATTTTATTTTTCAAGAAAACTATATTTTTTTCGAATTTTGGGACTCAAATTCGGAGCATGATATTCAGTTTTTATCATGATCGGTTGGTACATAATTAATCTATGTCGCATAAGCTTTCCAACGATATATCGTACGCATTATTTGGCTTAAAAACGAGAGAGATATGGCATTTGAAAGTCGGCATCGCGACAAGGCGGCGCTGGGAAAATTAGGGTTTCCTACGAAGAAGATGAACAGTGTTACACGCGTACCACGCGCCCAAGCCGAGCCGCAGAAGCGCTCCACGCGCCAAGAAGCGCCGCACGCGCGAGTCATGCGCCGAGTCAACCGACCACGCGCCGCTCGGGCGCAAGCCGCGCCGTGACGAGTCGTCACACGCTCCATCTGCCGTCACGCGCCAGCAAGGCAGCGGCCACGCGCGCGTGCTTCACACGCGCCTGCTCCAAGAACCGCTGCGCTGTCCCACACGTACGGTGGCGCGTGCAGACTGTTTTTTGGCCGGTGTTTTTCACCGCCGGCGAGTGAGCCTTGTCGTGGTTTCTGTAATTATTCTATGGTCTTAAATTTACCTTTATACCCACTGTGTGTATTCTGTTTAATTTTGAAACGATTTTGTCTATGGAAAAATTAGCCTTAAAAATTAGTTTTATACACACAAAATTTTTTCTTTAAATCCAGAGGGTATATTAGGGTCAAATTATTGTTTGTCATTTTTTAAGAATTTATCTCTCGATTTTGGGTCATTTGTGAGTATTTTTTGTGGTTCCCAAAAATACGAATAATGCGTAAATATTATTTTTTGCACTTCGTGAGTAGCAATAAATATTTTTTTTGGAGCATTATATGACATAGATAAATTATGTTTAATTTGTTACATGCTTGCCTTGATTTGTGTTATGGTTTAAATATATACTTTTGAGGCATATTTGTTGGGTTTTGGTAAGCCCACACTTTTTAAACCATTTATTTTTCAAGGCCCTTGTCGCCCGTTTTCCTTGGGAGGAGAATGTGACCTATTCATCCATTTTATTACCCTTTAACTTGTTATTTGAGCATGCTAGTTTTAGATTAAATGGATGAATATTAGATTGGCATTCTAAAGAAACTTATGTTTAATGTGTTTACTCTTGCTTTAAGAAAATTCTTTTGAGAATAATGTGTTGTGCGGCATCTCCATTTGTTTTATTGGAGTAGTTTGTAGTAGGATTTTCAAAGATGTTGTATTCTATTATTTCCCTGTATATTTCAAGAAAGCCTTGTACGGGGATGTAATTTCGCACGCACATTATTCAAGCCAGGATTTTCTTAGCATAAGTTATTAGAATGTCAATAGGGCTCAATGGAGTCCTTGCACACTTAATTGCATGGTGCAATTTTATATTGTTTTAAATTATCATGTGGATGATTTATTATATTGTGGCTTATATGATGATGAAATTTATTGCGAAAAATTACTTGAAAAATATTTTTCCCAACTCACATACATGGGAGATGATTACGAGCTTAGCAGATTTTCGATTTCATGATGTGAGGAAGGATTATGTTTTTCATTTGAATTTTTTGAAATAAATAGAAGGATGCATAATTAATGTCCTTTTCCTTGCGCAATCTAATGTAGTGAATATAATGGCCACCAAAAATGTCATAGCTGATCTCGTTAAGGGTGAGAAACTTAACGGAGATAATTATGCCGTTTGGCATAAAAAGATGAAATTCATGCTGAACGAACAAGAGCTCGAGGAGCACTTGACCAAGGAGATGGTCGCGCCAACTAAGGCGCAACCCCTAAGAGACCACACTGCCTACCAGAAGTGGAATCAGAAAGATCGTAGTGCGCGCTACACCTTGTTGAGCAGCTTGCAAAATGATCTAATTGGGCAGTATGATGAACTTCCAACTTGCAAAGCTTTATGGGAGCAGCTCAAGTTCTCTTTTGGTGGAACCTCAACTACGCGGCTTCGTAGCCTTGTGATCAAGTTTGAGGAGTACACAAAAGACCCTAAGCATACCATGAGTGAGCATCTAAGGGTGATGTCCAATATGATTGGTAAGCTGAGGGATGTTGGACATGCGCTCACAGATGAGCAGCAAGTCAGAGCTGTCATAAGATCCCTTCCTGCCTCATGGGCCAATATGAAACAGATATTGACCCACAGTGAAAACATCAAGAACTTTTCTGATGTTTCACAACATGTCATCCTTGAGGCCGAAACTCGAGATGCTGACAAGACCCTAACTTATGTCACCCAAGAGGGATCGCGCAATGCAAATGGCAAGCGCGGAAGACAAAGTAAGAAAGGCAAGAGAGGCGAGGCTAGCACTTATGCGCCAAAGGAAGGGAAAATGAAGAAACGCAAGAGAGGAAAACGTGGTGGGAAAAAGGATCTGTCTAAAGCTAAATGCTTCAACTGTCAACAGAAAGGACACTTTGCTCGTGATTGCACTGAGCCGAAGAAGGTACTTTCTGAATCTTTCTCTCAGTTATATGTTTCATCACATGTGATGGTTGCTCATTCCCAACCTGCGTGGTTTGTGGATACAGGTGCAACAAAACATGTAGCACGTGATCGAGAGGGGTTCGTAGATTACCACCGGATTCCAGTGGGAAGCAAACACATCTTCATGGGAAACAATAGCTCTGAGGAGGTGCTAGGGGTTGGTTCTTACCAACTCAAGCTGCGCACTGGGCGCACGTTGATTCTTGAAGATGTGCGATATGCACCCACTGCTCGGCTTAATCTACTTTCAGTTACTGCTTTATTAGACAGTTGTTTTTTCTTTATTTTTAGGGGTAATAAGTTGGACATCTTTTTGGATGATGTTTTGTTCGGACATGGTTTTTGCATGGATAGTCTTTTTCAATTGGATTTAATTGATTCTCAGTCCTCTGATTCTTATGTCGTGAATGATAATATAATGTATGATTCTACCACCTGGCATGTGAGGCTGGGCCACATAGGCCAAGATAGAATGACTCGTTTGGCTAGAGAAGGCTTTTTAGGCCCACTCACAAAAGTCAATCTACAAACTTGTGAGGCTTGTTTGGCCAGTAAAGCATGCAGGAAGCCTTTTGGAAAGGCTGTGAGAGCAACTCAACCACTTGAGCTAGTTCACTCTGACATATGTGGACCTATGAGTGTAAAGGCACGCCATGGCGCCTCTTATTTCCTTACACTTATAGACGATTATACGCGATATGGTTGTGTATCTGATATCTCACCGCTATGAAGCTTTGGACTATTTCAAACGCTTTGTAGCAGAGGTTGAGAATCAGAAAGAGAAGAATTTAAAAACTCTTCGCACTGACCAGGGACGCGAATATTTGTCAGATCACTTCAAAAAGTTTTGTGAGGAAAAGGGGATACGCAGGCAACTTACTATTCCTAATACTCCACAACAAAATAGTGTTGCGGAAAGAAGGAATGAAACATTGTTAGACATGGTTAAGTCTATGATGGCGCAAGCAAACCTTCCAATATCTTTTTGGGGGGATGCCTTTTGACTGCAGCCTATATACTTAATCGTGTGCCTTCACAATCAGTCAAATCCACCCCTTATGAGCTTTGGAATGGCCAAAAGCCAAATTTGGATAACTTGCGCCCATGGGGCTCAGCAGGTTATGTTCACAACATTTCTCATAAGTATGGGAAACTAGGGCCTAGAGCAAATAAGAGTATCTTTCTAAGGTATTCTGAAAACTCTAAAGGCTATGTGATGTATGGTGAACATCCAAATGGTGGAAGGACTGAAATAGAGTCTCGTGATGTCGATTTCATAGAGAGTGATTTTCCTAGCATTGGAGACGCGAGTAAGAATCTTGACCTCTATGAGTTAGAGGATGTTGAACCCACTTTACCATCTCCAAGCAAAGGTGGGGAATTAGTTCCTCGTCCGGTTGTCGCTGAAGATAGTGTAAGTGACCTTCAACCTAGTGGGAGTATCCCAGACAGTGGGAGCACACCACAATGACCATTAGGTCAACAAGATTCTCAACTGCATAGAGGTGCACGAGGAAGAGTTCCACGTCGTCGTTTTGAGATTGACGGAGAAATTCTTATGTGCACTCCAAATGATGAAGACGAGCCTACTTCTGTGGAAGAAGCCTTATCTTCGTCTGCTAGCAATGAGTGGATGGCTACAATGAAGGATGAGTTGAGCTTAATGGAAAAGAATCAGGTCTGGGAGTTGATTGACCTTCCGCCAGGGCGCAAGACTATTGGAAACAAGTGGGTTTTAAAAGTCAAGCGCAAGGTAGATGGGTCAATTGACAAGTATAAGGCACGTCTTGTGGCGAAAGGCTATACCCAACTGCGGGGTGTGGACTATGAAGATACTTTCTCCCCAGTGGTGAGATTTGCTTCAATTCGCCTGATCCTAGCTATTGTCGCCCAGAAGGATTTAGAACTTTTTCATATGGATGTTAAGACTGCGTTTCTCAATGGAGAACTAGACGAAGAGATTTATATGGCTCAACCCGAGGGTTTTGAAGTCAAAGGACATGAGCACAAAGTTTGCCGTCTCAAACGTTCTATATATGGTCTCAAACAATCGTCTAGGCAGTGGTACTTTAGGTTTCATCATGCCATTACCTCTATAGGTTTTGAAATGATTGAACAAGACCATTGCGTTTACGTAAAACGATCCAAGAAAAATATTCTAATCCTTTCTTTGTATGTGGATGACATTCTTTTAACTGGGAATGAAATGAGTTCCATTGTCGCCACTAAGCAGTGGTTGTCCTCAACTTTTGAGATGAAGGACATGGGATAAGCTAATTATGTGCTCGGGGTTAAAATCGTACGTGATCGTTCAAAGAGACTTCTCGGTTTGTCTCAAGAGACATACATCAAGAAAGTCATTGAACGATTTTGTATGCATAACTCAAAACCCATAGACACTCCAATGGACAAGGCGTGTACTTTAACAACAGACCAATGCCTAAAGAATGATGAGAAAAAGGAATCGGATGTCCAAAGTGCCTTACGCGGCTGTAGTAGAAAGTCTGATGTACGCTATGCTGTGTACGCGTCCAGACTTCTGCTATGTCGTTGGAATGGTGAGTCGTTATCAGAGTAATCCTGGACCCGCTCATTGGAATACGGTGAAGAGGATTCTTCGATACATACGTGGAACTACTGATCTCGTCCTGTGTTATCATGGTGGAGACTTGAGACTGAGAGCATACAGTGATGCTGATTGGGGCGCTGATAGAGACGAGCGCATATCCACTTCAGGTGGAGCTATCTCTTGGTACAGCAAGAAAAAGTCTTGCATCGCCCTATCCACGATGGAGTTGGAGTATGTTGCTTGTTCAGCAGCAGTCCAGGAAACTGTTTGGTTGATGTCATTTTTACAAGCTCTAGGGGTTATAGCTCATGTAGATGAGGCTGTCGCTGTTCATTGTGAAAATACAGCTGCCCTAGATTTTTTAAAGGACCCCAAATATCATGCATAGGCCTTTGTTATCATTTCATTAGAACTTTAGTTGCGCAAAGAGAGGTGTCCATGAAGCATATACCTACTGGCAGAATGGTGGCTGATCCTTTGACCAAGCCTATTGCTAGAGATATTTTCCTTTCTCACATTAGGAGTATGGGACTCCGTAGGTTTTGATATGTTTATGGCATCTTATGTACTTGACATTTATTATATTAAATTTTCGTTCCTTGATTTGAGTTTATTTTGAAATGAATGGATAATCTTTGTGATTACATATACATCCTTATTAAGAGTGTCACCAGGCTCGAATTGACCCACTCACACGGGTAATTCACCTTGGCGCTAAGATAGCGAGCAAGATGAGACATAATTGTCTTAGGCGTCAAGTGGGCGAATAAGATGATACAGTTTGTAATGCAAAAATGTCGCCTTAATTGGAGCTAAGATGAGACCTAAAAATGTAGGTCGATCATAGAGTATCTCCACAACTCTATGTAGCCTGTTTATAGCCGAATGTGAGATTTAAGACAGGCACTATGAGAGTGACTGGGCTGAAAAACTCAGGTTAGGCGCTTGTACAACGACTAGACTTAGATTCGTATGGCATATTTCATTATACATTTATGTGACACGCCCTTGCGGGTTACGCCATAGCATGCAAATCATACTGCATGTGTTAAATGCAGACCGACAGTGGGAGTGATGAATGAATCCCTGCTTCGTCGCTGTGTGAGCCACTTGGATCGAAATACTTTTGATCCTATGTAGTACCCTTCTCACTTTAGACTATGTCATGAAGAGGATACTCAATGTCGCTACTTTAGCATGTACCCTTGGATCATGGATGATGCGGTTTCGCGGGGCATGTCTAGGAAAGCGGTTGGGGCTAATTGGAATGACATGAGGGCTTTGGGAAGAAAGTTCAATATTACATCATGTTGTGTGATTCATAGCCCGGGCGACTTTGTCGATTTTCGTTTCGATACGAGTCATGAATACATAACATATGAGAGATTTAACACTGCTCATTACGAGGGATTTGAGAGTGTTTAATCTGGTGTAGTTGAACTATCTAGGGTACATATGAGATTTATTGGAGTGATGTATTGTGTTAGTTTAGTGATAACTTAATACAATACTCCTCAACTGGACATCCTTTCTCGTAGGTCGCACGTTCCATTTCCTGTATGAGGAGATGAGTGGACGAGAGATAAAGAGGGACTGTACGATTTATTTGCCCTGTGTGTGGGCGAGTGGGAGCTGTTAATAAATTGGGTCAATGGACCCATTATCCGCCCACTAACAGATAATGTGTATTTGTTAGTCTGGATTATTACAGTTAATTAGAGGATATTTATCTCCTAAGTGTTTGAGGTAAAGTCAGTCTCTAATTGCATCTCTATATAAAGGCTAGAGATATCCCAATAAATCAGAAGTCATAGTAATAATCCCTCTCTATAGCACTCTCTCTAGAGGAATCACCAAGCTCTAGGATTTGGTTCGTGGACGAAGAACTCGACTCTAGTAGCCGTTTTCGTACCTACGATAAAGATCAAGCGTGTTGGAGGCTCGTAACAACAAGGATCCTACATCGGAATTTTCGGAGACTTCATACGGTATGTTTTCGAACCCACTACGTTATGTGGTAAGCGTATTTAAATAGTTTCAACACTTCCATAAGAACAGATCTCTTACAGGAAGGTTGCCTACTTGAAAGTCGTTCTTCCTTTTTTGTTACGCAATTATGAGTTTAAACTAAAAGGCATATTAGAGCATGATAATTCAAAAAATATATAGGAAGGCACCCAAAAAAAAAAATTAAATAAACTTTTTGCTTCAAAATAGCACCTTTGAATTTGGGTCTTCGTGACGGTTGGAGACCTCTTCCTTTTCGCACCTACATTCCGACCTACGTAGTGAAGAACTATTGGAAACCACAGATCATGTACTCATATGCGCAAATTAGTGGGATCAGATGTTGTTGCCGAACTGGGGAGCGGAGAACGAGATGGGGCGGTGCCCAATGTCGAAGAAGATGAAGGGGATGCAATTAGGGGTTGATGCGATTTAAGAGGAGGATGGGTTTCTGATGATATTAGTGGGTGACTGGGTGGCACAAGGGATGGAGGGAGAGAGAGAACTTTGATGGCGGCAGAATGTTCAGAACCAAGAAGAGAGGAGGCAGGTCGGTCAGGTGGGTTTTATTTGGTGGCATATATGTAATTAAAGGCAAAATCGTGGGCAAAGTGCTAAAATGACTAGAAATGAGCTTAGGCTCGTCTATACTATGTTACTAGTTTTGATCCCGTGCGTTGCACATGAGAATAATAACTATCAAAATACTTATTATGAGATCTCATATTTGTATGCTTAATAACAATAACAAAATTGGTAGTGACAATAAGATAATCAAAATTGTATTTTTACTTTTTTAAAAGGAGTTCTCCTACCAATTTTTATCGTTAGAAATGAACTTGAATAATAATTGTTCATTTTAGTGGCAAATGAAGATATAAAATAGTGTATAAAATAATAGAAATAGTATCTCATAACTAATAGCAATTGCACTGATAATACTAACAATAATAACTCGTGCGTTCAGGTTGTATTATTCTAGACCACCAAGAAAAGAGTAACAATACAAATGATTGGAAAAAAAAGGAACATAAAATATATGTAAAACTTGCAGTTAAACAAAAGAAATGAGATTATGGTAGTTTAAGAGAAAAACTGCTGAAGAATATTGTGGTTTCCTAAATAATAAAAAATATTTAAAATTAAAAAGGAATATATAGAAAATTACTTTTGTCAAAATCTAGGATATAATAGAATTGTAAAGATATAAATAAAATTTTTGAATGGAGTATGTTGATACACAAGAGAGAGAAATTTCAAATCTATATAATTGGTGAATTTCAAATGGAAAGGAAATTCAAATGAATCAAAATTATTATTACAAAAGTAAGTAAATTTAAAATATTTTAAAATTTCAAAATAAGAAAATTCATATAGCGAACTAAGAGTGTTCAAGTAAGCGATAACTGAATAACATTTTCTACACTTCGACTTTCACACACACACACACACACACATTTATATATATATATATATATATATATATATATATATATATATAATTAGATGTGTATAGAAAATAAAATTCTAGTAATTATCAATAAGTTGACCGTCTGTAAATCTATTCAATAGTCTTCGCCGTCACTACCCAAGGCTACAACTATACTACAACATCGCTGGGAGAGAACAAAGGACGGCACGCTGAAAGAGTTACAGGCAGAGGAGCAAGGCAGGCAAAAGGCACAATACCGGAATCTTTTCCGATGAACGGTGGAGATGGCACCCACAGCTACGCCAAGAACTCCCAGTATCAGGTGCTCCTTTGATCTCCCACTTCGCATAAATCACCTAGTTCACCACTGTCATGTTTCACTCTATTCTAGTTTTCAAAACCTGTATTGATTATACGGTTGTGTCATAATTTTCATACCCTTCTTGGTTGAAGGGTTAAAAAGTGACACTAAAAGAGTGTGAATTTTGCCTATCCCTGATTGAATACCGAGTTGCATGGTGATTGGTCCTAAAGAGTTCTTGAATTCCTTGTGAGTTGTCAATTTTGTTTTGAGCTATTCATGTCTTATTGTATTTGCAAATAGAGGATAACCAAGTTGTTGCTACGAGCTAGATAAGTTGTTTAAGACGGCCCTTGAAACGACTTCCTTTGGATGAGTTACAAGTGGTATCTTTGTCGTTCACGTATTTTGCTAATGATGATTTTGACATCAAACTAAAAATCTAATTGAAACTTCGTTCTTCTGGAGGCACGCCTTAAACAACTTATCTCATGTAAGCCCTAGACTTAAACAACTCATATAATGCACAAAAATATATTTCCTTGTTTGCAAAACTTTCGAGTATCTTGTTAATGTTGATCGTGTGATCACACTACAAATCTAATTCAAACTACATTTTTTAGAAGTCATGCCTCATACATTTTATCTGAGTTAGCGCAATATTTCTTTTGTCGTCTTTATATGGCACAATTTTCATATTTTCGGGGTATGTTCTTGTGGAGTACTACCGAATAATATGGATTTTTCTCCAATTTTGGTTGCGGTTCAACCGTTTGAGTTAAAAAAGAGAAAAAGTGGGGCCCGGAGCATATCTAGAGATTGGCTATATTTTTCGACTCTTAATCTGAAAAAGACCACACAGAAGCAAAATCAGATTCAAATCTGAGAATACCAGTACCAGTGGAATGTGGTTTGCAAAGTACGATGTTTGAACTCAACTGTGACTGAGTCAAGTTACGTAGAGTCGTAGAGAAGGTGCCTCTAGGGAAATGGTTGTTTGTATGCAAGTTGTTAGAAACTGGGAAAATTAAGTTTCAACTCACCTTATTTAGACTCAAAATAGAGCAGCTTAATGTTGATTTTTCTGGTCTGAATTGAACTGACATTATTCCTGCCACAAACCAACTATGGACATGGTAGTATACTGGGTTGACTAGCAGCTCTACTTAGGAGGAGGACTACATTTATGCCAGAGTGGAAGATTGAGCGTTAAAAGACTAGAAACACTGAAATAACCTTACTAGAACACCTACTAATTCATTGTCGTTAGCTTGGTTTGCTCAATGTATAACGGATATTGTGGTTGCAGTAATGCTGTTCGGCATTTAGCTGAATC
The DNA here is from genome assembly GCA_033065855.1 of Escallonia rubra. NCBI lineage: Eukaryota > Viridiplantae > Streptophyta > Magnoliopsida > Escalloniales > Escalloniaceae > Escallonia > Escallonia rubra. The sequence goes on along the minus strand of JAVXUO010001871.1, from coordinate 98,872 downwards.
TAAGCCAAGCTGTTGAACTTGGGCATATCTAGTGTCTGCCAGTCAATCATGATGATGATGGCTTTATCTACCATCATCAAGGACACTTAACAATTTTTTCGGGTAATTTGACAGAGGGAAGCTACAAATGGTGCAAAGGAAATTATTAATGAGGTGATTGCTGAGGAGCTTGACGTACAAAGCCTGATTGCTTCTAGTTCAAACAGCTTTTGCATTGCTGACTTGGGATGTTCAGTCGGACCAAATACCTTCTTTGCTATGCAAAATATACTAGAAGTAGTGGATAAAAAGTACATGACACAAGGTGCCACGTCTGGAAGTATTGAATTCCAAGTGTTCTTCAGCGATCATGCCTCCAATGATTTCAATACTCTCTTTTCATCGCTTCCTCCCAGTAGGAAATATTTTGCTGCTGGAGTCCCTGGTTCTTTCTATGGTCGGCTATTCCCGAGGTCTCTTCATCTTGTGCATTCATCTTACGCACTTCAATGGCTTTCCAAGGTGCCAGAAGAGTTACTGGACAAGACATCTCCTGCATGGAACAAAGGTAGGATTAGCTACACAAGCTCCTCAGATGAAGTGGCTAATGCTTACGCTGCTCAGTTCCAAAAGGACATGAAGATCTTTTTGAATGCTAGAGCTAAAGAGATTGTGGTCGGAGGGATGATAGTACTGATCATGCCAGGCCTCCCTGATGGAGTACATCGTTCTGAGTTCCCACTTGGTGTATTAGATGATTCTCTTTGCTCCAGCCTCATGGATATGGAGAATGCGGTCAGTCAATAATTAGCTATTCCAGGCGTTCTAGGGAAGAAATTTTTGGTGCTATTTCTGCTATACACTGAGGAATTCCAGAAAAAAATTCAAGTTTTACTTCAGAATATTTTCCTGAAGTTCTACTAATATTGTTGTGGGTAAACTGGAGTTAAGAGTAAACCATATGGTGTCCAGTTGACGCCTCCCTCCCTTGAGCCACCAAAAGTTTAATAGAAAAAAATAAATGAAGTGGAAGAGGAAAACTCTATTAGGTTTACTTTTTGTTTGATTATACCACTTGATGCACTGAGTTAGATGCAATATGGATCTTTATCACCTTTTGATATATGTTTGTGGTATTATAACAATGTTGAGCCAGATAAATGGTGTAAATCTGAAATGTCAATCTCTTCTACATGGCCTTATCAATGAATCTCAAGTGGACTCCTTCAACTTGCCCGTGTATGCTGCCACCCCAATGGAGATTACAGAGGTGATTAAAGATATTGGGTGCTTTAGCATTGAGAGAATGGAAATAGAGAATCCCAGGTCAAAAATTGGTAGCTCAATTAATGTGCATAGTTTGATAATGCACTTTAGAGCGGGCTTGGAAGATATCTTCACCAAACACTTTGGATGTGAAGTCATTGATGAATTGTTTGAACGGACTTTCCTTAAATAGGCGGAGATATCGTCTGCGTTGGAGTCAAGCTATAATAAAGGGACTCAATTGATTGTTGCTTTGAAACGCGAGTAATCTGAATGGCAATGCTGTTGGCTTTACCATCCGGGTAATGTCTTTGTAATGCATCTTTTTGAGTACTTTTAGTCTTGTAACACCATACTACAGCGAGCTTAGACTTGTGGGGAGGCAATAAGTTCCCATTAATGAATAAGAAGATTTCATAAACCTCTTTATCTATAGTAAAATTTAGAGATTTATTATATATATTTTTTTTTGGGTAAAAGATCCCATGTATTATTTCAAACTAATTTCATATATACAAGATATGAAGACAATTCTCTCTTCTATACCCCTCATTCCTAGCTCACAGAACAGCTCTTATATCCATATGTACATTTGATTACAAGAGAATTTGTTTATCTATCTCCCAAGCTTCACATAGATTAGGGGCTTTCTTCCAGCTATAAACTCTGTACCTCACCCACTGTTGGATAACAAACAAACACCCTTGAACAGATGATGCTTGCCTCTTAAAATTTCTGTTGTTTCTCTCTTGCCAGATCCCATAAACAGTAGCAGCAACTAACAGCTTACACAGTCTTGCCTTGAAACTCTTCCCTCTGAAATGTTGGCAAGCATAATGTAGGGCTTGTGGCCATGATATTAATCTGACATCCACTTGCATTTTTTTTAATATCAGCTCCCACCCATAGTTCTTTTGAGAAAAAGCATTGCAGGAATACGTGATTCTCAGTTTCTGGTTGAGTAGAACATAGTACACAAGTCTCATCCTGAATAACATTCCAAGTTTTCAACTTTGATTTGGTTCTGAGTCCTTCATGACACACCATCCATAGCAACATTGAGCATCTGGGAATGTGACCAGGGAACCACAACAGTTTCCACCAAGGGGCAACATCAGCTCTTGTTCTAATTCCTTCCCATGCAGATTTTATTGTAAACTGCCCACTAGTATTTAAAGTCGATATGATTTCATCTTGGTTTAGGACATTTGGTCTTGGTATGCTTCCTAGCACAGAGTTCAGATCACTAAGGGCTTGTGATCTGAGTGTAGGTAGTCTCCATGTGCCATTTTGTATAATGTCTTGGACTTTTGCATTTATTGTCAAGCCAGCATCACACACAATTCTCTGACCATACACTTCAGTCAAAACACCAATTGGAAGCCATAACCAGGTTGTCTCCCCATTGCCCACCTTATAGCTGAAAAATTGCTTGAATAGCTCTCTCAGTTTTATAAATTTATACCATGACCATGACAATATGGTAGGGGGATTAAATTCCATTAGTGTCTATCCTTGATAATAAAAATATGACACCACTTTACCCATAAGGTATTCTTTTTATGTGCCAAATCCCACAAATGTTTACAAATACCTGCTTTATTCCGTTGATCCATTCTTTTGAGTCCTAATCCTCCTTCCTTCTTTGGTAGACATATGTTTCCATGCAACTTATGCACCGGTGCATCTTACATCATCCCCATGCCATATAAAAGCCCTGATTTTGCTTTCAATCTACTTTATTATCTTCTTGGGTAGTATAAATATACTACACCAATAAACTTGCATGCTTAAACAGAACAGATATATTGCAAGTTGCACTCTACCAGCATATGAGAGAAACTTTGTAGACCAAGATGAGATTTTCTTGGTAATCTTCTCTACAAGAATTCTACGAATCATTATAATGCAGCTTGGTGGATATTATGGGGACCCCAAGATAGGTGACAGGAAGTTGTTTAGCAGAGATACCAATAATTCCAATCAATTGCATGGTAACATTCTGTTTAACACCAGCTATAGACACAGAGCTTTTAGTAAGATTTGGAGACAAACCTGATAGTTGCTCAAATTCCATTAATGCCTTTCTGATGAGCACCATAATTTCCATCTTAGCTTGAGCTAGCAAAAATAGATCATCACACTATAAAAAAAGTGATATGTCGCAATGCCCTATGCCGGCGGCCACACAGAAGCGTTGTTGTAAATGGGCTACACCGGCGCCTCCACGACGACCGTTGCTATAGGGTCTACAACGGCAATTTTAGCCGGCAGTCACATGTTGGGCGCTGTCATTGGCCATATTTTCACCTCAAAATATGAGCGCCAAACTTTAGCGCCCAAGGTATTCTATGCCGGCAGTTTAAGTGTTTTTGCCGACTCATTGATCGTTGGCATAGTGCATGCTTGTTTATATCCCATTTTTCTTCTTTTGTTTTTCATTTCTTTTTATGTTTTCTTCCTCTAAAAACACTGGACTTGAGGTTCGTCTCTCTCTCTCTTCTCCATTCTTCTTTCTATCTAAATCTGTCCCTTTTGCTCAATCCCTCTTCTCTTCCATTTTCCAGGTTTAAAGTCTTGACTCTTCTCTCTAACGATTCTACAATTTTTTTGTAGGATCGAACAACTTTCGAATTTGTCGAATCAGGTAACTGTTTCTTTCACCCAAACAATGATTTAGTAAGAATTGATTGTTTGTATTCTAAATTGTCTTTTGACGTTTATAAAAGTTTGTAAGTTCTATGTTCAAACATTTGGGATTTGTGGGGTTGTCGCCGGTGCCGGCAGCGCCTCTCGCCGTTGCGGCCCCGGTGGCGAGGCAGCGCCTCTCACTTTTCCGACCGTTGCTGTTAAAAACGCTACCCCTATTGACCCGGGGTCAGAAGGGAACTTTTAAAAGGACAATTTATGTGTGAGCTTCGTTCCTTTTTTTTGCAGGTACTTTTGGGGGTGGGGGGAGGTGAAGGGACTGGGTGTGGGGATTAAGTAGAAGAAGAAGTAGGGAAGGGGAAATCAAACCTCTAATATTTCTTTGTTAGAAATTTTGAACTTAGAATGTTTATTATTTGCATCCAATTTGTTTCTTTTTGTTTTTTAATCCGTGCGATCCCCATATACAGTGTTCAAACTGATTGGTGGGAATGATGATGGCACGATGCACCTATCCTAGTATGATTTTTGTTTAACTGTGTTTCAAATAGATAATCACTTCAAGCATGTTATGGTATCAAGGTTGCTATGCAATTTCAGTGGACATGATAACTGTTTCCCCCCACTTCCAAATTACTTCGTACTAGTAGTGGTGTTAAGTTAAAGGATGATCATGATCCCGAATGAAAATATATGAAAAAGGACCGTGGCAAACTCAATTAACAGAACCAGTTGTTCCACCCATCCCATGTAAGTTTATTGAACTGAGTAGACATGTAGAACTTATTGTCATCCAGTTGAAAGAAGTTTTATTTGTGAAACATATTGCGGATGTTTCTATATGCATGTATATATATATATAGATAGTGATTGTGGACTTAGGATGACCTTGAGTTCATCCCTATGTATCCGCTTCTGTTATTTGTCTATCTTCCTGTGTTTTGGAGTAAGGTTGTGCTGGTGGTGTTTTAACATACTTTGCCTTTTTCTCGCATACTTGCCTTTTTCTCGCATGCTTTGCCCTTTTCCTCATATAATATGATGATGATGGATGCTAGGTCACTGGAGAACATGACGAGCTCCGTTCTTTTATGGGTGCCTGGCGCGTGTGCCCAACCTTGTACCAATCAGTTACCCTAACTGGACTTCACTACCTCAGAAGTACAAGGATTCAGCTTGGTCAGAGATTGAGGTATTAAATTTCTTTATCAATTGAACGCACTACATGGTTGCATAAAATGCTAGAATTTCACAGTTTTTATAAGATTTTTTTAAAATAGTAGTCTCTGTTACATGATACTGCTACGATTGAAACTGGTCGTAACACTGAATTGGTGGAAGGTGTTTGGTTGGTAAAATTGGTGGAAGGCATTTACTCCAGTGATTGAATTATCAATTTTCATTATTTTTCTCTTGACAAGTGAAAATTAAATCACCTATTAGTATGTTTGGACCAGGAAATGGCTGATTGGTTGGACTTTTCAGTTTGGCCGTGCAAATGACTTGTTGTTGCTATGGAATTTGCGTATATTAAGTAGGTGGAAGTTGTATAAAAGTGTATTAGTTCGTTATGGATGAGTGGTGGTTCAGAAGAAGCTACAAAGGAGATTGAGTGCATAGTAATGAGTTTGTTTGTGACTATGTGCAACTGGAAGAGGACACGACTCCAGACCATACTGAAATTTGCATCATAGATTTGATTTCTTGATCGTTTGGGCCAATCAATATGACTCTTGTTCCTTGAAGAAGAGGGTTGCACCAAGTGAGTTTAGTTTGGGAGCCTTGTTCCAGAGAAGGCTGTTGGTTCTGCCTTTAGTACACCCTTATGCATGTGGAAACAACTAGGGCAATCACACATCTTTCAGCCTAAGATGTTTTACAGTTTTCTGTTTGACCTGATATTCTTTTGGGCTTAGCTCATGATCCTTTGCAATTTTATTTCTAGATATGCTTAGGAGAACATGTTTGTGTTTATGCAACTGATTTAACCTGAGCTTGTAAGATGAGATATAAAGACTTCAACAAGCCTCACCACCCGAAGATGGCACCAGTGAATTTGATATCCTTTCCCAAGTTTTGGGTAAAGAGCAACATGGAGAGTGAGGGCGATGGGGTGGCAACTTGTGCGAACACATTGGCCTTTCGTCAGCAGACAAAGAATGAATAAGTGCAACAAGTGGCCCAGGAAATCACTTCTCTTAAAACACGATTGCAAGAGATGAATAACGTCAAGGCAAAAATGGCTGAAATGCAAGAAGTTATTAATCAACTCATCCATCAGAATCAAGGACAGCCCTAGTTCTCTAGCTCTCGGGTAAATATTCTGCAAACCTAAAATCTAACTTCTTTTTAACCTGTCAATGAATTGGTAGCTTTTCCAAGATTTGACGTGTGAAAGTGACAGTTATGCAAGTGTGACAACATGCACCAAGAGCTTCTGCCTAACAACTGGAAAATAACAAGCACAAATTGAGATTGAAAGATGGGTTATTTTTGTTTAATATGTGAACACTCTTTGTTTGAGATATTTGAAGTGCGAGGAAGACTTCTTTGCTTTGCATGACACCTTTGCTACTTGTTTAGACAGCTTCTGCTGCTTGAGTGTGTTTGTATACGGGCCACGCCTCGTTCTGGCATTATTTGTCAATTAAATTTACTCTACTAGAAAATTGCTTGAACAGTGCTAAAGCAGTTTGGTTTTGTTGCATGTATGATGAACAATTTTTTTTTTTTTTTGTAACAGGTTGTCAAGGATGTGAATGTAAATGGGCCTAGAGATGCCAGACTTGGGAGTTAACATTAATGATGTGCAAGATCTTGATAATTTTGTGAAAGCATGGGATTTATCTATTGTTGAAAACTTCTACAGGGGTAATGATGTTTTTCTTAAACAAATTGAAGTTGTACGAGAGTATGATGCATTTTAACAAGATGTATTAGATTTCGTGAATTATGAATCATGGATCTTGATCATTTTGTTAATGGTTTGATCAATGTGATTTATTCTTTTATTTTGATCTTGGTTTTGCATAGGCCTTGTTTTATACAAATTGTGAAAAAATGAAAATAAATACCTATTTAGGCAGTCGGTGTCGTCACCATTAAAATCTTCGTATTCACATAATTAATAACATTTCCAGGCGGTCTGTGTCACTGGCATATGTCTATTTATTCAAGAAATTAAAATTCCGAAAAAAACCTATAGCGGCGGTCAGTGTCGTTGCCTATAATCTTTTAATTTGTTTTTTAAATTAAAAAAAATATTTAGCTAAGTCGGCGCCAATGACTGCTGGCTGAGATAGCCAGCGCCAGTGAAAGCAGCATTAGAGGGCGGATAATGGGGGAGATATACCTGTGTTTGACCGTCGGTATAGACCCGTGTGACCGCCAGCATATGTCAAGCAGAACGCGACTAAAGGCGTCGCGACCCTAGCGCCGGCTAAACCTATATCGTCGGTTTTTTTGCTTACGAAGGCGTGTTCCGGCCGCCCGCATAGGTGATTTTTCTTGTAGCGCGATCATCAAAACTGAGGTGGCTGATATTTAAATCCTTGCATTTGGGATGAAAATGATAGTCTTCATGATTAGAATAGACATCCATCATTCCGGAAAAAGCCTCCATGACTAGTAGAAAAAATAAGGGGATATGGGATCCCCTTGTCTTAGTCCTCTAGCACTAGCAAAAAAACCCTCCATGCATCCATTTAAATTAACTGAAAACTTAGCTGTAGTAACACATTTCATGCTCCATCTTACAAACTGTGGAGGAAACAGCGTACATTCCATTACTGCTTGTAGAAAGTCCCAACCAACTGAGACATAGGCCTTTAACAGATGCCCCAAGTCATAGGGCGTCACTTTTACAGATGCCCTAAGTCTGTAAGTGTTTCCTTGGTTAATGTAAGCTTAGCATGTAATGTTTGTCTTTATTCTCCATTAGTTTCTAGCCCATTTGTTATTCATTTCCTCACAGGAATGCAAGGGTTTCTTCACTTGGGCAGACGAGATATATGGCAGCACTTGTTCTTCAAATGGTGATGCCACCTCTATCCATTCTTCAAATGTTGAAGCCCTTACAGCTGAGCTTGAGAAGGTGAAGAAAGAAGGGATGATGCCCTTAAAAATGTGACATGTATTTGGAGCTCTCACACAACTTTGAGGACATGAAACTTTGAGAAATTTTAAACCAACTTTCACGCATTTGTTAGACTTTGTTGTGGTTTTTTATGCATTTGGTAGATCCGGTCTCAACTATGAACCGTTCTTAATGCTTCATTTTTTGAAACCAACTTTGGTTTGTGCTGTCTTTTCCACTGGAGAAAGTTGGAATGATGATACTGGGGTTCACAATTACTTCAGGACAAGAAGCACAAAATGCAACGTTTTTGTTCTTAAGCTAATAGGATGTACATGGTTTGGTTTGACACAAGTTGTATTCTGCAAGGATGCAAGTACGAATATGCAACGATGCTTGTTAGTTTGTGCAGATATTCAAATCATTTCTTCTCGTCTAACTCTTTTCCCCAACTTTGCCTAGGGGAAGAGCTTATATTAGAGCACATTTTTACAGACTGGTAGGCTCCCTTAGTGTCTCTTATACTATAGTGGCCCTCGTCCGCCTTGTTCGACTGGAAACGTAGGTCATTTGAGCCCGTTGTCGAAGTCAAAGCAAATCTTAGGAATTAAGATAGCATAAAAGCTAACCAAAGTGAGCGGAGGTCCTAAACAAAGTGATCGGAGGTCCTCGCAGAAGGACGTTGCTACTCTCTGCCCACTCACTTTGGTTGGTTTTGGAATTCTTAATGTCGTTTTGAATCTGCTTGGAATGGAATGGAATGAAAGAAAGTTCAGAATCCGCTTGGAATGGAATGAAAGAAAGTTCAGAATCCACTTTGTCCATGAACAAGGAAGCTATTAGTAATGCAACTATGAATCTCATAGGGAGTTCGATCCTGGCTTAGGATGACGCTGACGGCATGATTAATAGACGCAAATTGGACTGGAAATGGGGTTTGCAGGGGATAACGGGTGAGTAACGCGTAAGAACCTGCCCTAAGGCTGGGAACAACATTTGCCCAAAAGGATCGAACTCGTGTCTCCAATACAGTTTTTTACAGTGGTGAAAACAGTACTTCTGGTCGCAACATATACAAGTGATGCGATTACGGTGTAGCACAAATTTTTGTACCGCTAACAGTCACGCTTGCCCAGTTTGCAAAGGAAGAGCTTTAAGAACTCCAAAACCACATCTTCATTCACAAACATGGCAAAGTTTCTATAAATTGGGTGCAAGAGAAGAAACGATTTGAATATCTGCACAAAATGACAAGCATCTTTGCATATAAGGACTTGCATTGTTGCAGAAATTGACTTGTGTCAAAGTAAACCTGCCCTATTCGCGTTTTTAATTTTTTATTTTTAATGTTTGTTGTCCTACGGGAGAGTCAAGCGCGCTCTAATATAAGCTATTCCCTTAGGCAAAGTTTCTATTGCATCGGTTGCAAGAGAAAAAATGGCTTGATTATCTGCAAAAACATCCAAGCACTTTCACATAATTATATTTGCATTCTTGCAGAAAATGACCTGTATCAAAGTAAACCATGTTTATACCCTATTTATTTAAGAACAAGCGCTCTGCATTTTGTGTTTGTTGTCTACGGGAGAATCAACTTCCCGAGCATTGCAAGAGAGTATCAACGTCCTTCCGTAACGACGACCACTTAATTTGATTTCGGACTTCTTAAAGCTAATAAATGGTATTGGACGCACTTTTCGATTGCATTCAAAAATATCTACACGTGGATGAATTTCAAAATTTGCATGTCTTGTGCCCCACCATGCTTTTATTAGGCAACGGTTCGTATCCAATTGTGGTCTGATATAAGCTCTTCCCTTAGGCAAAGTTTTTATTGCATTGGTTGCGAGAGAATAAATGACTTGATTATCTATAAAAACTGACAAACACTTTCGCATAACCGTACTTACATTCTTGCAGAAAACGACTTATATCGAAAGTAAACCATGTTTATACCTTATTTGCTTAAGAACAACCACGTTGCGTTTTGTGTTTGTTGTCCTAGAGGAAAATCAACTTCCTGAGCGTTGCAAGAAAGTATCGACATCCTTCCGCAAGGACCTCCACCAAATGTGGTCTTGAATTTCTTAAAGCTTGTCCTCAGGTGTGACTGTTAAGGGTCCGTATAATTCTTAATACACCATAATGCTACCACTTATAAAGGTTGCGGCCAGATGTACTATTTTCGTCACGCTAATAAATAAAATTGGATACATTTTTTGATTGCATTGAAAAATATCTACGTTTGGATGAATTTCAAAACCCGTGTCTTGTGCGCTACCATGTTTTTACCAGGCAAATCTACATCCAATTGTGTTATGATATAAGCTCTTCCCTTAGGCAAAGTTTCTATTTTATTGGTTGCAAGATTAGAAACGACTTGAATATCTGCACAAATTGACAAGCATCTTCACATATTTGTACTTGCATTTTTGCAAAAAACGACTTGTATCAAAATAAACCATTTTTACACTGTATTAGCTTAAGAACAAAAGCGCTGCATTTTCTGTTTGTTATCCTACAGGAGAATCAACTTCATGAACGTTGCAAGAGAATATCAACGTCCTTCCATAGAAGAATCAATTTCCTAGCATCCTCCAACGGTTAAAATTTGGCCTCAGTTACAAATCTCATCTTCCAAGCCAACCAAACGGAAGAAGACACGTATAGGTACCCAACAGTATTTCAAGCTAGAGCCATTCCCCCCCTCCCCCCCTTCCCTTTGGTTTGAAGAGCAGCAGTTGTGTTCAAACATTACAAGAACTAGAAACAAAAAAGTTGTACGCCTCCAACCTCCAAATGTTGAAGAAGCTATTTTGCCTCCAATAATTGCCTTTTTCTTTTCGAGACTTGCCTTCAGTAATTGCTAACACTAGCACCACCTTTCAACATTCTCTAATGGAAAAGACAACACAAATCAAAGTTGGTTTCAATAAATTACACAATTTTCTGCAAGTTGCATTAACACCAGGATCACCATTTCAACTTTCTTCTTAGCAGCATTTCATCAAACAGTTGGGGGCGACTCTCACCTCTCCTTTAATCTCTACCGCGCTCTTCAACCTCCAGAAATTCCCTCACCTAATCCTCAATTTCATCCAACAAATCAATCCTCAATGTCCACATATATGTGTTGGGGTTGGGGGATAGAGGAAATTTGAGTGCCAACGAAAGTAGTTATGGTTTGCTCTTGTCAGTAGCAATTGATGGTGGTGGTGGTTAGAGAAGATTTGTTGAGGTGGTGACTTGAGGACTAGGGGTTAGCAGTGGAGAGGTTCTGTAGCTGGGTGGCTGTGGTGTGGTGGTGCCTGGTGGCACGCGGAAAGGGGGGGGTGGTGGTGGTGGTGGTAAAGGTGGTTAGTAGTGGAAATCTGTTATTAGAATGGAAGCTTGGGCGATGAGTGGTTGTGGTATAGTAGTGCCTAGTGGTACGCGGAGGGGGGGTGGTAGAGGTGGTTGGTAGTGGAAATCTGTTATTGGAAGGGAAATGAAGTTTGGGGGGGGGGGGGGGGGCAGAGCAGGGGTCAATGATTTTGTGGGGAGGGGTAATTGGGAAGACCAAAATAATTGATCTAAAAAAACCCATTTTTTTTTTCTAACCCATCCCATTGTTCAGAAATTTTCAAAACATAACCCACTCTTTTTTTTAGTTTTCAAAAGAAACCCACCTTCCACAAATATTTAATCCCCAAACCCCTCAAAACCTAATTTTCCCAAATTCTTTAGACGGACTATCCTTAAAGAGGCGAAGATATCCTCTGTGTTGGAGTCAAGGTACGAGAGCTGGACTCAATTGATTGTTGATTCGAAGCGCGAGTAATCTAAAATGCACATGTTGTTGGCTTCACCATCTGGGTAATGTCCCTGTAATTCATCTTTTCGAGTAGTTTTAGTCTTGCAACATCACACTAGAGTGAGTTTAGACTCGTGGTGAGGCAATAAGTTTCCCTTAATGAATGAGAAGATTTCATGAACGTCTTTATCGATGGTAGAATTTAGAGAATTATGTGATTCTGATTAGAAAGTTCTAATTTTTCCATTGCTTGGACCATTATATGCTTGGACCAAATCACCTGGCCCAATCAATAATGTTAGCAGATGTATATTCCCTCCATCACAAAATTAAGGCTCCTATGTCAATGACAGGCATATTAACAATGATTCTACTTTTCCTAGAAATTTCAAGTTCGACCGCGATCATATAAGCAATTATGAAATTGTGAAATACATACCTTTACCAACATTTCTAGAAAAGCTACGTTACATGGAATCTTGAAATTGCATGAAGTGCCTCGGTAACATGGATTATGAGTTTTCAAGGCCTTAATCCTGTATTTATACTGTTTTTTGTGGATTATGGCCTTAAATGGGAGAAATTCTGAATTGGAAAATATTTGTTACGAAGTTTCGAATTGGATTTAAAAATTCATTGTTTGGCCATTTCTTTATATATATATCTTAATTTTCCTTTTACAGTTAACACAAAGCAATGTGAGAGGTTAATTCTACCCACTTATACACGTTACGTTACATCGTTGTTGTGTTGAAAAGTTTATAATTATCACTAATATCTCTTTTTAGCAACAAAAAAATAAAAATAAAAGAGAAGAATAAAAAAATATCAAGGGGTGAAATTAGCATTTTCAAATATGAACTATGAAACGAAAATTTATGTTACATCATGAAAACTACATATAAAAATAGCAACAAAAAAAAACTCCTTTAAGTTGTTTTGCATAAGCTAGCATACGTTAAAAATTTCGTAGTGAAAAGGTATAATAGTAAGGAAGAACAAACAAAGACAAGGCCTCGTTCTTCTAGAATAATTCTGGATATAAAAATGAACGATTGAAATGGCAATTACGAATAAAAGAAAATTTCGAGAGCCTACCCATAAAACATGGAATACTTTAATGTGAGGATTGATAAAGAAAAATAGTTTGGACTTATTATACTGAAAATTTGAAACCTCCAAGTCCCAATTTTTAAATCCCTCCTAAATTTGCAAATCTCTTAGCGTATTTCAAACAATGTTCTTTTCCGGTATAAATAAAGCTTAAAATACACCGCCAATCAGCGAACAACACGTGTCAGTTATGACTCATGGTCAAGCTTGCTTAACGACAAGATTAGTAATTACCTTATTGAGGATAAGGATTCTATCGGAATCCTCAAGGATCTTGATGTGATTTTTGAGAATCTTAACGTGATCCTAACAAATCTAGTCCAAAGCCCAGTCGCCAGACTCTTACTTATAACTATATAAAGGGGATTACCTCAGAAACAAACGACTACACATACAAACACACAATCTTTTTTTTACTTTCTTAGAGTTCTACCCTGCAGTTGCGCTCTGACTTAAGCATCGAAGAGTTCTCCCCACCCGGCAGTCACTTGTTTTTTGTCTTGCAAGTCATCATTCTAGGTTAGGTTCCCGATCAACTTATTAACAACAACATGTCCAAATAATTTTCAGATGCCTTATCAAAGTAAAATCTTCACTTGAAATACCTCATCAAACACATTATAAATCAGTAAAGCTAAATTTCAAAATGATATCTACTTGAATGATGAATAATCATGTATTGCTATGTAAAGGTTCTGAAAATAGTCTGATTTTTCAAGTTACGATGTTTAATAATTTATACTTAGATGGATCTAACTTCTCCAAAGAGTTAAAGCTATGAAAGGTTTCCAAACTTATATATTTATTTTTCCAAACCAGAAGGTATGGTTTTACTTTTGATGTTTGGTTTTCAACAATTGACTTTGTGCATTGTGAGAATTCTATGTTTGGTAGAGTCCATTCAATGTAAGAACTTGTTGAGACATGTAGGAGTATTACTTGTATGAAGCATTTTACTACCAGTTTTTATGAACTTTTTCTTTCCGAAATTTCGTTTTCAAGAGTGGCTTTGTGCATTTTAAAAATTGAGTGTTTGATAAAGTCCATTTTCAATGTGGTACCAAAAGAAAAATATTGTCCAAATTCATGAACTTGTAGGAGTATATCAGAATATATCTAATATTCGTTGGAAGAATTCTACTCCATCTTTATGAAGCTTTTTAATTTTGATGTTTGGTTTTTAATGTAAAATCTTGTAGGAAATTACATTAAAATAGTTTTAAATTTATGGTAATAAGCATAAATTATTAAATAATAAACAATCTAATTAAAGTCAAATTAAGATGAGACTTCCCCAAAGAGCTAAGAATAAATATTAAATGACACTTGTCATAAAACCAAACCAAGTCGTCCTTCCTACATTTTTCATAATTATATCTATACTATATATAAGAAAAAATCTCTTTTGGTGTAAGACCTCTTGGTGTTACATAACTAACTATCTACAATTGTGACACTTGACAATATTATTAAAAACGAAGCAGACAAAAACATTTTAAATAACTACCTTAAGGTCATTTTTGGTTTTTACATTTTAAAACACTTATATACCATGCTTGATTTTTTTTTAATAAATTTCAAACAATTTTAGTGTTGCACATGGGGCCAAGCTTACTTTTATAAAAATATATCATATTACTAACTTCAATTTTACATACGCATTGCATGTGGCACGATAAATACTTATGCACAATGTAGACACTTGACATTTTATAGTTTTTTTTTTTAAAAGACACAAAATAAAGTTTAAATAGTATGTAACTATTTATAAAGACATGGTTAGTTTCCATAACGTGATACTTGATTTTTTGACAAAGTTTATATTATTAATTTTATTTTTACATACGCATCGATGGACTGGTAGTTGCAGATTCGTGGATGAAGGACAGGGCCCCTTTCTTTCCATCTCTCCTTTATTAACTTACTCGCTAAAGGCTCACGCATCGATTGACTGATAGTTGCGGATTGGTGGATGAAGGACAAGGCCCCCTTTCTTTCCACCTCTCCTTTATTATCTTACTGGCCAAAGGCCCACGCTTTGTGTAGGTGCTTGTTAGACTACTTGTACAATTTTATATATACCTTAAGCGAAGAGAAAAGGAAAAAAAAATATTTTGATACACGAGAGAACTGAAATTCACTTATCTGTCTATATGCACATGTTCTCAAAGTAGAGTGCGAACGATAAAAAGATGCATATTTTTACTAAGATTAAATCTTGCTTGTTAAACTCTCATACTTATTGGCCAACATTGTTAAGTCAAACAAAACACTTGAACAAATATGGCTATAGAATTTCTTATATAAAAAATACATTTTTTTAGCTCAAGTATATTGTTAAAACAATAAATTTTAACAGAATTAGAAATAATGCTCGCTTTGATGAAATTGGGGGTGGATTTTCGAACATTTTAGTGAGTGCATGTGGATTCACTTTAAGAGAACTTAAAAGAGAAAGACGATTTGATGGTTTTGCCAGTTTTGTTGACAATAGCATGAAGTGGACCTTCACGCGCCTGAACTATCAATGGGGGAGAACTGACGTTTCAATGGTCTTCATTGCCGTCCCTTTCCAAAGGCCGCCATGTTGGACGAGGTAACGTCACTACCCAATGCTACTACTCTAGTACAACATCGCTGGGAAGAGGGGCAAAGGACGGCACGCTGAAAGAGTTACAGGTAGAGGAGCAAGGCAGGCAAAAGGCACAATGCCGGAATCTTTTCCGATGAACGGTGGAGATGGCCCCTACAGCTACGCCAAGAACTCCCAGTATCAGGTGCTCCTTTGATCACCCACTTCGCATAAATCACCTACTTCACCACTGTCACGTTTCACTCTATTCTAGTTTTCAAAATCTGTATTGATTATACGGTTGTGTCATAATTTTCATACCCTTCTTGGTTGAAGGGTTTAAAAGTGCCACTAAAAGAGAGTGAATTTAGCCTATCCCTGACCGAATACCGAGTTGCATGGTGATTGGTCCTTAAGAGTTCTTGAATTCCTTGTGAGTTATCAATTTTGAAATACTGGGTATTTCTAAACGCCCTCATTTTGAAATACCTTGATTTATAAATTCTATCATTTTGAAATATCTTGTTTGGAAAAAGGAAGCAAAATGTTGTTAAAAAAGGTGGGAGGCAAGATTCCTAAAAAATAGGGAACTAGTTATTGTGGGTTTGTAAATTTCTTATTGGAGTGGATTTGACAAATAACTAGTTCAAACTAGTGATTTGAACTATGGATTTGGTGACCTCAAATCCACAGTTCAAATCACTCCGAAATTTCAAAAATTTCCTTTTGAACGATCCAAATGAGATATTTTGTCCAAGTGATTTGCAAATACCCTACCAAAGTCAAATCCCCAGTTCAAATCATATATCCAAACACACCCAAGTTGTCGCTACGAGCTAGATAAGTTGTTTAAGACGGCCTTGAAACGACTTCTTTTGGATGAGTTACAAGTGGTGTCTTTGTCATTCACGTATTTTGCTAATGATGCTTTCAAGTATCTTGTTAATGTTGATCGTGTGATCACACTATAAATCTAATTCAAACTGCATTTTTTAGAAGTCATGCCTCAGACATTTTGTGAGAGTTAGCGCAATATTTTTTTTTTCCCTGTCTTTCTATGGCACAATTTTCATATTTTCGGGGTATGTTCTTGTGGATAACTACCGAACAATATGGATTTTTCTCCAATTTTGGTTGCGGTTCAACCGTTTGAGTGAAAAAAGAGAAAAAGTGGGGCCCGGAGCATATCTAGAGATTGGCTAGATTTTTCGACTCTTAATCTGAAAAAGACCACACAGAAGCAAAATCAGATGTTTTGCTATGCTGTTTGAGGATTCAAATCTGAGAATACCAGTACCGGTGGAATGTGGATTGCCAAGTATGATGTTTGAACTCAACTGTGACTGAGTCAAGTTACGTAGAGTCGTAGAGAAGGTGCCTCTAGGGAAATGGTTGTTTGTATGCAAGTTGTTAGAAACTGGGAAAATTAAGTTTCAACTCACCTTGTTTTGACTCAAAATAGAGCAGCTTAATGTTGATTTTTCTGGTCTGAATTGAACTGACATGTATTCCTGCCACAAACCAACAATCGACATGGTAGTGGTGAACTAGGTGATTTATGGATTTCGTGGTTGCAGTAATGCTGTTCGGCATTTAGATGAATCTAAGCCAAGCTGTTAAACTTGGGCATGTCTAGTGTCTGCCTGTCAATCATGATGATGATGGCTTTATCTACCATCATCAAGGACACTTAACGATTTTTTCGGGTAATTTGACAGAGGGAAGCTACAAATGGTGCAAAGGAAATTATTAACGAGGTGATTGCTGAGAAGCTTGACGTACAAAGCCTGATTGCTTCTAGTTCAAACAGCTTTTGCATTGCTGACTTGGGATGTTCAGTCGGACCCAATACCTTCTTTGCTATGCAAAATTTACTAGAGGTAGTGGATAAAAAGTACATGACACAAGCTGGTGCCACGTCTGGCAGTCTTGAATTTCAAGTGTTCTTCAGCAATCATGCCTCCAATGATTTCAATACTGTCTTTGCATCGCTTCCTCCCAGTAGGAAATATTTTGCTGCTGGAATCCCTGGTTCTTTCTATGGTCGGCTATTCCCGAGGTGCTCTCTTCATCTCGTGCATTCATCTTACGCACTTCATTGGCTTTCCAAGGTACCGGAAGAGTTACTGGACAAGACATCTCCCGCATGGAACAAAGGCAAGATTAACTACACAAGCTCCTCAGATGAAGTTGCTAATGCTTACGCGGCTCAGTTCCAAAAGGACATGAAGATCTTTTTGAATGCTAGAGCTAAAGAGATTGTGGTCGGAGGGATGATAATACTGATCATGCCAGGCCTTCCTGATGGAGTACATCGTTCTCAGTTCCCATTTGATGGATTATATGATTCTCTTTACTCCAGCCTCATGGATATGGTGAAGGCGGTGAGTCAATAATTAGCTATTCCAGGTGTTCTGGGATGAAATTTTTGGTGCTATTTCTGCTATACATTGAGGAAATCCAGAAAAAAGTTCAAGTTCTACTTCAGAATATTTTCCTGAAGTTCTACAAATATTGTTGTGGGTAAACTGGAGTTAAGAGTAATCCATATGGTATCCAGTTGACGCCTCCCTCCCTTGAGCCACCAAATGTTTAATAGAAAAAAATAAATGAAGCGAAAGAGGAAAACTCTATTAGGTTTACTTTTTTGTTTGATTATACCACTTGATGCACTGAGTTAGATGCAATATGGATCTTTTTCACCTTTTGATATATGTTTGTCGTATAATTACAATGTTGAGCCAGATAAATGGTGTAAACCCGAAATGTCAATCTCTTCTACAGGGCCTTATCAATGAATCTCAAGTGGACTCCTTCAACTTGCCCGTGTATGCTGCCACCCCAAAGGAGATTACGGAGGTGATTAAAGATGTTGGATGCTTTAGCATTGAGAGAATGGAAGTAGCGGATCCCAGGTCAAAAATTGGTAGCTCAGTTAATGTGCATAGTTTGATAATGCACTTTAGAGCGGGCTTGGAAGATATCTTCACCAAACACTTTGGATGTGAAGTCATTGATGAATTGTTTGAACGGACTTTCCTTAAAGAGGCGGAGATATCCTATGCGATGGAGTCAAGCTATAAGAAAGGGACTCAATTGATTGTTGCTTTGAAACGCGAGTAATCTAAATGGCAATGCTGTTGACTTCACCATCCGGGTAATGTCTTTGTAATGCATCTTTTCGAGTACTTTTAGTCTTGTAACATCATACTACAGCGAGCTTAGACTTGTGGGGAGGCAATAAGTTTCCATTAATGAATAAGAAGATTTCATAAACCTCTTTATCTATAGTAAAATTTAGAGAATTATGTGATTCTGATTAGAAAGTTCTGAATTTTTCTTTGCTTGGACCACTGTATGCTAACTTATGAATTTGATCTTATGTCAATCAATCATTCAACGCACGCAGCACCGAATAAACAAGATCCTTACCAATCATGATAAATTTTGGCTGGATCACTTCCCTTAGTCTTCTCCTGTTATGTGGCATGATCGACTTCATGCATATAAGATCCATGGTCTTCAACGAGTATACATATAGAAGGGCCCAAAACCCACATGCCCAGTAGATTAGGGTTAATTTTACCCAGCACCCTGTACTTAGGGGTCAGTTGCACCCAGCACCCTAGGGTTTTAATTTTGGCACCCAGCACCAAATGACGGTCAAACTGCCTGTTGACTAGACGACTGTTAGTTTTTCAGGGGCAAAATGAGATTATTGCCCCTAAAGATTACATGTCATCCAAGTTAGTGACACATGGCCAATTGGCTGTCCATGTCATTTCCCTCCAACAACCCTTATTCTCTCTCTCCTTCCACATATCCCTCAATTAATCCCCAATTACAAAATTTCCCAACTGTTTATTCGAGGGGCATATCGATCGGCGATTCGTAGGGAGATGGAGCCGACAGAGCCTATCGCAGTACCGTTACCTGGATTCATCTTTCGCTGGGATCCCGCCAGATGCCATTAGCCGGCCCCGCATTCCACCGCTGACCCGTCACTGTCCTCGCCGGGACCGGCGATGGAGCCGACCTTCTGACCGGAGACCGGGCGCCCCTCTCTGTCGTTTTGGGGAGTTCGCCGGAGTACGGCCATTTTCTCGGTCCACGCACCCCGCACCACGCCAAACCTCTGTCACTACTACCAACATACACTAAGCCCCACTCCCCGCTATGTTACCACCTCTGCCCCGTCCACAACCCCTTCCTCATTCCTTCCTACAGCCCCGTCCCTCCCATAGCCCCTTCCTTAGCCCCACCGAAAGTCCCGTAACCACCAGTACTATTTCGGACCATTACTGTTAACCCACAACCACCGAACCATCAGCACTACCAAATCACAACCCACAGGTTCACCCCAATCACCATCAATCTCAACCCCATTCACTGCTAGCGCCCAGATCCATGACCCAAGACCGAACACCATTGGTTCAAAATATAGTCGAATGACCGAATCACGCTAGGATCTGGGATGCAGATCTGGGGCTTGCTAGTGGCACCACAATGATGAAGGGCGGTGGCTGGTTGGTGGAGTAATTGGAAAGGGCTCGGTGGTGGATGGGTGGGGTGGTTAGATATGGTGGGTAGGTGTGATTGTGGGTTACTAGGGTCAGCTGTTGGCGGTGGCGGGTTTTCAGGTCGTGATGGAGGTGGGGATTCATAGGTTGGTGGCCGTGGGGGGTTTGGTTGCAGGTAAGTTATGGCAACATGGCTTTGTAGGTTGGTGGTGGTAGTGTGCTCAGGAAGGGTGGTGGTATAAATGAGTGGGTGGGGTGAAGGTGGGGGAGGAAGATAATGAAGTGGGTCCAATGGGATAGATTGAGTGAAGAATTGATCACGTGGAAATGACATGGACACCATGTCATTTGTAAAGGACAAGAGACTATTTTGCCCCTAAAAAATTAACGGACGTAACGGTCAAAAGCCATTTTGACCGTTATTTGGTGTTGGAAATCAAGATTTTAAACATTTTGGTGCTGGGTGCCAAAATTAAAACCCTAGGGTGCTGGGTGCAACTGACTCCTAAGTACCCGTGACGGGTAAAATTAACCCAGTAGATTACGACTAAGGGCTTTAGGAACACCTTAGGTCTAATTCCTATCAGATTACCTGGCCTATTTATAAATGTTAGGAGATGTATACTCCCTCCATCACAGAATTAATGCTCAAATGTCAATAACATGCATATTAATGATGATTCTACTTCTCAGAAATGCCAAGTTCCAAATTATCTGTACCGACATTTCTAGGAAAGCTATGTTACATGGAATTTTGAAATTGCATGAAGTTCCTCAGTAGCATGGATGGTAAGTTTTAAAGGCCTAAGTCCTACATTTATACTGCTTTTGTTTCATTATGGGCTTAAAATGGGAGAAGTTCCGAATTGGAGTAATATCTGATACCAAAAACACGATAAGATACATCAATTTTGCCGCGTCTCGTGTCGTCGTAGAAGTTAAAAGCATCTGGCCTTTAGACATCCTGAGCCCAACAAAAATCATCTATGCTATTTTTTTTCCAACAAAATGACTTGTGTTATGGATTCAGAAGTCCTTCACGAATGTGGCTATAGATGACAAAATAAAGAAGACACATAAACTGTATTTGGCTGCCTTTCTTGCCCCAGCTACTTCTCTATTTATATCTACTCAAATTACACGATTGCAGGCATTCTACGATCTTGGCACAATTACAGGGTTTACAATCCCAACAAATATTTCTTAAGATATTCCTAATATTTTCCTCTATGTAATCTTCTCCAACAAATAAGCTGATATTCTGCCATCCATATATTCTATGATTATACCTAGATCTTCTATGATATACACCTTAATTATAATCGGAGTGCGAGGTGGGTGGGTCCCCTCGACCAACCAGATTTTGTCCATGGTTCTACATCTTCAATATTCAGATTGCATGACAGTCCACTTCAATATGTTCCGTCCGTTCATCGAAAACAGGATCGGGTACAAGACGAATAGCACTTGTATTATCCACATGAAAACAAGTTGAGGTGTACTGTGGAAAACCAAGCTCGGAAAGCTAGTGACGCCGCCACAAAATCTCAGAGCAGGCTAAAGACATAAAACCATATTCAGCTTTAGTATTTTGAGACATGTTCCTGCTTCTTACATCTCCTAGAAATAAGATATTAGTCAAGAAACATACGTTTATTAGCTGTGGAGCGACGACAATCAGGGCAAACTGCCTAACCAACATAGGCAAATGAAATTGTGTCGCCACAACAGTGGAAGAAAACTTTTTGACACGTGCACGAGGAGCCTGCTTGAGGTGACATAGAGTGTCTCAATTGAGAAACAGGGAACATTGTCAAGACTTGGTGGAGGGCATGCGGTCTCTGAGAGGTTTCCATGAAGAAGAACATTCTTCACGTCCATTTGCAGCAATGGCCGATTCTAGAAAGTAGTCAAGAAGAGGAGCAATTATACAGTAGTCATCCTTGCTACAGGTGCAATTGTATTCTCATAAATGTATTCTTGTCGATCACCAAGAGCAACAAATCTGACCTTGCACCGATCTATGTAACATTAGAGTGAAGCTTGGTAGTGGAGACTCCCAATCCCAAACAGGCTCTTAACTGATTTGCAAAAGGAACTATTCTGATCGGCATCTCGATTGTAGAGATGTGCCTCAAATCACTAAGAATCTCCTTCGGTTTTCTGTACTGCACCAACACTAGTTGCTTATGGTTTAGAAAGTGACTACTAGAAGCAATCCATTCTTAAATATCCAAGTCCTGGAATTTCAGGTACTCGAGTTGCAGAAACTCCCTCCTTTAAAACAATCAGCTAGTCATTTAGAAACCTCGAGGTTGGGTAGCCTCCCAATGATTGAAATTTCAATCCAAGGCAGATAAAACCTTGGCACTATTAGTTTTTCGTTTGTGAGGGAAACACAAACATCAAGAGAAGCCGCAATGGCCCGTTCTATGACCCGCGGTAAAGTACCTTCAGCGTTTTAAGCTAGTCTAATTTATCGAACACCCCATTCCATAATTTCAAAACATATACATCCTGGCTTCTTAATATGGGAATCCTTGACAATAATTGTTCATTTGGACTGTGGACAAGTAAAATAAAAATGGTTTGCAAGCTAAACAACAAGAACGTATAACAATAATTGGTTGTTTCTCTTCTCTACTATGAGAATAGAAGTTTGACGTTGGCTATTGAGATGCCTCAAATTTACCATCTTGTCCATGGCTTACAGTAAGGTAAGTGCCATAGATCTAGGATGGTAATGGGGCGGGTCGGATGCGGATTTCACAGGATCCCTACCCGCCCCCGGTAGCGCAAAATTGGGACTCCGGCAGGCCCACCCCGCTCCACCATCGGGTCAAGGAATGGGAATACCATCTCCGATTAGACGGATGGACTATAACAAAACCCGCCCCCGGTAGCGCAAATTTGGGACTCCGGCAGGCCCACCCCGCTCCACCATCGGGTCAAGGAATGGGAATACCATCTCCGATTAGACGAATGGACTATAACAAAACCTGCCCCCGCTCCGATCCGCCCCAAAGTGATGAAGAATGACCATATGAAAACCCGCACCCCTTCACCACACACACATCTGCATAGATTTGCATGCACACAAACAAACCACCACCATTGCACGATCCGCCAACCACCACCACAACCAATCACCAACACACCACCCACTGCACAGGCCTTGTAGAAGCGAAGGTCGATGTTCGTCCCAACCAACTTATTCAAATAATCAATCTTGGACCCTCTTGGTGGCACTGTGCTTGGATGCACTAGTCTTCCACAGACGAGCGATCAGCGATGAGATGAAATAGCATCGCACTGCAGGAGGGGATGGGGGCAACAAGAAGGTGTGTGAGGGGCCATGGATGAGTGTGGTGTTGCGGAAGAAAGGGTGAAAAGAGAGAAGAAGAGAAAGTGTCTAAGGGATTTGTCCAAACCTTTTATACAACTAGTACGGAGCACGTGCGTTGCACGCGGATGTGATCGAGTGTAATTTATGAGATGATATCATTAATTTTTGTTTTAATCAAAATAATATAATTCAATTATGTTCTTATTTTTTTGTGATTTTTTTAGAAGAAATGTATGTTTAATGTTAGCAATTTTAATCAGTTCAATGCTTGAAAATCTTCTTTCTAGATTGAATAAATATTTGATAGTGCTTCTGAAAAGAAAAGCAAATAGAGCAATTAAAAAACAAATTTTATTTTTGTAATCTGTTAAATTGGTTTATGGTATACACTTAAGATTTGTGATTTTCAAAACCAGGTACTTTGCATTTCAAAGTTCTCATTATCCAATTCATTATCCCATGTTTATTTCATTTCAACCAAATTAAAAGGAGAGTAATAAAGAGATTTCTTTGTTTTATCAAATTGAGTCCATAAAGAGAGTAATAAAGGGAGTAATAAAATGATTTCTTTATTTCATTTCTAATGTCTAGAATAGATTCATTATCCAATGTTCATTTAATTTCAATGAAGTTTAAAAAGGAGTCATAAATGGAAGGTAAGAGTGTTATTAACGGAATTAACGGTGGACATAATCGTCCAAAAATGATTTACGACATTCGTATTTTTATAGGTAGTATAGATGATGAATGGCTGAGAGCGCGCACAAGATTATATGTAGGGTTAGGGTCAAAATTATCATATAATATGCGTGACGGGTTCGGGTTGGATACCAGGGCGAGTTAGAGTGAATACCAAATTCGACCTGCACTCGCTGTGGGTTCAAAATTTTATTACCATACCTGCCCCACGACCCAGTCAATGTCAAAAAAACCCCGCTCATATAGGATCGGAACAGATATCTGGCGAATGCGGATCAAATTGAAATCCCAAAGATCCTCCTGCAACAATAGAACAAATTTTGGCTGCTACTCAGATTGTAGGAATTGTCCTCCAACTCCGTATATTACGACAATTCTTAGGAGCATTATTTTAGTGTCACAGAGTAAAAGTTACTAGAATCATTTAGGGGCCATTAATTATCGCTATATGGGGGGTAAGAGGAAGATTCCTTCAATCCACATCGCAGCCAAAAACAATTCAGTACGTTATGTGAATTAGCCGATCTATTTCAGCAGGAAATAAAAGAACTGCTGACGAACTATAAATCCAACACCCTAAGAAGCTTGCAAGCTTGATAAATGAAAGAACACATTCTTTTCATCACACCGTCCCACAGCAAAGCAAAAGAGTGAGGAAAAGTATAGGGCAGACAGTAGTGACAAAGTATGTTCGGACTTGTAAATTTCCTGAAGACATCGTACCTGTAAATTTTACTAGACTAGTAACGATCACGTGCTTTGCACATTATATAGTAATTTTAAATAAAAATATTATGAATCTTAGTGAAAAACACAATTGATATCGATCAATATGACTATTATAACTAAACTATAACAATAAATCAGTTGTTAACTGCTAATCAAATACTCGAAATATAAAAAGTTAATTAAACATGATCTTACTTTCAAACCTGAATTTTTCACGCCAATTATCATTAATATTTTTTTACTATTTATCATTCTTATTTCTTTCGTCACACCAAGTTACCATTAAAAAGAATCCTGACTGTTTCGTATTATACCTTGTTATCGAAAGTACACTGATATTGTAATTAGTCTCAAACATGTTCCACAAATATCAAACTCTCACGAAATACTACAAGATTGATTGTACACTAATAAAAGTAAAGAAAATGTTTAGAGATAATTTCCTGTAATATGTTTTGATGGCATATATATAGGTCTAGGAAGTGAAATTAAGAGAAAGTTTGAATTATAGTAAAGTGATATTAACAAAAGTTCAAAAATTAACCTGAAAATGATTGTCGAAAGTAAAGTGTCTAAAAGGAAGAAGTTATGACTATAACAAAGTTTGTAAGATGAAATGCCTTAGGAGCTTAAATGTTGCATCTTTAAAACCAAGAATCAAACGAACTTAAGAGATTTAGCAGGATATATATAAAAACTAAACTACTTGAGCAACAAATTTAGTAGACCTAACTTTCAATGATCTTTTCAAAGTTTTTCTTTCTTTGCTTTTAGAGTTTTGACACTTTTACCTTCAAGCAGCACCACTAAAGTTCAAAATATCGTCACTTAGGATTTCCAGTATCGTTCAGTATCCATCTTGTTTCTTTTTGTACAGTGATGGCCATTTCTTATAATGATTATTATTCATGGTCAAAATATATCTTCTAGTTTATTTGCTTTTGGTAATGATCTAATCTATTACTCCCTATCTACATTTAGTCCTCCATTAACCCACTTCTCTCTACTTAACCACTCCCCCCTCCCCCCTCGGGATAGAATGAGAAACTTATATAATAAGACTCATATCCTAAATAAGCATACAGTCAAATATGATCAAATAATTTGGGGCGAAGGGAGTATAATTTTCATGCAAATCTTATTTTAAGATTAAAATATATAGCAAATCTTTTTTCAACTTTTTCTATTTTAAGTTCCAACGTTCGATCACAATTTGTCTAATATCATGCTTAATCTTTAACTGTACTTTTCTTTTTTCTACTTTTCAATTAAAAAAATCTATAATGTACTCTAAATTTCTCTAGATGATATACTTTAAAACTCTCTTTTATTTTTATCTAGCACGACCTTGTTCATCTTAGCAGTATAGTAAGGATTTTTATTTTTAACAGATATTTATATGATAATACCAAACCTACTGATCTAAAAAGTCTATATAAATGTGTACATGTGTGTATCCTTTTGAAATCTATACCGCAAAATAAATGTGTAAAATTGATATCAGATAATGGTAATGAACTAAATAATTTAAATAATGTTTATAAATCTACGTTTTTCACCCTATCTTTATATATATGTATTACAGTTTAATATAAATACAAACTCAACAAAAGTTTATTAAGAATAATGTCAGATCAATTCATCAAATAACGACATGTATCATCAAAATAAAAAGGAAAAAAAATATTACCCATGACATAAGGTTTTGAGAGTTAAGAAAATTATAGGCTTAATTGCACCCATGACTGTGAGTCTAGGATAAAATTACATGTGTGTCCATTAAGTGGAATAATAGCACACATGTCCGTTGACCGAACGAAAATATTGAAAGATAAAAAGACCAGAATGCCCATCACATAGGAGCACGATTCCTCAAATGTCATTCCTCGTCCTTCCATCTCCCCATACAGCCTTACCACCATCACCCCTTTACACTTCTTCAGCTTCAACAAACACGCACACGCTCCCGCACACACACTTTCACAATCGGCCACAATTATAGCCACAATCACGTCCCTCCATTATCGTGTTTTTCAGTTTTCTCATCTTTCTTCAGCCTTCTCACCCCAATAAATTGTCACAGTTTTCTCACTCTAATCACTTACAGCAAACCATCATGATTCAATAAATGAAAATCCAATGTTGGGGTTCCGAATCTAGAAAAAGGTGGATAAGATTGTTGTTTGTGTCAACCCAACACCACTTTAGCAGCTGCCATTAACCACCACCAGAGCAACCTTTCACCACCACTAATCAACCTACCATTGCGTCCAATTAGCCCACGTCTGAAATCCACCATCTACAAACCATAATCACCATCAATCAGCCTTCCACGACCCACCATACCTCTAGTTAACAGGCCTACACACACACATACACACACCCTCTCTCTCTCTCTCTCACACACACACACAAACTCAGCCAATTTTATAGACTTATGACTGATTTGGCGACTTTGAAATTTGCATGTTTTATGTTGCTGCCAGGCATGTTTACGGTGGTGGAGGCATCTGGATGGGGTGGGATAATATTGAGGCCAACGTTCGCAGGCGCTGGGATAAAGCGGGTGAGGCTAAGCCAATTTGCTAACTTTCAAGCTGAGTGCTTGCCGAGAAAAGTGAGGTAGTGAGGTGGGGGGAGAATTTGGATTGAAAGCCTAATTTGAAAATTTAGGATTTGTAAAGTTTTATATATTATATACCTTGTAGATTAAAATGAAGGCAGTATTGACACTTAAAAAATACGTATTGACGACATAAGCAAAAAATATATATTTTTCTAACAGATAAATACGGCTTTACCTTTTAAAATTTAGTATTATTGATTGTAATTTTACTCTAACCTTAGGGACATGGGCTATTTTGACGTTGATAATTTTTAAGGTTTTGTTTTGATACGATTTTCTTCAAAAGTGAACAGAGTCTTAGCATCATATTTATAAGAATGGGTTAGGTCAATGCCCACATTTTTGTCATTTAAAAGTGCATTAGTGAACATTTAACCTCTTTAATAGCAAATTATTTATATTGAGCCAAAAAATTGTAGTTTAGTCTCACATTGTTAAAAACTAAAAAGTACACTTAATTGTTGTAAACCGTTTATTTTTAAAAAGGGTATTTTGAATGAAAAAATGTTTAACCATTTTAATTCTCTGATATTATTTTATACGCTGGAGCCAAATCTTTACTCGTTTTTTGTTATATTCATAGTCTTTCGTCACTAAAAGATGCATTAGTGAACCTTTTTAGCCTCAAAAGGTTTAAAGTTAGCCAAAACGTTTGTAATTTAGCCTCACCTTTTAAAAATCCGAACTATTTAGAAAACTTTTAAACTTGAAAAGAATAGTTTAAGAACAAAGTTAGTTAATTAATCCCTTGCGTATCAAAACTTGAGAGTTTTCATTACAAGAAACAGTGCCTTTAGCGACCACATCTGGGAGTCGCTAAAGGTGTCAACGCGGTCACTAAAGGTGTCAACGCGGTCGCTATAGGCCAAGTCGCTAAATTTTAGCGACCGCTTTTAAAATTCGGTCGCTAAATTTAGCGATCGCGTTGACTACATTTAGCGACAGCATAAGGCGGTCGCTAAATATTTTTTAATTTAAAAATTTTCTTTTTTTAATATTTTTTATTAAATTATATTATATATTGGCAACCGAATTAGAGACCGACAGTTGCGGTCGGTAAATATTTTTTAAAAAAAAATTTAATTTTTTTTTAAAATATATTAAAAATATTTAGCGACCACACTTATTTAATTTAGCGATCACTATGTGCGGTCGCTAAATATTTTTAAATACTAATTTTTTTTAAAAAAATTTAAATATTAAAATTAGCGACCGCTTTGTTTTATTTAGCGACCGCACATCGCGGTCGCAAATCCTGGCTTTGCAAAAAAAAAAATTGCAGGTCAAATAACCTGTCCAAAACCTGTCGTAGAACTAATATCAATTCATAAGCAATTCACATCCAATCCAATCGATCCAAAAACCGATTTAACATCGGTTGAAACAATTTTGAATGAATGCATTGAAAGCTTTCAACGCATTCATTCAAAACCGTTTTAACACCCTGTCCCGCATTCATTCCACTACAAGAAAAAAGGCTTTTAGCGACGGGGAAATCCGTCGCTAAAACAATTAGCGACGGATTCACCGTTGCTAAAGGTCCCTCGTATAAAAGCCCGTCAGTAATAGTTTAGCGACAGAATCTTGAAGTCTGTCGCTAAATATGTAATTTTTTACGACGGATATTCCGTCGCTAATTATATTTTTAGTATTTTAATTTATTTTTTATTTTTTATAAAATTAGCGACGGAATAAATTTTTAGCGACGGAATATTCCGTCGCTAAAAAGCTTATTTAGCGATGGATTTAATCCGTAGCCAAAAATCAATTTTTTTTTGAATTTTTTTTTCAATTACCCAGACCTGTAATACAATTTTCATTTCTAAACAACAACGTGCAATAATCAATATAGAAAGAAATATATATAATCAATTATAAAAAATATTTCAATATAAAAAAGATTCATATGTACAAGCCGGGAACCGAATACAGCCGGTTAGGGGAGGGGAGAAGAGTACAAGCCGGGCGCGGGGGGCGGGGGGGGGAGGGGAAAGCTAGGAACGGGCACGGGAAGGGGCTCATCAGGGGTCGCCGTGTCCCGGATCTGGATCCTGCTGATTCGGGGCCGGCTCGGCATGTCCAGCAGTGCCCTGCTCCCTGATCATCCTCACCACCACTGTAGCAATGCGCTGGATCTCCTCGCCGTCCAACTGACGCTGAGGAGCCGTCTATGGAGGGGTAGCAGGGGGTGAGGACGCTCCTATCACGGCATGAGCAGTCGTGCTAAGCAGGCCGCGTATGCGGCCTTTCGGCCGATTCACGACCTCCGGCGTATCCAGCCATCGCTTCAATCCCCCAGTACTCGCAGCCAAACTAGTGGACGCTGATGGCTGTCCGGACTGCTGCTCGGACCCCCTTAGCTGTTCATACGAGGCCTGCAAAAATAGTGGTTTATGACATTGAGGATAGAAAGACAAAACATTAACAACTTAAATAAATTGACTCACATCGATCCGCCGGGCAATATCTGAAATATAGTCGCCCGCCCGGTGCACCTCGTCCTTGTCCTTCTTCCGCACGTGCATCTGACTATAGGTCAGAGCTATGACCTCATCCTCCTCCAGATCTGGGTGCTCGACCGCGTTCATGTGTCGGACGATGTCGTGTGGCACCGACCCCCCCATGTGCGTCGGATCTCTGTTCTGTCTGTTCTCGGCCCCGCTCTTACTCTTGGCGTCCCAGCCTGGATCCGCAGCCCACCGATCTATCATCTCCCCCCATACACGGTGAGATATCCAATGTGGGGGATATCTCGTCATCTCCGTCATCGGGGCACCTTTGGGCAGCAGCTTCTTTGCCCGGTCCCATGCGTCGTGGAGCCATCGGCGGTAGTTCTTGCCGATGTAGGCAAAGAAGGCCTGCTGCCCCAGTGCCTGCTGCTGAGGCGTGTCAAACGTAAACCCCTCCTGTAAGGCATTCAATAACACAAATTATGACCAAAAAACAAACTGTAATTAAACATTTACTAACGCTGAAAAAAATACTTCACCGTACCAGCCACTCCTCCCATAGGGCCTCCCTCGCATCGGTATCCCAGTCCTTCCAGTACGTGGCTCGAAGAATCGGCCCTTCACAAGAACGCAGATCTTCTTCCTCGCCAGATTCTCCAAGATCCTGCCAAAGAAGTAAATAAATAAATTAATACAGTTCAAATATAAATTAACACCCCAAAATTTTAAATTTAAGGCATGAGGTGATATTTTTAGTACTTACAGGCCTTCCTGCGTGAGCGTAACTCTCTGTTTACGCTGGGGGTCGATGCGTACCCCGCGTGTCGGACCACGGCCTCGTCGAGATCCTATAAAACACTGACATTAATACAGTTCAAATATACTTTAAAAATAAGGCTAGCGAAAATGTACTAAACACTGTTATAAACTATACCTGAGGTAGAACCCACGGAAGATGGAGAATGCACGCGCGTGTGGGATGAATTTGCGTCGGGCTGGGGCTGGGGCCCCATCTGCTGTCCGCGATCACTCTGTGCCTCGTCATCAGTAGGCAATGACGAGGTGGGACCCATCGGGGATGAAGCAACTCGGCGTCCAGCCCGGCCACGAATAGCTCATATCCTATCCATATCTGACTTCATATAGATTATATACAAAGACATTAACACGTTAATAAAAATAATTTGGCATAAATCATCATCGGCACTATATATATATATATATATATATATATGAACGGATGTGTAAAAACACATCAATAAACACCAAGTTCTAAAATGTTACTACATTTTTCCCGTGATGTTACAACATTACAAGTCAATCATTTTCAGTTTGCGAATCATCTTCATCACTTTCCTCGTCGCCCTTTTCTTCGTGGGACTCGTCGTCTTCTTCATCTTCTAATTCGTCCTCTTCATCAGTAGACTCGGTCACATCATCTCCAACATTTTTCACGTCTTCTGCGTCATCATCTACTACTTCTTCTCCCACAAGAAGTGTTGTTGGAAGAGGAAGATCGTCCTCCTCGTTGTTGACCTCAACAGGAAACAAGACACGTGGTTGGTCGACTTGAAAGTAGTCTAGCTCACTGTCATATGTCACGGGCAATTTCTTAGACTTGATAGTTGTATACCAATGAGATTTGGGATTGGCAACGTCCTCCGCGTAAAGGACTTGTACAGCTTGACTAGCAAACACAAAGGGCTCGTCTGAAGCAAGTCTTGACTTGACATTGACATCTATAATCCCTTGAGAGCTAACACGGATTCCTCTACTGCATGTGACATCGAACCACGTACAATTGAACATTACCAGGCAGTTTTGGGAACCCAGATATGTTAGCTCAACAATCTCATCTAGCTCTCCGTAAAAGTCCATGCAATTCTCGGCATAACAGTCGCCGTTGACCAAGTCTGTGGAAACTCATGCTTAGTCCCATGTCTGTGGAAAATTCGGCAGCACCTCCCCGCATTTCTCCAAGTACACGACATCGATTAGGTGTTCTAACATTCATCTAACCTTGCTCAGGAAGGTTTGACGGATGTTAGAACACCAGATCTGTATGCACCCGGAGAAACACACGAGATCGTGTACCAAATATCCACGACATAGAACACAAAGCATGAGTCAAAACACTGTTTTATAAACAATTAGCTTTTCCAAATTGTCCAAACTGGACATCCAAAGGCTCATTACAAGGCATTACTTTGTAATGAGTACCTTTGAACGAGAACTAAGGGTTTCTATGCATGCATGCGTTCGGAAATTGATAACATATGCAAGAATCTTTTCGAAATATCAAAACTGCAGAAATATCGTTACATATGTTACCAATTCCACATTAAATAGAATTCGTTGGCAACGAGTTGAACCATCTCGTTGCCAATGGACTTCTCAAAACAACAACTAATATAAAGAAGGCAGGGTTTGTAAACAACGAGTAATTGAACCATCTCTGGGCAACATGGAGTAATTATGGGATGTACAAGGGCTAATTAGGGCTAACTAGGTTATTAGGGTTAATTACGAGTATTAATTATAGCTGATTAGGGTTGATTAGGATTAATTAGGGTTATTTAGTCCTAATTAGGGTTTAATTGTGCTGAGTAGTGCTGATTAGTCCTAATTATGGCTAATTAGGCTTAATTGGGTTATGTTAGGGCTAATTAATGTTAATGAGGGCTAGTTTCGGATAATTATAGCTGATTAGGGTTGATTAGGACTAATTAGGGTTATTTAGTCCTAATTAGGGTTTAATTGTGCCGAGTAGTGCTGATTAGTCCTAATTATGTCTAATTAGGCTTAATTGGGTTATGTTAGGGCTAATTAATGTTAATGAGGGCTAGTTTCGGATAATTATAGCTAATTAGGGTTGATTAGGACTAATTAGGGTTATTTAGTCCTAA
The DNA here is from genome assembly GCA_033065855.1 of Escallonia rubra. Classification (NCBI taxonomy): domain Eukaryota; kingdom Viridiplantae; phylum Streptophyta; class Magnoliopsida; order Escalloniales; family Escalloniaceae; genus Escallonia; species Escallonia rubra. The sequence goes on along the minus strand of JAVXUO010001871.1, from coordinate 66,149 downwards.
TTAGGGTTTTAATGGTGCCGAGTAGTGTTGATTAATCCTAATTAGGCTTAATTGGGTTATGTTAGGGCTAATTAATGTTAATGAGGGCTAGTTTCGGATAATTATAGCTAATTAGGGTTGATTAGGACTAATTAGGGTTATTTAGTCCTAATTAGGGTTTTAATGGTGCCGAGTAGTGTTGATTAGTCCTAATTAGGCTTAATTGGGTTATGTTAGGGCTAATTAATGTTAATGAGGGCTAGTTTCGGATAATTATAGCTAATTAGGGTTGATTAGGACTAATTAGGGTTATTTAGTCCTAATTAGGGTTTCAATGGTGCCGAGTAGTGTTGATTAGTTCTAACTAGCGCTAATTAGGCTTAATTGGGTTATGTTAGTGCAAATTACGACTAATTAGGTTAACTATAATCAATATGCGCATAATTGGGTTCATTTAGGCTAATTTGCGGTAATTACAGCTAATTTGATTTTCATTAGGTTCTTAGGGTTAATTAAAACTAATTAGGCTCGTTAGAGCTAATTAGGGTTAATTGATTTACTAAAATATTGTTAATCAGAACTAATTAGGGCTAATTATAGCCAGTGCTAGAGCCACGATGAGATTCCAGGGGGTGCATGCTAAAAATGTCGCATTAACCTAACTAACCTAAATTTAATGTACATTCAACAATCTCAATTCCGACACCTCATATAGGGTGTCGATATGGTGTCCGATACATGTCCGACACATACCGACACGTGTTCGACGCCTCAGGACACGTGTCTGACGCCCACCGACACGCACCTCCAGACACATCGGTATACGTTAAATTGGTCCGTGTCTGCGCTAACTAACAGGTATCTCAATCCAATTGGGTCCCATCCTCCGTCAACAATCTCAACTCTCAATTCTCAAATGCTCAATGCAATAAAAATTAACAAAAATCACACATTCAATCCAATTGGGTCCCATCCTCCGTCAATAATCTCAATATCTCAAATGCTCAATGCACAATTAACAATCTAAAATCATCAATTAACAACCTAAAATCATCAATTAATAATCGCAATTACTTCAAATGCACAGCTAATAACCTAAAATCATCAATTAACAACCTAAAATCATCGATCAATAATCACAATTCTCAAATGCACAATTAACAACCTAAAATTATCAAACAAATTATCAATGTTCAAATGGAAAAAATTGTTCAAAATACACATATCTAATGCACTTGAATTATTTCAATTTAGGGTTCGATTGTATCAGGACATTCAATTTAGGGTTCAATTAGGGGATAAATTAGTTTAATTTAGGATTCGATTCGATTAGGGCATTCAATTTAGGATTTAATTATGGTTCAATTACTTCAATTTCGGGTTCTATTAGTTCAATTTAGGGTTTGGTTGAATTAGGGCATTAAATTTAGGGTTCAATTAGTTCAATTTAGGGTTCGATTGGATTAGGGCATTCAATTTAGGGTTCAATTAGGGGTTCAATTAGTTTAATTTAAGGTTCGATTCGATTAGGGCATTCAATTTAGGGTTTAATTAGGGTTCAATTATTTCAATTTAGGGTTCAATTACTTTAATTTAGTGGTCGGTTGAATTGGGATATTCAATTAGGGGGTTCAATAACTTCAATTTAGGGTTCGGTTGGATTAGGGCATTCAATTAGGAGTTCTATAGTTTACTTTAGGGTTCGATTCGATTAAGACATTCAATTTAGGGTTTAAAGAGAAATACTATGAACTTTCAGGACCGTCTTTGTTGAGGTTCGGGTTGTACGATAAGTGCTATATCATGTAGGATTATAGTGAAATTAGAAATGAACTTCATATCTAGAGTTGTACATAATTTAGTTTTCGCTGTAATTTGTATTGATTTTACCAATTACGACCTGGCACTCAGTGCCCGTAAGAGATTATCAAATGTGCCTGGGCCGGTGACCCTCGAGCCCATTAGGCCCGTAGCAGGTTTGGGCGGGACCAATTGAAATGAATATACTTTCTAGCTTGAATCCGCAAGCAATTAATTATTTTTTTTATATCTATATACTTTCTAGCTTTCTCACTTATCATAAAAGCTTTTTTGATCGAGAGACCTGTTGAACCAAGTACAACAAAACCACACAATTTATTTCTAATGTAATGGTCACAATAATGCTACTATCACTACAAAAAAAAGGGTTTCGGCGACGCTTAATTTCCGACACTTCAAGAAATGTTGTAAATTAGTTATAATGTGCGACACTTCTAATGTAACGTCGGGTAATTTACGACACTAATATTTTTGTGTCGCAAATTTTCCGGCGTTTTCATACATGTCACTTAATAAGCGTCGCTTTACTTTTTTGCGACACTAATGAAACAACATTTAATAAAATGTCGCTTAATAGCGACACTTAAAGTGAAATGCTGTAACGCTTAAAGCAAAACGACACCGTTCTCTTTTAATTAAACATGCATAAAACGTCGGAAACCCAAAAAAAAAGTGGGAAACAGTTTAGACTTGGCGCCCAATTTTCGCAGACCACACTATTCATCTTCTCTCTCCCCAAATCAGCCCCACGTACGTCTCTCTCGAAATCAGCCACCGCCCCTCTGTCCCCCCAAATCAGCGTTCCACAAACAGCCCCACGTACGGTTCTCCCCAAATCAGCCACTGCCCCTTTCTCCTAAGTACGTCTCTCACTCTTGTAACCTTCATCTTGAATATATTCTTGAATATTATCCTTAGACAGTACAGAGTCGTAGTTTAACATTACTAACATTTCGATTTTCATCCATTTGGATACCTTTTCACTCTTAAGGGCTATGTAAGGAATCGAAGTCGTCCAGAGGGTTCAATTGCAGAAGGATATTGGTTAGAAGAATGCGTTACATTTTGCTCAAGGTACTTAAATGATGATGTTGAGACAAAATTGAATCGACCAGTTAGGCTTGATGATGGCGGAGACAGTTCCATCAACTCAGTAGGAGGTCGCCCTTTAGGGGCATCAGAGGGATTTGTTGTAACGCCCCCGGAATCCGGAGCTCTGTTGCCCCCAAACTCCCGGGTCGTTAACCTACCGGATCACATCAAACCTGTCAGATTTGTTCACTAACAGATTTGGAACAGTTTAAGTTTGACAATGGAGAAAGATATGACTAAACAAAGGGAAGATAGAAGAGAGATGTGTAAGAATTTTTCTCGAACAGATTTGTACGAGCTGACAGCCATCAGCAAAAAAAAAAAAGTGTTTACAATCGGCACAGCATGGTGCCCAAGGTTAAAGGTTGAGGCATAATCAGGAATTCACCCCCACTTCGGCCGATGATATTGTGATTCAGATAGAGTTCTGAAATTCAATCGAAACATGATATGGGATTTAAGGGAGCGCATGTATAGGCGCTCGATCAGTTCAGAGTACTAGAGTTGAACCATTGCGGAGTTCCAAAGTTTGACCTACCAAGAGTACTGGTCAGGGTGGCGGGTAAGTTTTCTGGCCACCCTATACAGTAAGTGCGAATAGAAATCAGTGTGGTGGGTTATGCAATAAAGTTTATTTAATGTCTGCTCAGGATATAGTGACATCCGGTGACGTGGTGCCAGGTACAACACATATTAACCTATTAGATGCATGTCTACTATTTAAGTTTGGAGCATCATATTTCTTTACATCTGTCAATTTGGTATAGAGATTGAGGATGAAGATCTGTCCTTTAAGAACTGATATTGTGTTAGTTACTCTGTTGGGAGAGTTTTCGACTGTTTTGTGTTTCTCTGTGAATGTACAATCTATGGTTGGGATATAGACTTTTCTATGGACCTCACTATATTTGCTGTTCAAGATTTTGATATCATACTAGGTATGAATTGGTGATTTGCTAATCACGCATCCGTGTATTGTCAGGAGAAACCCTAGTCGTATATGGGAAGTTTATAAGGTATGAGTAGTAGTTAAGTTTGTGATTTGATTTATGAGTAGGAATAGTGTTTTGGAAAATGACTGGTGTTAAGACTGAAGGTTTGGTTTAAGGGTACGAGAAGGGATTTGGAATTTTGCTCTGTCATCTGATTCATTCTTTTGCATATTGAATTCAAGGACGACTTAATTGAATGTCAGCTTACGCTGAGATGTCAGAGAAGATGTCATTCATGCTGGTTCGTCTTATTCCTTTCCGAGATATTTATATGTCCTCTTGAATCTATTTGGACTTGATGAGGTAGTATCTGACCCACTGGCCATGGGAAAGCTACAAATCTTATAAAGGACCAATAATTCCTTCTGATTCTGATTGTTTCGGGTCGGTGGGTTGACTTTGCTTCGTCAGACCTGTGTCATTGTTTCCGTGTCTGTTGTTTCTTCTGGAATGTCACAAAATTTTGTTGTGAACCTCGAGATCCAATATGCATGATTTTTGTGTTAAAGATTTTTGTATTTTGACTGCCTGATTGTGATTATTATTATCATTATTTACATAGTTTCCCCTACCTGGATATGAGGTTAGGTAGATTCCTAAGCCTCAGATAATCTGTGAGCGAGAATAGACTCTGGGAGCGTGAATTAAGCCTGGATAAGCTATTCGATGATTCGGTATAAGATGGAAATTTGGCTGAACCCGCGATAATAGACCGCTTGTTATTTGCTTTTGGAACCAGAAGATTTTAACGGGTTAACTGAAACAGATGATTGAAGGATAAGATTATAAGATTTTTGAAAATAATGTGACTGTGAATTAGAAGTGTGTGGAAGTGCAAAACCTTGTTCGCGTTGTGTTAAGATAACACATCTCTCTGTAATGACTCCAGTAACAGTTTGGACCTATTTGATTTAAGGCACCGAAGTGTGCAATGAACTCATAGTAGCTATAGTTTTCTGTTGTTCGGTGAAGTATACATAGAACTGTAAGCATGCAATACATAGCTATGTTAAAATAACATGTCCCTAGGTGATGAACTTGGTAATAATTTGGACTCGTTGTTTTGAGGTATTATAGTGTGCAGTGAAAGCCTAGTGGCTACAGTTTTGCTGTATGTTGTAAGGTGTAGTGCTTATATGAATTGGTTACCATAACCATGTTAACCTTGGCAAACCGCAGGTCATGTGTGACTATCGTTTAGTATTTCAGTATGCCTTGATCTTAGAGTTGAGCTTACAGTCATAAGTAAATTGTGCAACTGATGGGATCTCTGGTGTGGTATTAACATAAAATAAAGTAAGTCTGTCGCATTAGAGCTTGACTTAATCCGTTTGATATGTGTGAAATCTGGAGCGGGGTAGGTTCTGCTCAGTGGGTTTTATACTCGTTAAGTCATCGTTCGTGAAGTTAAGTCTTTATTCCTTGATCCCAAGTGTCATAAAATTTTGAAAAAGAAGACCAGAGAAGGTTTTTCTTTCACGGTTAGAGTGAAGTGATTTCTGAATACAGGGTTTCAGTTTAGCATTACGATCTGAACTTAAATAGTTGCGCCTGAGTATTCGTGGAACGAGTATTTGGGTGTGGAAATCAGAGATAAGTTAGTTACTATGAGATAGTTAGCAGAATTTTACAACGGAAGCAAAATACGTAGACATTATAAGTGATAAGATATCCGCGAGCAAATTTCGAGGACGAAATTTTTATAAGGGGGGAAGAATGTAATACCCCGAATTTTGGGAGCCGGTTAAATAACCATCCGGACTCCGAAAAATAAACAGACGATAAATTTAAGTAATGCTCGGGTATTAGCAGTGCATAAGATCTTAAAAAGATTTTGGGGCAAAAATGTAATTTTTGAAATTTTTGGGGCATTTTCGTAATTTTGAGAAACTTGATGGACTATTTTGCAATTTTATGAAAATAATTTTAAAACCATGTTTTTTAGAGTCTTGCCACCACCTACTAGCTTGCAATGACTAAGCTAATTAAATAGTAAAATATTGGATTGAAGATAAATGAATCTCGGGTGAAAAGAAAAGATAGAAAGAAAAAAAAACCAAAACAGAGAAGGGAAGCAAAAATCACAGAAAATGGAGGGATTGGGAAGGATTCCCAAGGTTAATTTCCTCATTTTTATTGTTCAAGAGTAATTCTTGTTTTCAATTTAGTGAAAGATGTTATAACTGTGTGTGTGTGTGCGTGTGTTGCTCACGGTTTGTGTTACGGGTTCGATGAAGTGTGTGTATATGGGTATATATGTGTGTAGGTATTGTGTATTAGTAAGTATGTAGGTGTCTAGTGAGTGCGTAATGGGTTTTCAGTGGGTTGGAAGGTGTTTCGGTGTGTTTCAGTGTGTGCCGTGAGTGTGTGTTCTTGACCGTGTGTGTAACAGTGTGTGTAAATGTTTCGGGTATGTGAATTATGGGTGAATTAGTTGCTGAAGTGTGGATTAGAGTATGATGAAGGTGGTGTAGTGAAATTTTAATGATTTGGAGTGGATTAGAAGTGAAGTAGTCTGAGTTGTGAAGTGTTTGGGAGATGAACGTGTCTCAGCTGAAGGTAGAAGAAAGTGTGTGTTTCTAAGGTGTTTTAGTAGGTGTGCTTAATCTGAATAGTAAACCTAATTGTCACTAAAGATATGCAATTAATTAGGCAGTTTTTCCCACGAATTTTCATAAATAGTTAGGGCAAAAATTAGAGAAAGTTCAAAACAGTAACCCCCAATATTTTTACGATATATACGCCCTGGCATTTTTTGAGAATTTTCGGGATCCGCGAAGGGCGCTAAATTGGGGTACCGATTAAAGAAATTTATCGAATTATTTAGAAAAATGAACCAAGTTATTTTAATCTGGAAATTTTATAGAAATCTTATTTTACTGATATGATTCATGTTCTTAAATTTCGGGCCATTTTGAGGCCGACAGGTATTTTTCATGAAACTGGCCTTTTAGCGCTCGATCCGGACACCTGTACGGGATTTTCGGGCGAAAATTCTTTAAAATTCTTTTTAGACCATAAATGATATCAGGATGCTTAAAATAGCGTTTTAAGATTTTTTGAGATTTTTCCGGTGCCGAAAACCCCCAGGGGCATTTTGATAATTTGCCACCCTGAAGGAGTATTTTGGTAATTTGACCTAAGAAAGGTATTTTTGCATAAATTTACATATGGGAAGCTTATTTCAGTGATTCTACTTATGGTAAGGCCGTTTGGGTGATTTAAGTCCGAGAGGGACATTTTAGTAATTTTACACCCCAGGGGCGTTTCGGTAATTTTACATACCCATTGAGGGGAGGTTCATTTTGGGAGTATGCGTGAGTCTGCATTAAGTTATAATATTTTGCTATAGTCTATGTTCTAATGGTTCGATTATTCCGTTTAGGTTAACGTTAAAGACTTCCGGTTAGATAGTTTAGCTGCGGATCCAGGTAAGGGATTCTATCTGAATCCTGGGTAACGACTTTTTGTCCGAACCCTTATTTTGATAACTCGTACATGTAAGTACTCATTGATTTACTTATGGCTAATGCCGAACTCTGAATTGTGTATTGCTATCAGCATGTTATTGCTCAGAAACCCCAATATTGAACCTGAATCGATTATTTGGAAATCTTGTGATGCTCGCATGTATTTCATACTGAGTAAATCTGATAATTCTTTGTATCCCATTCTTCCGAATTGTTATGCCTAAATTCGATAATTGTTTTGCTACTTATTGTGATTTTCTTCTGGAAATTCTGAATTATGACTTATTTTGATATGTAATGGTTATTGAAATCTGATCTGATTCTGGTGAAAATTCTGATTTCATCTGAAAATTCCGAATGCTGACTTGTGTCAGTATGATTATTGTTATTGGAATCTAAATTGATTTCGGTGATTTGAGCTTATGTAAATGCTCATTGATATTGCTGATTTTTCTGTGTTGACCTGGGAATTATGTTATGTGGAGAGGCGTTATAAGGCTGGTCTGAACCTGCGGAATTATGCAGGGCTAGTACCTTAGTGAGAAGGACTAGTAATTATTCTGGTACATCATACATGTGTACACTTCTGTGCTTTGCCGGAATGACATTGCAATCACCCAGGATCAACGTTGATTTTTGATTTTATCTGTTATGTATACTGCCGTGACTGTTACGGAAATCTGGAAAGTATTATCTGAAATGATTTGTGCTTCTGTTGAAATCCTTTGGAAAATCTTCATTGTTTTCTGAAAATGATATGTTTTTGATTGATTTGGAATCCGTCGTGTTTGTTCTGGTTTATTTTGGTATCTATTTGAGATGAGTTTTGACCCTTTTGAAAAGCATTGAGTTTTTTTACCATTTGAAGTATTCTGGGAAGTTTTCTCGGTTAGATTCTTCGAAATCGCTTGTAATCCTATTGTTAGTCCTTGCGCGACCTTACTGAGCTCTCAAAAGCTCACCCTTCGTTTGGCTCCCTTCTGTAGGTGATGATAAGCTGTAGCAGGTTCAGAAATGGGTTAGAGTCTGAGTGAGATTCCGATGAGCCGATCACTACGGTATAGTTAGACCCCTGCGTGGGTCGGTACTATTATTTGATCTTAGAGAATTTGAATTGCGAAGAACCTAAGCTGTAATAGTTTAAGCTAAGCAATTGTGATCTAGTATTTTGAGAAATCTGAGTTGATACAGAATTAGATGATTTGAAGTATGTGTTAGTGAACAAATCTGACAGGTTTGATGTGATCCGGTAGGTTAACGACCCGGACATCGATTTGGTGATTTGATGATTTGATGTGATGTGATCTAGCCCGGTAGGTTAGTGAAGAAATCTGACAAGTTTGATGATTTGATGTGATCTAGCCCTGCATAATTTCGCAGGTTCAGACCAGCCTTATAACGCCTCCCCACAGAACAGAATTCCCAGGTCAACACAGAAAAATTCAGAAATATTAATCAGCATTTATATAAGCTTAAATCACCAAAATCAATCCGAATTTCAATATCAATAAAAAGACTGAAATAAGTCATCACTTAGAATTTCAGAAGAAAATCATAAATAAACAGCCAGAATGATTACAAACGGTTATCGAATTCAGGCACAACAATTTGAAAGAACGGATACAAAAATTATCAGATTTGCTCAACATGCAATATATGTGAGCATGACAAAGATTTTCAAATAATCGATTCAGGTTCAACATTGGGCTTTTCTGGGCAATAACATGATGACATCAAAGCATAATTCAGAATTTGGCATTTGCCATAATTATATCAAAAGATTACTTATGTGTACGAGTTATCAAAATAAGGGCTCGGACGAAAGTCCTTACCCAGGGTTCAGATAGAATCCCTTACCTGCGTCCGCAGCTAGCTTATCCTAACCGGAAAGCCTTTAGCTTTAACCTAAATGGAATTATCGAATCATCAGAATACAGCCTACACTACGATATTATAAACTTAATACAAACTCACGCATACTCCCAAAATAAAACCCTCCTCACCGGGTATGTAAAATTACCGAAACGCCCCTGGGGTGTAAAATTACCAAAAGTGACCGGATGATGTGTTAGGCATGGCAGTGTGAAGCATTAAGTTTGAAACTGTCTGTTTCTGAGAAATAATAAGTTGTGTACCTGTTGCTAGTGTAACAGCGAGTTGTGTTCCTCGACAGGACGAGGACAAGATCAGTAGGGGCTGAGGCCCAGAATATCTGTCAGAGTTTGTTTAATGTCTGCTTAGGATGTTGTCACATCCGATAACATGGTGCCATGTAGACCACATGTTAACTCGTTAGATGTTCGTATATTACTTAATTCTGGAGCATTATACTTTTTGCATATGTTACTTTGGCATAGAGATTGAGGATGAAGATCCGTCCTTTAAGAATTGATATTGTGATAAGCACTCTGTTGGGAGAGTCTTTGACTGTTTTGCGGTTCTTTGTGAGTGTACAGTCTATGTTTGGGGATAGAGATCTTTCTGTGGGCCTCACTCCATGTGTTTTTCAGGATTTTGATATCATACTAGGTATGAATCGGTGATTTTCTAATCACGCATCCGTGTATTGTCAGGGGAAACCCCAATCGTATCTGGAAGTTTATAAGGTATGAGCAGTAGTTAGGTTGGTGATTTAATTTATGAGTAAGAATAGTGTTTGGAAAATGACTGGTGTTAGGACTGAAGGTTTGGTTTAGGGGCTCAAGAAGGGATTTTGAATTTTGCTCTGTCATCTGGTTCATCCTTTCGCATATTGAACTCAAGGACGACTTAATTGAATGTTAGCTTACGCTGAGACGTCATAGTAGATGTCATTCATGATGGTTCGTCTTATTCCTTTCCGAGATATTTATCTGTCCTTTTGAATCTATTTGGACTTGATGAGGTAGTATCTGACCCACTGGCCATGGGGAAGCTACAAATCTTATTAAGGACCAATAACTCCTTCCGATTTTGATTGTTCCGAGTCGTTGGGTTGACTTTGCTTCGTCAGACCTGTGTCATTGTTTCTGTTTCCGCCGTTTCTTCTGAAATGTCATAGAACTTTTGTTGTGAACTCCAAGAACCAATATGCACAATTTTGTTAAAAATTCTGTATTTTGACTCTATGATTGCGATTATTATTATCATTTTTTGCATAGTTTCCCCTACCTGGACATGAGGTTAGGTAGATTCCTAAGCCTCAGATAATCTGTGAGCGAGAATAGACTCTGGGAACGTGAATTAAGTCTAGATAAGCTATTCGATGATTCGGTATAAGATGGAGATTTGGTGTAACCCGCAGTAATAGACCGTTAGTTATTTGCTTTTGGAACCAAAAGATTTTAACGATTTAATTGAAATAGATGATTGAAGGATAAGGCTATAAGACTTTTGTAAATAATGTGACTGTGAATAAGAAGTGATGTGATAATTTAGGGCTTTAAACTTTGGTAGAAGTGCAAGACACGTGAGTGAAAAATGATATTTTGCGTTGTGTTAAGAAACACACCTCTCTGTAATGACTCCGGTAACAGTTTGGACCATTTGATTTAAGGCACCAGAGTGTGCAATGAACTCATAGTAGTTATAGTTTTTAGTCATTCTGTGAAGTGTATGCGGAATCGTAAGTATGCAATACAAAGCTATGTTAAGATGACATGTCCCTAGGTGATGAACTTGGTAATAATTTGGACTCGTTGTTTTGAGGTATTAGAGTGTGCAGTGAAAGCCTAGTGGCTACAGTTTTGCTGTCTGTGGTGAGGTGTAAGTGCTTATATGAATTGGTTACCCTACTCAGGTTAACCTTGGTAAACCGCAGGTCATTTGTGACCATCGTTTAGTGTTTCAGTATGCCTTGATCTTAGAGTTGAGCTTACAGTCATAAGTAAATTGTGCCTTTATCCTCAGTGGGTTTTATACCCGTTAAGTCATCGTTCATGATGATTCTGATTCTGGATAATAGATAGAGTGAAGTGATTACCCGATAGGGTTTCAATTTAATATTATGACTTGAATTTAAACAATTGTGTCTGAGTATTCGTGGGACAAGAATCATGGTGCGAAAGTCAAAAGTAGCTTAGCTACTGTGAGATAGTTATCAGAGTTCTGCAACGGAAGTAAAATACATACACTTTATAAGTGATGGTATATCCGGTAACAAAATTCGAGGATGAAATTTTTATAAGGGGGGAAGAATGTAATATCCCGAACTTCGGGAACCGGTTAAAATAACCATCAAGGCTCCGAAAAATAAACGGGTGGTAATTTTGGGCAATGCTCCGATATTAGTAGCGTATTGAAGCTTAAAAGAATTTTGGGGCAAAAATGTAATTTTTAAAAGTTTGAGAAATTTGTGCAATTTTATAAAACTATATTTAGAAGATTTTTTTTTTTTGTTTCACACCTCCTCCTTGGTTAATGACTAAGCTAACTTAAATGGTAAAATATTGTATATGAGGATAAAGAGGTCTCGGGTGAAAGAAAAGAAAAAAAAACAAAGAGAGGAGAAAGCAGACCAAAAAGAAAAGGGAAGGAACAAAACAAGAGAAAACAGAACAGAGAAGAAGGCAGCAAAACAGAGAGAAAGAAAGAGAGAGAGGGAGAAGATTGACGAAATTATTCAAGGTAATTTGCTTCCTAATGTATGTGAGTGCGTATTTGTGCTTGCGTTTTTAGCGTGGGCGTGTGTGTGTCTTCACTGTTAGCCGTGAGTGTGCAAGCGTATATATTTATATGTGTTATGTGTATATAGTGTGGAATTAGTGTGTGTATAATATGGGGATTGATCTTGTGGATGTTAAGAAGATATAAGGAAATTGTGGGTTTCCAAGTGAATTGAAGGGGTTGTGTGAATATGTGAGAGTGCGTGTTCATGTGCTTCGCCTGTGGGAGGTAGGGGATGGACTATGTGAAAATTAGGTGAAGTAGTGTGTGCTCACTGTGTGCGTGTAGGTGCAGTGGTTGTGTGGCTGTGTGGGTGAAGGAAGGATACTCGTGGGTTTTGGATGACTTGGTGAGTGTTTGCGTATGTGTGTGTGTGTGTATGAGTGTGTTTCAGTGTGTGCCGTGAGTGTGTGTGTGTGTGTTACAGGTGTGATGGAGTGTGAGTATATATGTTTGGTTGATGTGTATAAGTGTAATTCATGGGTTAGGATGTGTTTAGGGAATTGTAGAAGTGATTTCGTGTGTTGTATGTGTTGCCGAGAGTTAGGAGTAGGTGTATGCGAATTGGATATGGGTGTAATGGCTTCGGCAGAGAGATGAAGAAGGCAGTGTGTGCAATTTAGGTGTAATACTATGTGTTTTGCTGTGAATAGTGTGTGTAATTGTCGCTAAAAACGTAAATTACATACATAAAGGAACTATTTCCCTTGAATTGAAGCCAAGTGTATATCGAGCAGGTACAAGGAATTCTAATGTGTAACCAAAGCTCACCAGTGCAGACAATGTCAACAATGTACAGGCACCATAGATAATGTGATGGGTGGCCATCTTAGAGCTTAAAAGGAAGTTCACACCATTGAGTGCACCATTGCCCAAGGTATTTGAATAGTTGTTGAAGAGAGGAATGATATCCAAGCTGCCATCTACCCCCATGCCAGCAGTGGTACTAGAAGGATACGACATTTATGCTTTTTATGCTTGACATCAAGATAAAGGACACCCTCTATAGATAGGTGCATGAGTCTCAGGCATTCCATCCAGGACCTTGTTAACAAAGGCAAAGTTTTTCCTCTCGCCAAACCTAATGTCAAAAAGAACCCTTACCGGCTTACAGGGTTAACTTTATCAATGACAGCCTATGAGTGATAGATCCGACCACCTTTATCATTCCAGCAAGTCAGGATGTTCAACTAGTTTCAGTGTTTGATGATCTACCCAAGTTTTGTGATGTTATCACATGGTAAGAGTTGATAAAAGGCGAGGACTTCTTTACTGAGAAGGAATATGATGAAGAGATGGGCTTTATGCTTAGGCCAAGTTTCGAGGTGTCCCATCTAATCAGATCAGGCCGAGTTTACTAAACCATCCCCTAAGCAGTTGTGTCCGATCGACTATTTTTTTAAGGTTCCCCAGACAACGAAGTGTTGAGAGAGTTAAAAAAGATCCAGGCAAACATCTCTATTTGGTGGTTGCTATCCGCTTTCTATTCCCATATACAAGCCCTGATCAAACTACTTAGCAATGCTTAGATACCCATCTAGACCAAGCCCAAAGACCACTACAAGAAAAGACAGATTTAGCGACGGAAGACATTCTATCGCTATAAACATCTTTCAGCGACGGAATAGGCCGTCCATAAACATCTGTCGGTAAATATTTTCAACGACGGAATATTCCGTCGTTAAAAGTGTTTGCCAACAGACTATTACAAATGCACTTTTTTCGACGGATAGTACCGTCACTAAATATTTTATACAATTTTATAATTTTCGATAATTTTTAAAATATATATAAGCGACGGAATAATTCCGTCAGTAAAAATTCCGTCGTTGAATGTTCGGATTTACCGACGGACTTTTACCGACGGAATTAGTCCGTCGCTAAAAGTCTTATAAAATATCACGCCCCTTTTTCTTTTCCTTTCTCCCGTCTCTCTCTCTCTCTCACCGGTGCACCGACGACCTTCACATCTACGGCAACCCACGTTCGACGCCACACCACCACTGCCAAATAGTCACTCTCTCACCGGTGCACCGACGACCTTCACATCTACGGCAACCCACCTTCGACGCCGCGCCACCACTGCCAAAGAGCCACCTTTGTCTCTGTCATAGACGGCAACCCACCTCCGACGGTGAGTCTGCTTCTTGCGGCATCAAGGAAAGAGAACAAAGCAGGTGACCCAACCCAAACTAGTCGCCGGAGGATCTCGCCTTCGTTTCCGCCGCCGTCACTAGATTCTGGCGAAGTGAATTTCAAAATTCGGTAAGCTCCTTGCTGTGATTCGGCGAAGTGAATTTCACGAATTCCGTTGATTGTTTAAGGAAATGAGGTAGTGCAGGAAGTAAAAAATCGAAACTTTGCTGTTTTAGTGTCTTTCTACATATATAATGTAGACACGAATTCGTTATCATTCCTTTACTAATTTTCTATCTAGCGTTACTGTAATTGGCTTTAGCAAACGCATAATTGTTTGTTTAATTGATTATGCGTACTGATAATCTACTTGGTTACTGAGAAAAAGTGGGAAAACTTGCAATAAAGAAGAAATTTGTTGGATTATTCTTTGACTTTGCTGTTTTTGTGCTTCTTCCTTCACTAGTTTTGCATCTAGGGTTTCAGTAATTGGCTTCTTGAGCAAAATTCGTAGTTGTTTGGTTAATGGATTGTTTCTACTGAGTATCTTCTTGGTGACCAGGAAAAGATAGGAAAATGTGCAACAAACAGAAAAAAGTTGTTAAATTTATATTCGACTATTGTTCTGTTTCAGAGTACAAGCTAGTGCAAAAAATAATATTGAGAGATTTGCTATATTTTGCAAAAAATATTATGTACATGTATTACTGTGAAACTTGATTTAGTGCTAGGTAGAATAGACATGATATTTTTTCAAAAGAAGGTTTGGCAAGAAGGTTAAACATGCTCATGAAACAGTGAACTTGATTATGTCTGTGAAGGGAACCAAAGCTACTAACGACTTGTGGGTCAAGTGGTGCAGGATTGGTCTTAAGGCATCTCAGTTGTGAGAATAGGTTGAACGTGGTTAGGAATTCATATGTTTTATTTTCCGTTAGGAGAAGGTTCGTGTAGGTTTGGGGGAGTGTGTTTATAACACTATAAGAAACAGGGTCTTTAGCGACCGTATTTTAAGGCGGTCGCTAAAACTTAATTTAGCGACCGATTAGCGACCGCTATTTGTGGTGGTCGTTAAATCTAGTCAAAATCTTACGGGGTAAATAAAAAAAATTTGGTGACTAATTTAGCGACCGCGTCGTCGGTCGCTAAATATTAAGTAATAATTCCCCCGTCAGCCCTTCTCTCTCTTTCTTCTGCTGTGCGTTCAATCCCATATTTCTACTTTGCATCAAATTTTCACCGCCATAAACCACCGTAACCCTCGGCCCCGAAGACCAATCTCTGCAACCGCGCCCACTCCGGCAACCCCTTCTTGCCAAAAACTAGTGGGCAAACCCACGACGCCGCAAAGCCACCTTGCCGCCACTGTTGCCGGCTGTACCACCGCCAAGCCCACGCACGCCACCGCCAGGTGTGTAGGTTTAGGTTTCAATTTATCTGATTTATGTTTCAATGTTTATGATTTAGGTTTTTTTGTGATTTGGTTTTTGCACATTTCTGATTTAGGTTAATTAGGTTCAGATTTTGCATGATTTTCTTCAATCCAACTGATTTGTGTTGTTTTTTTTTCTGGGTCTTGGTGGGTGGTCTGTGGTAATGGGTTTGGTTGTTTTGTCCTTGGGTGTGGCTGGTTTTGTTAGATCTGAGGTTTTCTTAGCCAGAAGTGAATTCGTTTTGTTGAATATGAGGTTTTGGAGGTGGAATTAAGCTTCTTGAGCTGGGTTTTCGAAACGGGTGCTTATTGGGTTGAATCTGTGGTGGGTTTAATAAGTTTCGTTTTGTTCTTGGTTGAGGTAGGGGTGACAGTGGTGAGCTTGATGCTTTTGGTTGATATGCTGGCGGATTTGATAAGTTTGTTTTGGTTTTTCAATGAACTTGTAATGGTGGGTTGAATAAGTGATTTGGTTTTTCAATGAACTTGGATTCACATTTTGCAAAGTCGGACATTTCTTAATTCATGGAGGAGTTATGTTCTGGTGTTGGAAGCATTCCACTGCATATGGTTTAAATTGCAATTGCAAGCCATTTAAGTCTATGCTAATAAGCAATTAAATTGCAAGCCATTTAAGTCTGATACCTTTTCTTAGGATTTATAGTATTAGAAAATGGTTTTACGTACAAAAGCTCCTACAGATAGATGTTTCTTCTATGCTAATAAGAAAAGGGATGGGAAAATAATCATGTAGTCACTTGGGATCCAAAAGTTTTGCTAATTGCCAACTAATCTGAAAATATAGAAATATTTAGAAATGGGTGCAGTTTGATTATATATATGGGTCATTGTTCATCTAATTTTTTCCTCTCACAGGTACCAAACCCTCTTCTCTCATTCTCTCTTTCCTTCTCTCTCTCCCCTCTAGAACTACTCTCCTTCTCTCTCTGTGGACTAAATTGGGCAACCCAAAATCTGAGTAGTGCTTAAATTTGTATCTATAGTATGGTATTAATGCATTTGATTAGGTTCCGTATATAAATTTCAGTATGAGGACTCATATTTGATTTGGAGTTGACTGGGTATTGTTGATTTACTAATTTAGTAGAGCTTTGGAAACATAACACTAGCATTGTGCGTTCGTGGTCTAAGGTTTTGGTTTGCTGTCACAGATCGATGACTAAGAACAATTAGTAAGTTTTGAGAAGTTACTGGTTAGTGGTTAAACTAGAAATTGACCGAGTTATGAATCTTGAGATTTGATTGCTACTACTGCATTGGGATTTTAATTTATAATCAGCACTGTGTGGACTCGTGTTTGATTGAGTTGACTAAGTATTGGGTTTATAGCAGATGGGAAGGGGAAGGAAGGTTGGGTCATATGGGTTTATTCATGTATGTATATAGGACTTGCCATCAAGTTTCTCTCTAGAAATATAACATAACAATACATTTGCTCCATGCTACTTGCTTTCTTTATCATATTCCAACAGTTTGCAACATTACCATCTCATAATTTCCTTTATTGGTCCTTTGTTGTGTCACTACACTTGTAAATTTCTTGATAAGGTTTGAAACCTTTTCAATTTTATTTTACAGCTAAAAATGGTACTCATGAGTAAAATCAATAGTTCTCTTTCCAAGATTAAAAAAGTAAAGCTCTGGCCAGCACATATACTGAGAAATTGATGAGACTTCCATGTGCTCTTGCTATCTGGTAAACTAAATTGCCACATGGGTGCAAGCTTTGTAGCCTTGATAAGGGACCAGAAATGAATACATGGAGTAAATAATTCGTACCATGAGGAACATGATCTCTTGATGAGATGGGGGAAAGAAAATTTTGACCCCCAGGTCATGAACATCAAGAATAATGGGCTAGATAACTTGCAGGACCTTCTTAAATATCCAGCACCTGCTTTGGTACTTCATGGCTCCATATGACTGCGTTAGGATGCCTTGTTTAGTCCAGACACATTGCTACCATATCTTTAAGACTGATCTTTTTCTTAGTCGGGGCGACTACTTCATCACTAGTAACATCATTCTATTGTTGTTCTCTAAAGTCATGGGAATATGCCATATTCTTAGTAATTAATTCAACCTTTTTCTCATGAAGAGGGATCTTCAGTAATGGATGATGCGGAGAAAGCGCGAACGCAGTATCTGTGTCTGTGCGACGGATGATGCGGAGGAAGCGTGCTTCAACATGAGGTTTGATGTGCGCCTTCAGATGATGATCCATGGCGGTTATCTCTTGCCCGGGCCCAAAGTTCAGGTAATACAAATTTTCTCAAGTACTTATGTATTTTGGTCGTTCTATATGTGATCTTGATTTGATATATGATGTTGAATCATTTGCATGGCTTTGTGCAGGGCGATACTGATCCTAGTGCCGGTGACCCCCAGGGCAATGAGGATGTGGTTAGATCGAACGTGCCTTCATCGAGGAATGAAGAAGATGATGATGGGGTTAGTCGTTCTGCGTACTAGTGATCTAGACAGGGGTTGGGTTTATTGGGTTTATGTATTGACTGTTTTATTGTTTTTAATTGATCATAGGTACTTAACTGTATGAATTATATTTTATTTTAATGCATATGTTTATCTATATTTTGATAAATGCGACACATTATTTGAATGAATGCGGGACAGGGGGTTGAAACGGTTTTGAATGAATGCATTGAAAGCTCCGAGGTTAAATCGGTTTTTGGATTGGTAGTGTATTGGATGTGAATTGATATTGGTATTGCGACAGGTTTTGGACAGGCTATTTGGCCTGCAAATATTTTTTTTTCAAAATCAGATTTAGCGACCGCTATGTGCGGTCACTAAATTACTGCGCATAGCGGTTGCTAAATAAATATTTCAAAATAAAAAAATAAAAAACAAATTCTTTTTTTAAAAAAATATTAAAAAATTAGCGACCGCCGATGGCGATCGCTAAATTGGTCGCAAAAGATAATAATATTTAAATAATAAATAATAAATTTTAAAAAGTATTTAGCGACCGTAACAGCGGTCGCTAAATATAGTCAACGCGGTTGCTAAAGTTAGCGACCGCATCTAGATATCGGTCGCTAAACACCTTTAGCGACCGCCGAGAGGCCTTTAGCGACCGCGGAGCGCAGTCGCTAAAGATCAGAATTCTTGTAGTGTAAAACATGGGTGGTGCAATGGGGTTGGGGGGGTGGTGCAGCGTTATTATTTCAGAAAAGGTGCCATAAGCAAAAACATAAAAACAATATATACTGGTAAATTTAACTAAAAACATTAAGCAGTATCATTGTGTCTAGTTGTAGCAATTCTTCCAGTTAGTTTCTTGATTAAAGAAAAAGGGCATCGATTTGGCTAAAGAAAAAAAATTCCCTCAAGAAAGAAGCAGAGGATGGTACTGGAAGAAGAAGAAGAAGAGAGATTCCAGAAGAGAAAGATAGAGAGAAAAATACAGCTAAACTTGGTTGGCGACGAGAGTTTTTTCTTGTATGCAACCAGAATTGTCGCGTTTTTTTTGTTTTTTCTCTTTTATCGTTGTCTTTGACAGTCAAATATGAATTCATGTTAAAAATGCATCTAAAATGAGGGATTCAGGTAAACGCCATGAGGGTAAACCTGTACCTAAATTAGCTACCCGCTTTGTGATGTGCCTTGCACTTTGGCACCTGGGTACGCTAAGCTCTCGCTTCCTTCACCCGCTGCAACTAACCTTAGGACAAGCGCTACTAATTGAACTCCTAATTGAATGCCCTAATCCAACCGAACCCTAAATTGAATGCCCCAAATCAATCGAACCCTAAATTGAAGTAATAGAACCCTAATTAAAACCTAAATTGAATGCCCTAATCGAATCGAACCCTAAATTAAACTAATTGAACCCTAAATTGAATGCCCTAATTCAACCGAACCCTAAATTGAACTAATAGAACCCCCTAATTGAACCCTAAATTGAAGTAATTGAACCATAAATTGAATGTCCTAATTGAATCGAACCCTAAATTAAATTAATTGAACCCCTAATTGAATGCTCTGATCCAACCGAACTCTAGATTGAAATAATTGAACCCCCTAATTGAACCTAAATTGAATGCCCCAAATCAACCGAATCCTAAATTGAATCAATAGAACCCCCTAATTGAAGCCTAAATTGATGTAATTGAACACTAATTAAACCCTAAATTAAATGCCCTAATCGAATTGAACCCTAAATTAAACCCCTAATTGAACCCTAAATTGAATGCCCTAATCCAACCGAACCCTAAATTGAACTAATTCAAGCGCATCAGATATGTGCATTTTGAACAATTTTTTTCCATTTGAACATTGATAATTTGTTTGATAATTTTGCGTTATTAATTGTGCATTTGAGAATTGTGATTATTGATCTGTGAGTGTATATGTAAATTAATTTTTGTGATAGATTTTCTCTTGTGCATTTTGTGCCCATCTTGAAAAATAATCCTGCCTCTGCCACTGCTTATCTCTAAGTGTGTGTGTGTGTGTGTGTATATGTTGTCTTGTATTGTATTTTAAGGACAAGAGAGAATAGTCATTCTTTAAGAGGGTTTGTTGAGAGAGACAAATCTGTGTAATCTCCATAGCTAGACATAGTGAAATTGCTGCTACCACCGTGGAATACCACCATGGAGTAGGCTTTAGCCGAACTACGTAAATCTTCTGTCTTGTATACTTTTATTTTCCGTTATTATTTTTGATTCTCTTCTTTATTACTTGATGCAAAATCTAGTATATTCTTTAGACAAGTCAAAAACACTCCTAATCTTTTATGAAGTCTTTAATTTGAAAGGGATATTTTAAGTAAAACAAAAAAAGATTTAGCGAGAAGTCCGAGTAATCAAATGAGTCTGAGCGTCGGTTCGCTATCCTAACCGTGTGATTTCAAGGCATATTTTCAAGTATTCATCTAAACTAAATAGTAATTTGTTCCAACCCAAGACATAAACGAAGACAAAAACAATTCGCCATTTAATCCTACAAGTGCTTTGATGTATAGTAAAAATAGATTGACCCTACTTTCAAATTCTTGTTTATCCTATATGTAAGATGTATATTAAAAATAGATTGACCCTACTTTCAAATTCTGCTTTTCAACGTAGCATAGCTAATAATATTATAAGTCTTCGTTTAAATTGCTGCAGTAATACAGCAAGTCCCATAGTTCATTCCAAATCCTTCACTCATTTGTACTAATCTTGAACAGTATTAGAGCCATGCATTGCCTACTTCTTCTTCAATTTCCTTTGTTCTTTACTGTGTTCTATATCTATGTTTTCAGTGTACCCTCCTGTTTTGAAGATGTGAATGTGTTTGTTAAGAAACCATACAATGATAGAAAACAAGCACAAGAATAATACGGTAGGGCCTTCAGCTGTATCTAGTCAAAGAATCAGCTCAGCCCACTCTTCTACCCCAGAAAAGAGAACAACATCCCAAGAAACAAAGAAGAGACAGGAAAATTCCTACACACCCCACTGCAGATAACCAGCCAGTCTTGAGAGTTGGGCTCCGACACAAAATTAGGCCATTGATTTGTAAAAGAAATACCAACACCAATATAAGGGGCTGTTACGAAAATGGCAGCAGGACAACCGATTATATTCGAGTTCCTTTAAGAGCTTTTCTAGTACTCCCTCGGTCTTAAAAAAAATGCTCTAGTTTGATTTGGCAGATATAAGTCAAATATTGTATGTTTTTTATTTTAGAGAGAGAGAGGAGGGGGGCGATGAAAGTAGGTCAGGAGAGAAAATGGTTTGGTGGAGAGAGAAATAAAATAGAAGAGGTTTAAAAGAAAGTAAATATGAAGAAAGAATTACGGATCTTTTTTAATATGAAAAACGAGTAATTTTTTTGATATAATCAGAGGTTTAAAAAGAAAGTAAATATGAGGAAAAACCTAAGGATCTTTTTTAATTTGAAAAACGAGTAATTTTTTTGATATGGTAAAAAAAATGATCAATTTTTTTTTTCTAAGACGGAAAAAGCACAGCAGCCGAAAAAAGTTTAAAACTAGGGACAGCCTGCACATCATACTCCCTGCGGATCGGGATCCCCTGCAGTTGCTAGGGTTACAGCAGGGGTGCTGTAACCCAGCAATAGCCGTTGGATCAAGTTAAGTCGGAGGGAAAGGCTCAGATTAAGCCACGTCCGCGGACACATTAAAGGCTCTTATTTACTCTGCCGACAAACACTCTCTCTCCAAACCAACGTCTCTCTCCAGCTCCTTCTGCCGGCGCCAAAACCAGCTCCAGCTTCCGGCGATGACACGGCGACGGCGCATCCGGTGGTGAACCGTCCGGAAACGCGAGAGTGTTTGTCGGCAAGGAAGGAATGGTGTTCAAGACATGCATGTATCTGTCTCGAAACTGAAATACCATAAACAGAGATACAATGTCAAGCCAATCCAAATACATCAAAACACCAAATCTAGTAAAATAAGATGCCAAAGTTAATCTTCTCCGGTGGGCAAGGCCGTCCGGCACCTTACGTCACTGCTCGTGACACTTCGCCACATATGAACAAATCATCTCAAACTCTTCACAACTTCTTACATCCTCATCTCTTACTGTGCTGTCTAAAAGCTGCACCTAATAACCAACCATTGGCTTTAAATGGACATGCATGTATCTGTCTCGGAAAGGCATGGGAAACTGAGGCCAAGGACCTAGATAGTAGCCTAATATGAGTCTGTGGTCTAGTCTAGACTCTGGACCACCAGACTATCTTCCTTGGTTGTAATTGGATATGTATTAAGAAATGGAAAGGGTTGAAAAATGAGCTAAAGAAGGAAGATGGAATCTCAAGAACTGAGCATCTCAACGTAATTCTAATGGTAATCAAGTGCTGCGCGCTGAGACAGAGTTTTCAAATAGTTGTTTCCCAGTACTTGAGCTGCATAGTGCTGTGCTGGTGGAGAGGATAGACAGGTTGCAGGGATGGGAACAGGCTCTTATAAGCACTTAGACCGAAGCAAGACATTGTTCTACGAAGCAGCCCGTAGTGTGAAAATACATCACGCAATCTGGAAAATATTACTGTTGAGTGGGAATACGTTACTGTTAACAAATGACTTAAAAGTGCGTCTTTTACAAGTAACGACAATCTCAACCGGTATTAGCACCAAGATTAACGATAGTTGAACAATAAGTAAAGGGTATCCCATTGCTGTGCAGGCAACTTGATGCTAACTTGGCTGTATTCAGAAAGATGATTAAATGTAAATCAAACTGAAGCGAGTTGAATAATAAAACTCAGAGGAGTAAGATAATGGAAATTTCTTGGCGTTAAACAGTGGCATGAGAAGGAGAAACCTTTTCTAGATTAAACCAATCTATATGGCAAGTCCAAAAAGGTAACTAGAAAAAGTTTTCTAGTGACTCACCAAGGTTTTAAGTAGTTTTCAAATACATTTATAGACACCCATGAGAACCTGGTTCCTCTTATATATACAAAGAGTGGTGCCCTCCAAGAGCAGGCTTGAACCTACACAAACACACAAAAGCAAGGCTTGCGAGAGCAACTAGGTAGAGAGAATGAGCTACAACAACACAGCCTCGGAGCCAAAATCTTTTCCTATGAATGGTGGAAATGGCACCTACAGCTACTCCAAAAACTCCTCCTTTCTGGTGGCTTATATTTCATCTCTCTGTACATACTGTGTATTCATGTTTATTCTGTGATCTGCACGATTCTTTGATATTAAGGCATGAAACAAGCATCCCGACGGATTTCCTTTCTGGTAAATAGCATCTCAATGGACCTGTTAGGGTACTTACCAGAAGGATGCAAAGTGTCAAACACACTTCACCACCTTGCCATGATGTACTATCATGGTCGAAACCAAGTACGAACACAGAGAGATTGCATCTCAAGTAGTTAAGAGGGTGAAAACAGTTCGACGGCGTAGAGAAATGATCAAAGGAATAGATAAACTTACTTGCAGCACTGTAGTAGCTTGTGGGCACGTTTAATTTTCTTACATTGCAGAGATCAAGTACTTATATTCCTATGACACACATGGATAGTTCAGAAGTTAGATAATGTTGCAAACTTTTGACACTTAATCTCTTTGTTGGAAACAAGAAATCTTTGATTACCATGTTCTAGTCGACTTGTGCAAGGAAAAGAAAAATAAAAGCAAAAGGATTACTGATGGTATGGCACCACACTACACAGATCCAGATTTCCTTTTCTTGAAAAAGTTGGGGGTGTTGATAGTATGATTTGTTTCAGCACATAGTTTAGTAGCATGAACTGCGCGCGACTAGGTTATACTTGGATAGCATTTTCATTTGGTCCTTATAACACATTCTAAATGACAAAAACATCTTCAAAAGATGAAAGTATATAGGTTTAAAATCTTGTTTGGACTATTAAATTCGTTTAAATACCATTTTCAGAAATTCAAAGGAGCATGTGCATTGCCTGGATGCCATTTTTCAACAGATGTTCCTTGTAAAATGATTGCCGCCAAGTTCAAGAAACTTCCGGTATAATTTTATTGAATGTGAAAAAAAGGAATATGTTTGTATAGTGAATAAGTGAACGGTGTCTGAAAAAGGTGTTGATATATGTCTTGTATTTATGTCCCACATCGGTTACTCAAAGAAGGTTGCAACTTGGCCCTTAGTATATAAGACATCTCGTCCCACATTGCTTGGAGAGAGAAGATCACTGCTTTCTCCAACTATAAGTAAGGTGTCTTGTGTTGTGTTTAAGTGTAAGAGAGAAGAATCATTTTCTGAGTAGGAAAGATAGGATAGTCTTTCTTTGGATAGGCAAAGAAAGAAGAGTCCTTCTTTGAGTAGGAAAACAGTTGAGAAATACACGTGAGAGAGTGTTGTAAATCTGACTTGTGCAAAGTGGATTTGAGTTCTCTCATATTTCTTGTGTTTTCTTATTTGGTTATCGTGTTCTATACATATTTATCTAGAGCGGTTTCGTAACAAGTGGTATCAAGAGCTTTCAGGTTTATTTTTTGGGCAAAATTGAAATCGATTTGAGAGGATAAATATGTCGAACAACACGACCATGAAGTATGCCTGTGAACAATTCGATGGGAAGACGAATTTTGGCATATGGCAGAGCACGGTGAAGGATATCCTTGTGCAGCAAGGATTGCTCAAGCCTTTGCTGGGGAATAAGCCCGAGTCAATGGATCAGGACGATTGGGAAGAATTACAGGCTAAGGCTGTATCTACGATACGGTTGAATCTAGCCCCGAAGGTTAAGTACCAGGTTTTGACAAAGACTTCTCCAACAGCTCTGTGGCAGAAATTGGAGAAGATATATATGTCAAAATCTTTGTCGAATCGGTTATATCTCAAGAAAGATCTATACCAATTACGGATGGATGAAGGTTCAGATCTGGGTGATCATATATCAGAATTTAACTGGTTGGTGTCCCAATTGTCGAGTATAGATGTTAAACTCGAGGAGGAAGATCAGGCGATTTTTTTGTTATCTTCACTTCCAAAATCATATGAGACCTTGAAGACTACGTTGCTTATTGGCAAGGAGACATTGCTTGTTGATGATGTTATGTCGGCTCTTATGGACTCAAGCAGAGTTAATGGGACGAGTTCAAGCAGTCAAGGCGAAGGTCTGGTGGTAAGGTATGAAAATATGAATGGTCATAGAAGAGGCAGAGGTCGGTCTAGAAGCAGAAATTCAGGACATGGAAATGACAGGTCTAAGTCTCGTGGAAAGCAGAATAAGTCCAGTATTGAATGCTGGTATTGTAAAGAGATTGCTCATATCGCAAGGAAGTGTCCAGAAAGGAAGGACAAGAAGAACGGAAAGAAACATGTGAACAATGCTAATGTTGCTGAAGAAGATGACAAAAGCAGCGATGGTGATCTCTACTTGGTTTCCTCGGTTGAGCAGCAAGAAGGTAATCTCTTATCAGTTAGAGACAACAGTTTTTCTATGGAATGGTTTCTTGACTCTGCATGTTCGTTTCATATGTGCCCACATAAGGAATGGTTTGATTGTCTTACTCCATGTAACGGTGGTACTGTGTTAATGGGTAATGACGCTGTTTGTGAAGTCATGGGGATATGTACCATTAAAATTAAAATGTTTGATGGGATTGTTAGAACCCTAGGTGATGTAAGGTACATACCTGACTTAAAGAAGAATTTGATTTCCTTGGGCACACTCGATTCTATAGATTGCAGTATATCTATAAAAGGTGGAGTCATGAAAGTTAGCAAATGTGTCATGGTGATAATGAAAGGTCAGAAAATTGGAAATTTGTATAAACTGATAGGGAACACAGTTATAGGTGGAGCTTCAGTATCAACTCATGTAGGTTCTAGCAATGATAACTCTGAGTTATGGCATAAACGGCTGGGACACTTGAGCGAGGGAGGTATGCTGGAACTTCACAAACGCAAGTTGCTGCAGGGAGTGAAATCATGCAAGCTGGACTTCTGCAAATTTTGTGTGTTTGGGAAGCAGAAACGAGTTAGTTTCAAAGCTGCTTCTCATACTAGTAAAGGAGTTTTGGACTATGTGCATTCGGATGTTTGGGGACCAATCATGCATATCTCAAATGGGGGAGCTCGTTACTTTGTTACGTTTATAGATGATTTCTCAAGAAAGGTATGTGTGTACTTTATGAAGCACAAGTCTGAAGTTTTCAACGTGTTTAAGCAGTGGAAGGCTAGAGTTGAAAATCAGACGGGTAAGAAGCTTAAGTACTTCAGATCAGATAATGGCATGGAATACAAGGATGAGGAGTTTCTGCAGTTTTGCAAGGATAAGGGTATCATCAGACACTTTTCAGTGAAGATGACTCCAGAGCAGAATGGGGTTGCCGAAAGGATGAACAGAACCTTGCTAGAGCGAGCTAGATGCATGAGGTTGAATGCAGATTTGCCTAAGAGTTTCTGGGCTGAAGCTGTTAACACAGCTTGTTATTTGATCAATCGTTCTCCATCATCTGCCATTAATCACCAAGTTCCCGAGGAGGTATGGTCCGGTAAACAAGTTAATTTTTCTGCAATGAGAATTTTTGGTTGTCCTGCGTATGTTCACCTTCAGAATGAAGAACGATCCAAACTTGATCCTAAGTCAAAAGAATGTATATTCCTTGGGTATGAGGAATGAGTAAAAGGATACAGGTTATGGGATCCAATGGCCAAGAAAAGGGTGATCAGTAGAGATGTGGTATTCAATGAAACACAGATGTTGAATACGAATGCAACTTCTAGCGAGAGGCAGGGTCACACAGTGGAGATAGAGTTGCATGAGCAGAGGACAAAATCAACTGATGAGTCTACAGATGAGCAGTCTTTAGAGGATCCAGATGAGCATCCTAATGATTCTTGGAATCTAGTCAGAGATAGAGAGCCACGTACTAAGAAACCAACTCAAAGGTATGGTTTTGAGGACTTGGTCTCATTTGCACTAATCGTGGGAAGTGGAGATCCTACCAGTTACAATGAGGCTGTCAAGGCAAAGGATGGTAACTTGTGGTTGACAGCAATGGATGAGGAGATGGAATCTCTACGGAAGAATCAGACTTGGGAATTAGTTAAACTTCCAAAGGGTGTGAAGGCTATTGGATGCAAGTGGATTTACAGAAAAAAGGAAGATCAGAAGTGTAAGGCAAGACTAGTTGTAAAAGAGTATTCTCAAAAGGAGGGAATTGATTACAGTGAGATTTTTTCGCCAGTGGTGAAGCACACTTCTATCAGATTGATATTGTCCATTGTAGCAGCGCATAATATGGAGTTGGAGCAGCTTGATGTGAAGACAGCTTTCCTTCATGGTGATTTGGAGGAGAGGATCTACATGCAGCAACCCGAGGGATTTATTGAACCTGGGAAGAAGGACTATGTGTGCAAGCTGAAAAAGTCCTTATATGGTTTGAAGCAGTCTCCTCGACAGTGGTACAAGCGATTCGACACATTCATGGTAACTCATGGTTACTCTCGTTGTGAGTATGATTGTTGTGTGTATTATCGAGTCCTTGATGATGGTTCACTGTTGTTGCTCACATTATATGTGGATGATATGTTGATTGCTGCGAAGAGTAAGTCTCATATTCTGCACTTGAAGAAATTGTTGAGCAAGGAGTTTGATATGAAGGATCTTGGTTCTGCCAAAAAGATCCTTGGTATGGAGATTCATAGAGATCGAAAGGCAGGAAAGTTGTGAGTAACTCAGAAAAGTTATGTTGAAAAGGTACTGGAGAGGTTTAGTATGCTCAATGCTAAACCAGTTAGTACACCATTGGGAGCTCATTTTCAGTTATCCTCACAACTTTGTCCTAGTACAGAAGAAGATGTTGAGTATATGTCTCGAGTACCGTATGCAAATGCGGTTGGTTGTCTTATGTATGCCATGGTGTGTACTAGACCTGATATCTCACATGCAGTTAGTATGGTCAGCAGATATATGGGAAATCCAGGAAAGAAGCATTGGGATGCAGTAAAGTGGATCTTCCGTTATCTAGCAGGTTCGACCAACTCTGGCGTCATGTTTGATCGTGATGGGGCAAAAGGTGATGTTTCTGGCTTTGTGGATTCTGATTATGCTGGGGACTTGGATTCCAGGAGGTCCACGACTGGATATAATGGAGGGCCGATATGTTGGAAATCAGTGTTATAGTCTACGACAGCATTGTCAACTACAGAGGCAGAGTACATGGCATTGACAGAGGCAGCTAAGGAGGCAATATGGTTAAAGGGACTTGTAGAGGAGCTTGGCTTCAAGCAGCGTGGTGTTTTGTTACAGTGTGACAGTCAGAGTGCATTGGATTTGGCAAAGAATCAGGTTTTTCATGCAAGGACCAAGCATATTGATGTACGTTATCATAGGGTCCGAGAATGGATTAATTCTAAACAAATTGTCATGCACAAGGTTCACACTAATGACAACGCTGCTGATATGCTCACGAAGACAGTCACGACAGAGAAGTTCAAGCATTGTTTGAGCTTGATTCATCTTCTTTCTTGTTGAGTTCAAGGTGGAGTGTATCCCTACCTTTAAAGGGGATGCAAGGTGGAGTACCTGAAGAAGGTATTGAAGGCATATTACACTTTCTTCAAGGAGTGGTTTGTTAATACAAGCCAAGGTGGAGATTGTTGATATATGTCTTGTATTTATGTCCCACATCGGTTACTCAAAGAAGGTTGCAACTTGGCCCTTAGTATATAAGACATCTTGTCCCACATTGCTTGGAGAGAGAAGATCACTGCTTTCTCCAAGTATAAGTAAGGTGTCTTGTGTTGTGTTTAAGGGTAAGAGAGAAGAGTCCTTCTCTGAGTAGGAAAGAGAGGATAGTCTTTCTTTGGATAGGCAAAGAAAGAAGAGTCCTTCTTTGAGTAGGAAAACAGTTGAGAGATACACGTGAGAGAGTGTTGTAAATCTGACTTGTGCAAAGTGAATTTGAGTTCTCTCATATTTCTTGTGTTTTCTTATTTGGTTATCGTGTTCTATACATATTTATCTAGAGCGATTTCGTAACAAAAGGTAATTTCATATTTTCAACGACGACTCTTAAAAATGTTACACAAACAAAGATTTCGCGAAATACAAAGGAAAGATAAACAAAAATAATATCCAAGCATAGATAAACCTGAAGTATACGTGGTCCACGGAACCATCCTACGCTATCAAGGTAGAACTAGCTAGGGAATTGTACCAAGCCCTAATAACTGAACTCAGGATAATTTAAATGATTTTTGACTGGCCTATTTGAAACTAGTATCGTCAGGTGGTGTTCAACTTTTATTGTCAGCTTTTACCGTCCATTCTTCTTCGGTTTCAGATAGTGAATTTCCTTTACAATGATCAACTTGACAAAGTTGCAGCAGTTGCCACAATGATCAACTTGATGTTCATGTAAACTTAATCAACTACAAAAAAAATAATTTTTTATTAGTTATTACGGTCCTATTCAAAATAAATTGTTAGTCTATAGTCAATCATGATAGGCTTTGTAAAATTAATTAAAACAAATATATTTTAAGGAATATATTTTCTTAGATGTACAAAGAGTACATGAATGTTATCATTTGTTTTTTCAAATTTTATATTTGATTAGTTTTCTAAATCTTTATATATGGAATATAACCAGTTTGGTGAATGTGAGGTCTTATTTAAAAATGCTAACTTATAATTCGTTTATTAAATCTATATATCAAATTATTCATTTTACGAAAACTATCTGATGTGCATAGTTTATATATATGAATAATGATAGTACATTTAACTCAATTAGAACGTCATTTTTTTCCTTCTAAATCTAATATGTTATTTTTGTTTTTCGATATATGAATTTTATATTCACATTAAAGAGTCGTTTGAAGAATATAACAGTCAAAATTAAATCATAATAAGTTAGTGTGTTGATTACGTTGAGTTCTAAAATGTTTGGAGTTAATTTTTAAACTACACAACCCTTGTTCTTCTTGTGAAATTAATCAAATTTTAAAATAAGGTACCTATCAAAATTCAAATCAATTGTTAGATCATTTCTTTTCTAAAAATTCTCATAAGTTGTTTAATGTTAATTGTGACATTAATTTTTCTTCTGAATCGAAATTATTATTTTTGTATTTTTATATTTATATTAAAGAGTAGTTTTGAAGATACAATAGTCAATATTAAGTCCTAATAAGTTAGTATAATGATTAGGTTGAGTTTTAGAATGATTAAAATTAGTTTCCAATTACATAGAGCTTACAGAAAAACCTCATTACCTTTACAAATTTAATTATTAGATCAAGTTTCTATTTTAAATCTAATTAGTTAATTTTTTGGGTCTATCGATTTTAATTTTCATATTAGAAAACACTTGTAAGGACATAATTGTCAAAATAAAATCTTAATAGATTTGTATATTGATTAGATTGAGTTTTTTAATGATTAGAAATAAATTAATTTTTCTTCTAAATCGAAAGAGTATTTTCGTTTTTTTTATATATGAGTTTTTATATTAAAATTAGAGTGTAGTTTTGAAGATACATTAGGTAAAATTAAGTCCTAATAAGTCAGTGTAATAATTAGGTTGAGTTTTAGAAAGACTAGAATTGGTTTTCGAATTTGAAGGACATAATTCTCAAAAAGAAGTCTTGAGTTTTAGAATGATTAGAATTAGTTTTTACATTAAATAAGACTCACTAATATAGAAGTTAGTTAATCTTCAAATAAGGATCTTAGGACGTGTCATGTAAAGAAACGACGATATGTCCTGCAAAGAAATTATCATTGACTTTTTCCCTTCGTTATATTTTACTAATTCAATAACCCGGGCAAGGCTCGGGTGAGTTCTATTTAAATGTTATGAGTATGTTTGAGTTTTCATATATTTTGGTAGAGTTAAGGTTGGGTATTTAAGTATCATGTCGATGGTTTTGAAAATTACGATTTATTCATATTTGCTTGAAGTGAATCATCAAATTCAAAACATATCGCCTTCATGCATTTCATATATAAGCAATATTACAATCAAGAGAAATTCAATGAAAGTATAATCCCGAAATTGTTTCATAATAGTAAAGCATATATGTTATAGTGCTTAAATATCAGTAAGATTCAGAAGTTCAAAATAAAGTACTCAAAAAGTGAAGAATACAATGAATAATCAATTATTTCGCAACAAATTAGAATATTACTTTGTTTTTTAGTATTGAGAAACTAAATTGTTTTTGTGAAAAAAAGTTAAATTTTCAAGAATTTATACACACAAATATATTTTCGCTATCGATTTTGCTTACCATATCCATATAAGAGGGAGCCATTGTCGTTTTGTTTTCCACGCAATGTGGTGCATTTGTTTTTTATTTATGCTTGTAAAGTTAGAATACCACATATTTAATATATATATTTTTTGTAGATTACCCTATATATACACATGAATTAAAACATAACGAATTAAAAATCAGTCGCAGTCATTTGTATTGGAAAAGAAAAATCCTAAAAAAGGTGCACAAACTATACAGTTTGTAATTTATTGTGTAGACTTAAATAAACAACTAAAAATAGATATTGAAACTGAAATGGAAGTACATGGAGTAATTTTATTTTATTTTAGATAATGAATTATTTTTACCTACCGCCCATGAAAATCCCTACAACCCTCTATACAAAACAGTAAATGATCGATAAACATGCTTAGTGACATTTTTTTTCACACAATAACCGATATTTTTCAAAAGTACCTTTTTAAAGTCACTAAATAAGTGACATTAAAAGTATACAACGACATTAATGAGTTTCACTGTATAGCAGGTTGTAGGCATCTTCCTATGACCTGGGTAGTTGTAAAAAGTTTCTTAGATAACCATCATTTTAAAAGATAGAATTAACTCTGTGAAAGAAATAGTGTAGCATTACGGTGACAATCCCTATGTTTAATTGTTTTACTTCAAGATGACGTTCAACAATTTTTAAAGGTGCCATTTTGATAATTTTTTTGAAGTATTTCTAAAGTAATAAATTAAAAAATGCGTTATATTTGATTCTTTGTTTTGGGCATTCAAAAGAGTATATGATTTCTACTTTAGACTTTGAGTTGTTATATTAAAATTAATTTGTGAAGTATACTGCTATTATGACATTTCAAAGATATCTATAAATGAAGTTATATTCAATTTTTATATTGCTTATATGAAAAGATGTTAAGTATTAATCTTTATTTTTGATACACGGTCTTCGTACTTTATATTTGTGAGATTCTATTTTTTTTTATTTTAAATTGCAGTTAAGGTATTAACAGTCGAAATTAACGCCTAATATGTAAGTATATTTATGAGGTAGTGTTTTAAAAACTTTAGAGTTAGTTTCCTAGCTTTAAAAGGTTGATGAAAATTGGGCCAATAATATCCACATTTTTTATAATAAATTATAATACATAGTTAATAAGTTGGGCTGAAAAAATAAAATGACTAAAACATTCGTCGGTATTATAGCTATTGATTTAACTTACCATATCCATATAAGAGGGAGACATTTTTTTGTTGTTGTTTTCCACGCAATGTGGTGCATTTTTTTTTATTTATGCTTGTAAAGTTAGAATACCACATATTTAATATATTTTTTTTTGTAGATTACCCTATATATACACATGAACTAAAAAGAATAATGAATTAAAAATCAGTCGCAGTCATTTGTATTGGAAAATAAAAATCCTAAAAAAGGTGCACAAACTATACAGTTTGTAATTTATTGTGTAGACTTAAATAAACAACTAAAAATAGATATTGAAACTGAAATGGAAGTACATGGAGTAATTTTATTTTATTTTATATAATGAATTATTTTTACCTACTGCCCATGAAAATCCCTACAACCCTCTATACAAAACAGTAAATGATCGATAAACATGCTTAGTGACATTTTTTTGACACCATAACCGATATTTTTCAAAAGTAAAATTTTAAAGTCACTAAATATGTGACATTAAAAGTATACAACGACATTGAGTTTCACTGTATAGCAGGTTGTAGGCATCTTCCTATGACCTGGGTAATTATAAAAAATTTCTTAAATAACCATCATTTTAAAAGATAGAATTAACTATGTGAAAGAAATAGTGTAGCGTTACGGTGACAATCCCTATGTTTAATTGTTTTACTTCAAGATGACGTTCAACAATTTTTAAAGGTGCCATTTTGATATTTTTTTTGAAGTATTTCTAAAGTACTAACTTAAAAAATGCGTTATATTTGATTCTTTGTTTTGGGCATTCAAAAGAGTATATGATTTCTACTTTAGACTTTGAGTTGTTATATTAAAATTAATTTGTGAAGTAAACTGCTATTTTGACATTTTAAAGATATCTATAAATGAAGTCATATTCGAATTTTATATTGCTTATATGAAATATGTTAAGTATTAATCTTTATTTTTTATACATGGTCTTCGTACTTTATATTTGTGAGATTCTATTTTTTTTTTATTTTAAAGTGAACTTAAGGTATTAACAGTCAAAATTAAGGCGTAATATGTAAGTATATTTATTAGGTACTGTTTTAAAAATTTTAGAGTTAGTTTCCTAGTTTTAAAAGGTTGACGAAAATTGGCCCAATATTATCCACATTTTTTATAATACATAGTTAATAAGTTGGGGTGATAAAATAAAATGACCAAAACAAATAGGATGACGTGTAGAATAAGTAAGAGCGGTGAAAAGAAAAAAAAATACTAAAAAAGTTATTGTATTTGAAAGTTCAATGTTACATAATTAAAATTTTAGAATTGCTTTTCTAGTTTTAAAAGGTTCACACAATTGGGGTAGTAATGTTCACAAATAATTTTAATAATAAATTTTACGGATAATTCACTTATATCCCTCACTTTAGGGGTAAATTACAATCGAGGACACATGTTTGCGTTTATATCAGTTATGTCCGTTGACCAAACGGAATACGGACGGTGTTAAAATTTAGCATGAAAGGTCGTGATTGCCCTTCAGACATAAATGAGAGGGAAGTATGAAGGGCCACGGATCCCACAACCAATATTATTCTTTTTCTATCCCTTCTCAAATCCATCACTGTGATTCACCTTTTACGACCTTCTCAAATCCACTTCCACATGGAAAATCACCACAATTCTAAAAATTCAAGCTTAGAATCTCGATTACTGTCCTTTGCTGCAAAGACCCCATGTGGTAGAAAGGAAATGAGTGACTAATTTCACATGTACAGATACAGGGAAAGGTGAGGAAGGAAAACAAATTGAAAGGAAAAAAAAAGCATCTTGGTTCTACATGACACAGAGCAACTAAGTTCACCTTTGGGAAGGGTGGAACAATTGTGGGGAAGAAGTAAGCATTCTGTAGTGCCACAAGGAGATAGCCACAGAAAAGGATTTCTATGGTGAAGCCAAGGAAGAGGACCTGAAAAAACTGCGTGGTGGACTGGAGGAGGTCTATATGTATATATAAATATCAATATGAGAGAAAAGGAATCTCGTGGCAAGGGTCTTCGTGGCTTGGACCTTTTGAGAGAAGAATTGGAGTAGGGAAAAGGCAGATGAACGAGAATGTTAGTTGACACTGGAAGGTTGCTCGGTCCAACTGGTCGGTGGGTATGGCCGTAACGATTGTAGTTAACTTGATGTCGGTGGCGTGCGGCGATGTCTTGATGTTGGTGGTCAGTGGTGATTGTTGGTCATGAGCTAGAGAAGGAGAAATAGATTTGTCTCTAGTTATGGTTTCAATTTGGGAGGATGGTGATTGTTGATTGTGAGAGAGGACATAGGAAATGGAAAGAAGGAGATTTTTGAAATACGGTATTGCGACATCAGAAAAAATCGTTAGTTAGGGTCACGGAACCCTAACGGTGGGCATATCTCATACAAAATTTTCACATTTTGGATATAAGTGCAAAATTTTGAAACTTACGTTTTTGACTGTAATTTACCCCTAAACTTAGGGATATAAGTGATATTATCCCTAAATTTTAGTAAAGAGTTAATAAGTTGTGTAAAAAAAGAAAATGACATTAAAACAAATAAGATGATGTGACACTTAAGTAAGAGGGGTAAATAAGAAAAAGAACACTTCGAAAAACTTATGTGTTTTAAAGTTCAATGTGATATAATTAGAATTAATTGATGAAGTAAAATCTCATATTGATTACATGTTGCTTCCATATGAAGAAAAGAAAACTTTTAATTTGAGACCTACAATTTTTTTTCTTCATATGTGAGTTATGTTTTCTTTATGTTTGAGTATTTATGTTTTTGTTTAAATTGTTTTTAAGGTGCTAATAGTCAAAATCAGGTTCCAATATGTTGGTACATTGATTAGGTGAAGTTTTAAAAGGTGTAAAATTGATTATTAACTCCTGTAAGGTCAACTAAATTTATGATATTTTATACATCCGAATTTTTTGATAATATAATATATAGTTACAATAGAGAGCGATAATGCATGTGTGACTATAATAAGTAGAGGTAGAAGAGGAAACGACACCAAAGTCAACATGATCACGTGTAATTTATGTTTTCTTTATGTTTTAGTGTTTATTTTGTTATTTAAAGTGTTTTTAGGGTTTAATAGTTAAAATCAAGGCCTAATATATTGATACATAGATTACATAGAGTTTTAGAATGTGTAAAAGAGATTTTTTACTCTTATAAGGTCTACTAAATTTATGGTAATAATAGCTCCGAAATTTTAATAATAAATTATAATAAAGAGCCATAATACATGTGTAACTTTAATAAGTAAAGGTAAAGAAAAAATCGAACATCAAAACAAACATGATGACGTGTAATTTATGTTTTCTTTATGTTTGAGTGTTTATTTTCTTATTTAAAGTATTTTTTGAGGTGTTAATAGTCAAAATTAAGTTATAATGTGTTGATATATTGATTAGGTAGAGTTTTAGAATGTGTAGAATTGATTTTTTAGTGTTATTATGTTAACTAAATTTATGATAATTATACCACCGAATTTTTCAATAATAAGTTACGATAAAGAGTCATGAGGCATGTGTGACTATATTAAGTAGAGGTAGAGGAGGAATGAAACACCAAAAAAAAGATGATGACGTGTCGCAAAATTGAACAAAAATGACGTGTCGCATAATTAAAAGGGGTAAAAAGGAAAAAGAACACTAAAAAAAACTTATGTGTCGCTTCCAAAATGCACAACGCTTCTTCTATTATATATTTACTAGCCCAAGATCCCGAGTCAAGGTCGGGTCAGTTTATAAAATACAATTTAATATAAGGTTTCAAAGAGTATATTAATATGTACCATATATCGCAAGACAAAAAAGACAATAATATTATTAAAAAAAATCTAACTTGGCTATAAAGAATAGATAGCGACACTGTGGAACCGTTAGATATTGCATGCTTTAAGCTTTTACTTTTAGCTGTAAATTAATATTTCAAATAAATATTGACTTAATACTTATAGTAGTAGAATAGTCATGCTGGTGGCATATAGAACTAAATAATGAATAGAATTGTGGTTGAAATTAAAAAGTGGTTGGGCTATGATGTATCCCTTTTGAATTGTAGATGTTATATATGAGTATAATTCTTTAACTTCAAATTTTTTTGAGGTGTTACATGTTTTTGGAAAGTTATTATAAGGATTAAGTACAAATTTATATGAAATAAAGTTATATT
This sequence comes from Escallonia rubra, assembly GCA_033065855.1. Taxonomy (NCBI): domain Eukaryota; kingdom Viridiplantae; phylum Streptophyta; class Magnoliopsida; order Escalloniales; family Escalloniaceae; genus Escallonia; species Escallonia rubra. Next base: position 29,463 of record JAVXUO010001871.1, on the reverse strand, counting down.
TTAAATTTAACAGGACATATGTGTACACCTTATTCCTTTCAAATAAGTTAATATTGTCTGCAAAAACAAATTTGACAAAATGACCACGTAATATTTAATATTTTATATATATATATATATATATATATATATATATATATATATATATATGTGTGTGTGTGTGTGTGTGTGTGTGTGTGTGTGTGTGTGTGTGTATTCTTTAATTCTTATAAGATGCTAGTAATGATAAAACTAAATTAATGAAGATGATGTGTCCTTGTTTTGAAGTATTGGAATTATTTTCTGCATCTTCAATGACTTGTCGCCAAGTTATAATTTTTATATGTATTAAGTTTTTTTTCATGAAACTATGAAGAAGTATAAATCAAAAAGTACTTTCATTGATCGTAAGGCCCTGTGTAAAAATGAACTGGTTAAATGTTTGTTTTGTATAATTACATAGATATATTTTGACATTCTAATAGTTTCAAATGTTCTCAAATATAGTAATTAAGAATTATTTGATTTGATTGTACCTTTTTTTTTCCGGCTAATATATACTTGATTTCTTTTCATAATCTCATATATGTGATGTAGACATTTAAAGATTATTGTGCGGTGTTATCAAAGGGAAAAACTGTCCTATAATTGTACTATTGATCTTATATATTACATAGATAACTTTTTGCAATGTATAAATATATATACATTTATTACATTATAACAAACTTAAAACTGTAACATTTTTTTTTCTTCTAAATTTCTTATGTGATTTTTGTTTTCTAGATACATGATTTTTATCATCGTATGAGAGAGTTAGTTTTAAGGACACAATAGTAAAAAATAAATCCTAATAAGTTTTCATATTATATAAGGCTTTCTAATATAGCCTTCACATTGTTCTTGCAAAACTAAATAAACTTAAAAATCTTTGTCACATCTAAAATAATATTTGCATACTTTTAGATACACTAACATGTTTAGTATATAGCATTACCTCCTTTTCAACTATCAAATTTATGAATAAGTATTATCATTATTATAATTCTAATTAATAATAATTAGATAGTTACGTATTGATCTTGTGGTCCCACCTAAAAAAAGGTGGTCAATTTTTTATTTTACTAAAGGATTCTAAAAGCTATATATTATAGTTTGATAAATCTTTACAATAATAGGGTAAGTATATATAAAAGAAAATAAATATGAATCAATTGTTACATTATTTTTATTACTTCAATCCCAATTGTAACATCATTTTCTCCTCTTTTAAATATAATATGTTATTTTTGTTTTTTTTTATATATGAATTTCATATTCATATTAGAAAGTGCTTTTAAGAATACAATAGTAGAAATCAAGTCCTAATAAGTTCATTCATTAATTAGTTAGAGTTTTATTGGAATTAGTTTTTCAGTTATAAGGCTTACTGATATGCAAATTAACTTATCAAGAAATAAGGACTCCATTCAAGATAATATTATTTTCATTTTTTAGATATATGAATTTATATTCATATTACAGAGTGGTTTTAAGGATACAATAGTCATATCATATTTTTGCATATTAAAAGTTTTAAATATTCTCAAATATAGTAATTAATAATTATTTAATTTGATTGCACCTTTTTTTTTAATACATATGTGATTTCTTTTTTATTAAAATCTCATATATGCTGATATAACCATTTTGTTGATCATTCAGTCCTATATAACCATTTTGTTGATCATTTTGCAATAACTATGTTATGTGTAAATAAACATACATTTACTATATTACCATAAACTTAAATTAACTGTAACATAATTTTTTCCTTCTAAATATCCTTAAGTTATATTTTTTTTAGATACGTGGCTTGTTGTCTTTGCATGAGAGATTTAGCTTTTAGAACACGATAGTCAAAATCAAATCATAAAAAATATCTTATAACTAGAGTTTTAAAATTAGTTTTCACATTATGTAAGGCTTCCTTATATAGTTCTTGCAAAATTAAATAAACTTAAAAATAGGGATCACATTCAAAATCATATTTGTATACCTTTAGATACATTGACATTTTTACTATATAGCTTTAAGTCCTTTTCCACTATCAGAGTTATGAATAAATATTATCATTATTACAATTTTAATAAATAATAATTATACAGTCATTTTTTGTTTGTGTGGTTCCATCCAAAAAAGAACGTCAATTTTTTTATTTTATCAAAAGGATTCTAAAAGCTACTATACTATATTAACAAATCATTACATCGATAACGGTAATTTTTTTATAATTTTTAAAAACAAATTTAAACAATTATTACATTATTTTTATTGTTTCAGTCTCAATTGTAGAATCAATTTTTTTTTATCTTTTAGATCTACTATGTTACTAGAGAGTGATTTTAAATATACAATGATAGAATTAAGTCCTAATAAGTTAGTTGATCAATCAATTAGAGTTCTAGAACGTTTAGAATTAGTTTTTCAATTATATAAGGTTTAGTAATGTGGAAATTAACTTATCAAGATGTAATAACCTCATCCAAGATAATATTCTCAATTGTAACATCAATTTTTTTTCCTCTTCTAAATCTAGTATGTTATTTTCGTTTTTAAGATACAGAAATTTTTATAATCATAATAGGGAGTGACTTTAAGGATACAATAGTCAAAATTAAGTCCTAATAAGTTAGTTCATCAATCAGTTAGAATTTTAGAACGTTTAGAATTAGTTTTTCAATTATATAAGACTTAATAATATGAAAATTAACTTACCAAGAAATAAGAATATCATCGAAGTTAATATTCTCAATTGTAGCCTCATTTCTTTACCTCTTCTAAATCTAGTATGTTATTTTCGTTGTTAATATATATTAATTTTTATTTTTTTATTAGAGTGTGAGTTTTGGGATAGAATAGTATAAACTAAGTTTTAGTTTGATAATATTTTTTTTTTACAAAAATAAGTGGGTGTTTGATAACCCAAATTTATTTTGAGTTTTTTTTTTTTTTGGGTAACCCGTTTTTTAGTTTGTGTTTGTTTGCGGTGGTGGTCGCATGCAGTAGCCGGCAGTGGGAAGGTGGTGGTGGTTGTCTCAAAAAAAAAAATCAAAAGTGAAAAAAAAAACCAGTTTTTGGATATTTTTTTTTACTCTTCAGTTTAAAAACTGGTTTTAAAAATTAGAGAAAAAAAAAAAAAATTGGTTACCAAACGCGCTTTTTTTTTACAATTAACAAAACTGAAAAAAAAAATGAGCTTCAAACATGGCCTAAGTTCTAATAAGTTAGTTCATCAATCAGTTAGAGTTCTAGAATGTTTAGAATTAGTTTTTCAATTATATAAGGTTTAGTTATATGCAAAGTAACTAAACAAGACGTACTAACCCCATCCAATATAATATTCTCAATCGTAGCATCAATTTTTTTTTTGTCTTCTAAATCTAATATGTTATTTTCGTTTTTAAGATATATGGATTTTTATAATCATAATAGGGAGTGGCTTTAAGGATACATTAGTCAAAATTAAGTTCTAATAAGTTAGTTTATCAATCAGTTAGAGTTTTAGAACATTTAGAATTAGTTTTTCAATTATATAAATATTAGTAATATGAAAATTAACTTATCAAGAAATAAGAACTCCATTGAAGATAATATTCTAACCTTTAATGGCACTTATAACAGTTATAATTCTATTTCACATTGAAATCATAATGTGATGACGTGTCAAGCAAAAAAGTCATATCTCTTTGGTGATGTGTCGTGCAAATAAGCTCACGCTTCGCTTATTATATCTATATCTATACATATATAAAAGCACGTATGGGCTTAAATGGCTAATCTTTTCTTTCTTTAAAGTACCCTTTTCTAATTGAGATTTCCATAAAAGGTTAAGGGTTAGTAAGGGTATTTTTGACTTATAACATTTTTCTCCATTAAATACCCTTTTTTAAATTAGAGTGATATTTAAAAGTGATGGTGTTTTTGACTTCTCATATGATATCAAGTTTCTTTCCTTAAATACACTTATTGGGATTATGCTTTGGTTAGAGTTAATGACTGTTTTGACTTTTGACTTAAAACTTTCTTATTTTCATTAAATACCTATATCAATAATAGTGTGATTCAATATAAGGGTGTTTTTGTCTTCTTATATAATATCAAGCCTCTTTCGTTAAAATATTTTGGGTCAAATACACGTAGGTACCCTGGAACTATCACTTTGTCTCAATTAAGGGTCCCAAAGTTTAATTTTTACACATAAGGGCCTGCAACTACAAATTTTCAATAAGTGAGTACATCCGTCCATTTTCTTAACGATCCAGGCTTTTCCATCAGGGGCAATTTCGTCAAGCCAACTTAATTTTTTTTCAAACTCTAAAATTGGTACCTCCAAAGTGAGTTGACTCATTTTACTACACACTTCTTCAAAGAGCTAGTGAGTCAACTCAACCCTAATCTTCATCTTCTCCGACCAATCACCACCCATAACATTGTCCTGAAACTTAATTGTATCATACCTCCAAATTCCAACCTCCGGCCGTGATCTACCACCACACAATTACTGTCAAACGCGTCCTCATTTCCTGTCCAGCCACCAGATCCATCGCCGGGAATAAGTTCCTCAAAAAGCTCATCAAATACGCCTCATGGCGCAATCACTCCAAGCTCGCCCACCGCCCTGAGTCTGTCATCGACCGCCTCACCTCCTCTGCCTCTGAAAAACCCGCTACGCCGCCACTGCCATCCACCCAATTGACCATACTCGAACCCATCATCAACGCCGACGGCGCCGCCGCTGACACCTTATCCCTCCCCGGTGTCCTCGCCGGCCACCTCTCGTTAGCTAACTCGGAATTCATACTCGGACCCATCATCGACGCCGCGGCCTCCAACAACCTCAAGATCGCTGCTCATCTCCCACGGCTACCTCCACGGCGAGGCCGATCCCGCTGCCAGTTCTGAGAATTTATGGCCTCGATAGCCATTCGGGCTTTGAGGATTAAGGTTTTGGTAGTTGAATTGAAATGGATTGTCTCCATATTTGGTATGAATGAAACAATATCAATTTTAGGGTTCCAAATATTACTGGATTAGGGTTCTAAAAATCAAGGAATTTTACAATAAAAAAATCAAATATGAGTTCCCAAAATTGCCCCTGACGGAAAAGCCTGGATCGTTAAGAAAATGGACGGATGTACTCACTTATTGAAAATTTGTAGTTGCAGGCCCTTATGTGTAAAAATTAAACTTTGGGACCCTTAATTGAGACAAAGTGGTAGTTCCAGGGTACCTACGTGTATTTAACCCAAATATTTTTATTGTAATATATACTTTCCTTAGAGTAAATAACCCTATGAAAGTTCCATAAAATCACCTTTGAACTCCTACATGCTCTAGTTATTGAGAAAATTCCTATCTAACATTACCACCTCCATTCACGTTAAAACTAAACTACATTAGAGTTATTACATCTTCTCCATCATATTTGATTAAAGAAAATAACTTGCAGAAAACAAAGTGTTCTGTAGTCTTTTTCGAGAAATATAATTAATATACCTAAACTAAATTGAATATTTTGTGAGAAACTCAATCTTTTTTAATTTTTAATTTTATTTTTGTATGTTGATGCGTATGCTATAGATTTGAATTATTTTTCATATATATAGATTTCACTACAAACATATTAGTACATTGACACTATCGTAAACCTGAAGTTTAATTCTAGATTTTGAGTATGGACATATTGGTAGAAGGAAGCTATCGTAAAATTGAACTTTCTTAGGATTTTCTAAATGCATATGCAATCCTGACTAGAGTTCAATTGATAATCCTTTTTCCCCCCTTAAGCTGTCCTTTTTAAACTGAAGTGTTTATACAAAATTAGTGTTGATTTGGAATGTTTTTTACTGAAAACTTTTTTTTCCATCAAATACCCATTTTGAATCAGAGTGTTGTTGAAAAAATAAGGGTGCATTTGGCTTCTCTTAGGATATCAAGCATCTTTTCTTAGAATATCATTATAGGAATCTATGCTTTAGTTAAAGTTAAAGGTTGTTTTGTCTCTTAGTGAAAAAGAAAAAGAATCTATAAAATCACCCTTGAACTCCTGCATGTTCTTTAAGTACCGAATTTTTTTTATCAAAACCTACCGGCTCTATTCACATGAAAGTTGACTACCACAGAGCTACTATATTTTCTCCATCAATTTCAATTATTGAAAATAACTTACAGAGAACAACGTTTTCTATAGCGTCTAAGAATAAACATAATCTACCAAAACTGAATTGAATATTTTGTCGGAAACTCTATCATTTTTACTTTTATATTACATATTTGTATATATGTTGATGTGTATGCTACAAATTTTAATAATTGCGCATGTATATATATTTTAATGCAAACATATTCGTACGTTCAAACTATCATATAACTGAAGTTTAAATCTAGATTTCAATTATGACCATATTGGTGTAAGAAAGCTATCGTAAAACTGGAGCTTTAAAAATTTTAATGCATAAGAATTGCTAGATCATACAACTCTGCCCCTAATTATAACTTGAGTCCGTGGCAAGTACATAATCCTATATTCATATTTGAGTTATTGGAATATCCTTCATATGATTATTGTCTTTTTATGATCTACTGTATCCCGAGATTTCATATATCTATATGATAACATATTCTCATATAGCTATTATATTCATATATCTCACTCTTATAAGTGATATGATTAGATAAAACTCAATTGTTAAAAACTCCAATTTATTTCGGCTCAAAAGATTAATATTTTTTTTTTGAGTTTGAAAACTCTCAAGTTTTAATACACAGGGGTTAAATAACTAAATATTTTTTTTTCATAAACTATTATTTTCAAGTTTAAGAGTTTTCTAAATATTTTAACTTTTTAAAAGGTGAGGCTAAAATTATTATCGTTTTGACTAACTTTAAGCATTTTGACAATTAAGAGGTTCACTAATACATCTTTTAGTGACAAAGGACTATGAATATAACAAAGACGGGTAAGGATCTGGTTCTAGCGTATAAAATAATCTCAAGGGATTAAAATGACTAAATATTTTTCATTAAAAATACCCTTTTTAGAAATAAAAAAGGTCTACAAAAATTAAGTATATTTTTTACTTTTAAGAAGATGAAACTAAACTACAATATTTGTAGCTAGATATAAAAGTTTTGCTAAGAGGTAAAAAATTCACTAATGCATCTTTAAATGACAAAAATGTGGGAGTAGATCTAGCCCAATCTTATAAATACAATGCTAAGACTCTGATTTATCTTTAAAGAAAATCCTATAAAAAAATAACTCGTGTCCCTAAGGTTATGGTAAAATACTATCAGTGACACTAAGTTTCAAAAGGTAAAGCCGTACTGATTTGTTAAAAAAACAAAAAAAAAAAAACTTTTTTACTTATATCATCAATACATATTTTTTGAATGTCAACATTGCCCACATTATGTATCTACAATGTATATATAATATAAAAATTTACCAATTCTAAATTTTCAAACTAAGGTTCCAACACCGAAATTCTCCTCATGCCGCTTGCCGCCGCACATTCCTCAGCAAGAACTCAGCCTGAAAGTTGGCAAACTGGCTCAGCCCTACCCGCCTCATCCTGATATCGACAAACGTCGGCCTCCACGTTATCCCACTTCGTCTGCCCGCCTCTACCGCCATAAACATCCTCGGTAGCAGTACCAACATGAAAATTTCAAAGCCGCCAAATAAATCATAAATCTATAACATTAGTTAAGTGTGTAGGTGTCTTAACTAGAGGTGTGGTGGGTCGTAGAAGGCTTATTGATGGCGGTTGTGGTTTACGGGCGGTCGATTTGTGGCGATGGTGGGGCATCTGGTGATGATAAGTGAATTGGACAGGTGGTGGGCTGATTCGTGTAACATCCCGAAATTTTCGGAACGTTAACAATCAATCGATCGATGACATTAAGACAATGATAACCTCATAACCAATGGACAGTCATCATCAGGATAATACCACAAGCTGTCAGAGTAACTAAACCATCAATTAAGTCATAGTCCTAATAAACTGTCATAATTAGAACATCACAACTAAGTTCAAAAATCTTCAAATAATAATGTTAACCCACGCAGGGGTTCTAGTGATCAACACTAACTTAGCTTAATTTAATTTCTCTCGCTCGGCTCTAATCCGTGCAAGAAACCTCAACCTAATGCTGGCTATCCCCTGCAGAAAGGAAGTCAAAGGAGAGTGAGCTTTCAATAGCCCAGTAAGGTCGATCAAAGATTTTAAAGCAAGAAAACGATTCAGACAAGTTTTTATCTAAATTCAAACGAAACTTTTTCAAGAGCATTTTCAATAAAACACAGCATTTCGACATAAACGAAAGATTCAAACGATTTTTGACATTCAAGTCGAACAATATCTTTTCAAAACACTTTTAAATGAAATCTCAATTATTTCAATATAAACATAGGGACGAGTATCGACTCAATCCCTTAATTAACAGTTATTCAAAACACTTCATATATAATGAAACAGGGATATAAAACATTGAACATGAGCAGTACACTATAGCAAAGCCACTCCGGAGTGCTCGATATGCTTTACATATGCATATGTACACTGACTAGTCCATCTAGGTACTAGTTTAACCCAACCAACAGACCATCCTTATAACTCCAAAATTGCTAACTCATGTCAACATTTAGAAGGAGTAAATACAATTGAAAAATGCTTTACGATGAGCAATCAATAAACATATGAAATGAACCAGAATTTCAAAGGATCGCTATATGGCTCAAATTAAGGTTACACGGGCAATTGAAAATATTTTCGTGACAAATAAAGTATCGGAGTTCATTAAAAATTTGGTAACAAATCAGAAAATTATATTTGATATCAAAGATGAAATGGGGTTCGGATAGAAATCATTACCTCGGTCCAAGCTAAGCGATGCTAACTGACCTCGGTCCAAAAAAATCTTTGAATAAACCTAGATAGGCAATCCATCGGTTAGAACACAATCTATGCTACAATACTATTTACCTAATTTCAATTACACACCATGTGCTCACTTCTAACTCCGAAATCGCTCAACTCAAAGCGCGCCTCACTTGCGGCCAACCTAACCGAGAACCCGGTACGCTCTTTAATGCGTAACAGTATCTTAAATTTATTATAAATTAAAATAAAACACTTTTATAACTTAGAACATTATAATAAGTCGAAATATGAATTTTCTGAATTTTTGAATATTTTTGAATTAAAATAATTTCTTTAAATACAATAAAAACCCAATAATTTCCATAATTACTTCCAGTTGCAAAATAAGTCCCATAATTTTTTTAACAATCTTAAAATATGTATGAAATTATGGAAATTGAAATCAGGCCGGATTTAAAAGACCTAAAAAGTATTTTTAGATTTTTGGTTTTGCTAAAACCAATGAGATATGGAAATCATAGCAAAACAACTCCAAAATTCATCAAATTCAAACTGAGTCTTATTTATACCATAAAGACATTACTCTAATTTTTCTCAGAACATTTTCTGGGTTTAAAGGCTCCAAAAGAATCTTACAAATCTGAAATTACAGAAAATACTAAAAACTACATATGATTTCAGAAAATTATAAAATTTTTCCAAGAATTCTAATATTGTCTAACGTATTATACTGAAAATTTTAACGGGCTAACGATAAGCGTGCGTTTACATATGCACGAGTCGAATTGAACGCGAACCCAAATTCCCGCTCCGTACTTCTCTTTTTCTTTCTTCTCTTTACTTTCCTCTCCAAACCAAAATACACTCATCAGCTCATGGTTACTGTTCACCCAGCTTCCCTTGCTCCCCATTTTCATCTCATAACCACGGCTATCCTATCTCTCTTAATTTCAGAAAAGGGTAGCACCCAATGCCACACACTTTAAAGGCAGTAGCTGGTTCCCTTCCTCCATACCCAAACGCACATGCACCCCATTTTTTACACACCCAGTTTTTCACACAAACACACATACGCACAAGGACAACACGCATACTCTCACAGAGACACACACACACTCATGCACCATTCCACCCATTTCCATCTCCTTCCTTTCATTTTTTCTGCACACCCACATGCCACCTGAACACCCAAATCTCTACACAGAAACATACAGTTGCACTTCCATCTTCTTTTCTTTATTTCTTTGTCTCACACATATATTTACACCCTACACACATCACTCCAAATCAATACACACACATGAGCACACTGCGCCCAGCTGCCCCCCCTTGGCAGCATTCACCCACGACCACACTAAACACACACATGCACATCACCAACACCCCTTCCATCTTCCACCATTTTCTTCTTCATTTGCAAACATTTCAGCCCCTCTTCACCTACCATTTCCCTCACGCAGCCGCAGCAGCCCCCTCTCTACCCACAAGCACCACGGCAGCTCCATGGCTGCCCTCTCTCTCTCTCTCTCTCTCCCCCCTTCTTTTCATTTCATTCACACACATGCATGACTAACCACACAACAAACACTCACGCACACCACCTGGGCACCACTCACACACATACATGCATATGAATACACGCATGCACAAGACCCATTTCACCCTCTCACACTCTCACAGAATACCTTCTGCTCTTTCACACCCACTTCTTCTTCTCTTGCTCTTCATTCATTTCACCACAATATACACTACACAAAGGTACATCATTATATTCTCCCCACACCCACTGCCTCACGGAAGTGGGTCTTTCCTTCTCCAATCATGAGGTACAGACCCATAATCCCAAATGAAAACTTGGCGAAAGGTCTTATTTTCAGGTTTCTCCAACCACATCACACATCCTCAACACACAAAAAATTCACTTCCATCAAACCTACCGCACTCATGACAGCCACCATGGCTGCTCTCTCTCTCTCTCTATCAAACAGACACCTTTGAACGCACATAAAACACACACGTACAACCTACTGCAGCCCCGCTCTTCTCACAGCCTCTCACGCAAACCACACAGACCGTACCTAACACCCTAAACCCATATTATTCACATACTTATATCTGTATATATATAAAACCGCGTCAAAGGGAATCTTACCGAAAAATTCGCCAGAAAAACCTTCGTCGCAACTGTGCCCGATCTCTCTTTCTCTACCGAATCTGAAGACGATGGGGACGGCTGCTCCCAAAAGTATGAGTATATATATACAACCCTAAATTGGGTATTCACCAAAACTCCCCCCATACTTTAATTAGTCATTTAAAAAAAAATTATCCGAATCTTTTTATTATCGTGAAAAGGGCCAATTATTAGTTACAATATATTTTACGTGCTAGAATAATTTTAATGGGTTTACTACATGACCCGTTTCACTAATTGTCGCTAAAAGTTACTAAATAAAAATATCGAGGCTAACTTAAATATTGGCGCTAATAAAAATATATTCGTTATTAAAAATTTTAAATAATTCCGAAAAAGTACCGGGGTGTTACAATTGGAAACAGTGGTAGGCTGATTAGTAGTGGTGAAAAGCTGCTATGATGGTGGTTAATGGCAGTGGCTGCCGTGGTGTTGGGTAGTAGTTTGATGCAAACAAAAATTTTATACATCTTCCAGATTTTGCACCCCAAATTCAAAATTTGTTTTTGTTCATTTGGTTTGTTGCAAATGATTGAAGTGAGAAAGCTGTGACAATTGATTGGGGGTGAGAGAAAGGTGAGAAAGTTAAACAACACGATGATGGTGGGCTGAGGTTGTGGCCGGTTGTGATGGGTCGAGGGTGGAGGAGGGAGCGCGTGTGTTACATATTTGATTCAAGAAAATAACTTGCAGAGAACAGAGTTTTCTATAACATTTTTCTATAAATGTAATATATCTTAATTAAATTGAATATTTTGTCAGAAACTCAATCCTTTTGAATTTTTTTATTTCATATTTGAATGTTGATGCATATGCTACATATTTGAATTATTTTGCATGTATATAGATTTCAATATAAACATGTTAGTACATCGAAACTATCATAAACCCAAAGTTTAATTCTAGATTTTGAGTATCGAAACATTGGTACAAGGAAGCTATCGTAAAACTGGAGTCTTTTGGGATCTTCTATATCCATATGTAATCCTGATTGGAGTTAAATGGCTAATCTTTTTCGTTTCCTCTTAAAATACCCCTTTTAAACTGAAGTCTTCAAACAAAATTAGTGTTAATTAGGGGTGTTTTTTACCTGAAACTTTTTTTTTCATCAAATATCCATTTTTAATTAGAGTGTTGTTACCAAGCATTGTTCCTTAAAATAATACTTATGAATCTATTCTTTAGTTAGGGCAAAAGTTTTTTTGTCTTTCAGTGAAAAAATCGTATGAAAATCTATAAAATCACACTTGAACTCCTGCATGTTCTTTGATTAAAGCCAAATGCCTCAGAGCTACTACATCTTCTCTATCACTTTTAATTAATAAAAATAACTTGCAGAGAATAGTGTTGTCTATAGCCTTTCAGAATAAACATAATCTACATAAATTAAATTAAATTAAATATTTTGTCAGAAACCCAATCTTTTTTTTTAATTTTGTGTTACATATTTGTATGTTCATGTATATGCTACAAATTTAATATTATGCATGTATATATACTTCAATACAAACATATTCGTACGTTAAAACTATCATATAACTAAAGTTTAATTCTAAATTTTAATTACAGACATATTGGTCTAAGAAAGCTATCCTAAAACTGGAACTTTAGAAATTTTAAATGCATAAGAATCGTTAGATCATATAATTTTGCTCTTGATTATGAGTTTGTGACAAGTACATAATCCTATATTCGTATCAGAATTATATAAGTATTATATAAGTGTGTCGTCTGGTAGCAGTGGGTGAATTGGATAGGTAATGGGCTAATTGGACGCAATGGTTGGCTGATTAGTGGTGGTGAAAGGTTGCTCTTGTGGTGGTTTATGGCGGCGGCTATAGTGGTGTTGGGTAGTAGTTTGATGCAAACAAGAATCTTTCCAGATTTTAAACCCGAAATTAAAATTTTCATTTTTGTTCATTTGGTTCGTTGAATTGCAAGTGATTAGAGTGAGAAAGCTACAACAAATGATTGGTGTGAGAAGGCTGAAGAAAGGTGAGAAAACTGAAGAACAAGATGATGGTGAGATACGATTGTGGCCAGTTGTAGGGGTGTGTGGGTGGGAGTGCATGTGTGTGTGTTGTCTGCGTTCATGTGGGAGTTGAAAAAATGTAAATAGATGATGGTGGTGGTGGTTGTGGGGCTATATGGTGAGATGAAGGAATGGGTACTGACATTTAAAGAACTACATTCCTAAGTGATGGGTATTCTGGTTTTTTCATCTTTCAGTCTTTTCGTCGGTCAACGGACATAAGTGCAATTTGTTATGCCTATTGTACACACGTTTAATTTACCTGAACCTGAAGGTCATGGGTGCAATTAACCCTATAATTTTCTTAACTCTCAAAACTTTATACTGTAGGTAATAATTTTTTTCCTTTTTATTTTAAGGATATAGGTTTTTATTTGATGAATGATATCTGAGTTATAAATCATTCTTGGTAAAAATTTATTCAGTTTGTATTTATATTAAACCTATAATTCATATGTAAAAAATAGGGTGAAAAACGTAGTTTTGTGAACATTATTGAAATTATATAGTTCATTACCATTATGTGAAATCAACTTTACACATTTACTTTGTGATATAGATTTCAAAAGGACGCACACATGCACACATATATAGCCTTTTTAGATGAGTAGGTATGGTATTATCTTGTAAGTCTGTGTTAAAAATAAAAGTCCTTATTGTACTACTAAGATGAACAAGGTCATGCTAGATAAGAATAAAATAGACCTTTACAGAGTACACTATCAAGAGAAATTTATAGTATATTATATTTTTTTTATTGAAAAGTAGGAAAAAAAAGAATAATTAAGAAATATAATAAATCTAATCGCCACTTCTAATCTGGAATCATAAGAATTAAATAGCAAAGGCACTCTCAATTATTGTTTTTGGGACAAAGGAAGTAATAGACTAAATCATTATGAAAAACAAATAAAATGCAGGGTATATTTTGACCCTTAATAACCATCGCCACAAGTTTTATTATCCGATAAAGATCTGGATTATAAATTATTCTTGATGAACTTTTTGGGTTTGTGTTTATATTATTAATCTAATGCGTATGTATATAAAGTGAAAAACTTAGATTCTTGAACAATATTGAAATTACTTCGCTCATTACCATTATCTCATATTAACTTCACACATTTATTCGGCAATATACATTTTTCGAGTTTGAAAGTAAAACTATATTTTGTGCAATAAACTTTCTATACTTTCGAGTATTTGATCAGCAAGCTAACAACTGATTTACGTATTATGATTTAATTGTAAAGGCATATTGATTAATTTAATTGTACTTTTCACTGAGGTTTATAACATTCTTCTTACGAATCACTACATAACGTGCAAAGCACGTGATTTTTACTAGTATTATATAGATATAGATATGATTGTAGAGATCACAAAACACGCAAACTCAGCTTGATGGGGAGACTCGGTTCGTTTCATTCGTTTCACTCACTTGCGCTTCAGTGCGACAAATAACAGAGTCCCTTTCTTGTAGCTTGCATCCATCACGGAATACTTGGCAGTTTTCTGATTGTATCGGCCAAAAATTTCGTCCATCTTCTCACTACATCCGAAGTGCTTCACTAGTACCCCCTCCACGGCAGCTCTGATGTGCGTCGTGCACCTCTGCATATCAAATGGCTCATCAATCCTCGTCAAGGGATCTGTTAGCTTCATTTTCTCAATGCTAAAATGCCTGTTTCCTTGTATCAGCCCTGCCATCTCCTCTGGAGACGTAGTGTATACATGCAATTTCGAGGCATCCACTTGAGATTCACTGATGAGTCCCTGTAATATACTAGAACTATGTTACAATCTTCAACTATATTTCAATGTCATTTCTAGTGGCCGGTATACATAAGCCGTCTAGAATCGATCATTTTGAGTTCTGATTCATATCAGCGGAACTCGGCTAGTTTCATCCTTGAGCTAATATGATCTTTTATATAAATGTGGCTTATTTAGCGAATTTATGCCTAGCTCAAACTGTTAATGTAGATCATTGGAATGTAAATATAGGTCCATAGGCCCTAGATAAGCTACCACTCTCTTTACACAAGTTGCTCCCTTCGCTCTATATATAGAGCCCCTTGTATATGTTGAGAGCTATAAACCCACAGCGGGGTATTAATTCTACATTGGATAAAAAATCAATAATATTTTAATATATAAGCCTTGTAGGCCTCCTCTCCCCTCGTTACTAATTTACCTGATGTGGGATTGATATCCCAATGCGGGTTTATATCTCTCAACAATATACACCTTCATACACTCAATTTCTCTCATCTTTCTCTTCCAATTAGACCTGTCATAACGACTTATGAGGCTTCCTTATTGAGCTAGCACAAATCCATCTCCTCTCCGCAGAGGTTGGCTCTTTTACAGCCCTAGAATTCCCAACTAATTAGGACTAAAAATATGTATACTTGATGTGATGAAACTAGTAACTGAAGTAAGAACAAATGATTCTCAAACGTTACTGCTAAAGCATCCAAAATATCTAATAGATATCTCAAAATATTTTTCAAGCCCACCTCGTGCGCCATATCCATGAGGCACAACCCTAGAGCATCATAAACCATTCCAGATGCACTTCGAGAGCGATGAACTTCATCTGGGATAGCTGTCATGACAAGTAGCACCAATTCTCCTGCCACAACCTGTTCGGCTCTAGCATTCAAAAAGTTGTTCATGTCATTAGCAAATTGAGCTGCATAAGCATTAAATACTTCATCGGAAGCACTTGTGTAGTATATTTTCCCCTTGTTCCAAGCGGGGGAGTTTATGTTGAGCACTTCTTCAGGAACCTTAGAGAGCCAGTGGAGTGCATAGGAGACATGCACAATATGCAGAGATGATTCAGGGAACAGCCGGCCATAGAAAGAACCTGGTACACTGGCAACAAAATATGACTTTTCAGGAGGGAGGTGAAAAGGGTGCTGAAGTCATTTGTGGCATGATCGTTGAATTGGTAGGTATTAGACTAATTATAAGGTTTGAAACCAAATTTTGACTATAATAGAGTCAATTATAACTATGAGTGTGTCATTGATGTCTGCTTTAAATAACAATTATATGAACTAATCTACATCCTATAATTGTTAGCTTTTAACATAAGGATATTTGTTAAATTTTACTAGCTCACTATAGTCAACAAGAATAACCTGAAAAAATTCATTGCAATCAATCTTATATATTGATAAAGCTTTCTAAAATGAAAGAATTGTATGTAAAATAAAAATTACTTAAGAGTTTTAATAAGAAAAAATAGGTACTATTTTAAATTCATATTTAAGTTTTATAATCTTATGGTATATGGACCATAAACAAAATATTGTAGTACAAGTTCCTTAATTTTATTTTTCGTTAACATTTCAAAGCACAGTCAATCGAATATAAAATAACCTAGATAACATGGAATCAAAATAAGTCTACGGAAGTTTAATTATTTTTATAATAGAAAAATAAATTGTTTAGTTATATTTAAAAATAGCATGTAATATAAAAACCTTATAACGTTTCAAAATAAATCTAGGGAAGTTTTCTTATAAACCGTACTTTCACATGAAAAAGGCAATACCATAATTTTGTTTACCTTTAACTAATAAACAAGGTATAAAGCGTAAACAAGCAAACAGTGGTGCAGATGCTCTCATAAATCTCCCATTATTAATTTTCAAAGGTTCTGCACAATATAGTAGATAAAACATGAATTAAATTAAATAAACTTTGTTCGGAAGAAAAATTAAACCATTTTGTTATGGTGTCCTTGTTTTACTATTAGTTCAATCTTAAGCATTTTAAAGTTCTAATTAAATCAGTACTATACCAATATATTAAGACTTTATTTCAGTTATATTCTTTAAAAAAAACTCTATAAATTGAAAAGAAACACCCCCCCCCCCCCCTCTCTACATACATACATACATATGTCTACCTATTTTCAGTGTACTAATCTTTAAAACTTAATAATCATATTAAGTCCAAATATTATTCCTGTGAAATTAATTACATTTATCAATAAGGATCTTATCAAATGTTAGATTATTATTTTGTTTTACAATATTAAAAGTTATTTATATTTAAGGTTACGTATAAAACAAATCAAAGTTAGCACGGTTAATGCAGATTTAAGCTAGATTGTTAACTTTGGTAAATTTAAAGATGAATCTAACTTGAAAAATATGTTAATTAAAAATTTTGGCCAATGATTTCCTCACCTTAAGGTTTTGCGCTATCCTGTTCAGTCGCATTGATTAAATATAGAAACATCATAATATGCAAGTTCCACATGATATGTATTTTAAGAATAGTGTAAATTTAAAATCTTAAGATATGTGAGCATCAGTTATATTCAACTAATTATATGTTGGAGAAATTTTAAACAAATCTTTGTCTATAGTGTTTTTATTGTGAGTAATTAAACTCTTCAATATTTTATATTCTACATTACTGAAATACCAATATATTCCGATTTTATGTCAACTTTTACCAATTGGCGATATTTTTGGGTGGGAGTCCGGGACCACAAGACCAACAAATCTAAAGGTATGCAAATATTATTTTAGATGTGATTCTTTTGTTACAGTCAATTAAAGTTTATTATTGTTCACACACACACACACACACACACACACACACACACAAAACATAATGATTGCAAAAAGTATCTGTATAATATATAATTTTAATAATCAAATTATAGGATAACTTTTTGCTTTGATAAGACTGCACGACCAAGAAAGTGGCTATAATGGATTTATGAGATTTTGAACAGAAATCACATTCGCCTCAGAAGGAAAAATGGTACAATTAAATCAAATAATTCTTAGGTACTATATTTGAGAATATCCAAAATCTTTACGGTCCGTTTGTAACCAATTCTTTTAGGATTTGGATTTCAGATTTAGAACTGAATTTGGAATTCAATTCACTTTTTTTTGTTTGGAAATTGGAACGAAAGGAAATTCAAATCACGGAATTCTAATTTTGTGTTTGGAGAACATAGGAAATGGAAAGGTAATAAATTTTTGGACAATTATATCCTTGAATTACGATGAAAAATAAATTACGGTAAGTGATTTCAATTGTGCTAGTGCCATCACATGGTGGTGGTGGTGTTGGCAACATCGCTGTACGGGGTAGCAACATCGACAGTGGAAGTGGTGGGGTGGTCAAATGATGGTAGTGGTGGTACTGAGGTGTAACTGGTGGTCGTAAACTGACGTCAATAGTAATGTCGGTGGTAGCAGTGGTGGCAATAGTGGTGGCGGTAGCAGTAGTGATGGTGGTGACGACGGCGGTGATGGTAGTGGTGGTGGTGGCGACAGTAACGATGGTGGTAGTAGTAGTGGTGGCAGTGGTGATGGTGGGGTGGCAGTGGTGGTGGTGGTTGTGGCATTATTGGTGGCTATGGTGGCGACAGTGGTTGTGGTGGTGGTGGTAGTGGCAATAGTGGTGGTGGCAATAATGGCGGCGGCGGTGGTGGTTGTGGCAGTACTGGCGGTGGTGGTGATGACGGTGGTAGTTATGGCAGTACTGGCGGCGACGGTGGTAGTTGTGGCAGTATTGGCGTTGGTGGCAGTGACGGTGGTTGTAGTGGTGGGAAATGCATTGGCGGTGGTAGTGGCAGTAGTGGTGACGGTGGCAGTAGTGGTGGTGGTGGTGGCAGTAGTAGCAGCGATAGTGGTAGTTGTGGCACTACTGGCCGTGTTGGCGATGACGGAAGTGGTGGCGGCGGTGGTGGTGGTTGTAGGGGTGGCTGAGGTGGTCGCGTTGGCGATCGTGTTAGGGGTAGTTGTGGCGGCAGCGACAGTGGTAATTGTGGCGGTGTGGTGGAGGTAGTGGTGGTATTGGTGGTGGCAACGATGGTGGTGATGGCGACAATAGTGGTGGTGGTGGTGGTGGTAGTGGTGGCAGTAAGGATGCCGGTGGTGGTAATAAAAGTGGTGTGACGGTAGCAGTAATGAAGATGGTAGTGGTTGGTTTATTGTTGGAGAGATCCAGAAAAAGGGTGAGATAGGTAAATAATTACTTTTAATTCAAGTAAATCGAAATCTCATGAAATCTGACCATTTTCCATCAGATTTCACACTATAGAAACAAATCCAGTCAAATCCCATGAAATCCAATTCCAATTCCTTTTTTTAATGTCCCAAACAATAAAATTTGAGGATTTGAAATGAAATTCCATCAATTCCATGGTTCCAAACACATTCTTAAGATCCAAAAACGTATCTATGTAATTTTACAAAATTAGTTATAAACAAGTTCGTTTGTACGTAGGGCCCTCACGATCAATAAAAGACTTTCTAATTATACTTAATTAAATTTTCAGGAAAATATAACTAATTAATTATAAATCTTAGACAAGTTATAAGTATTAAATCTTAATTATGATTAGAATATAATTGATTGTAACTAGGAATCATGATTATTGTGCGAATTCAATGGTAAAAGTGATTGATTAACGCTCGCTATATAATATTATCCTAATATAATGATATATATTATCCTTTCGAAGCTCATTATATTTATAGGTATAACTTGACATATTTTGGTATATAAAGGTTGTACTATGTTGTGACAAAACAAGTATCATTTATGAGAAATATATCATTAAGTGCACTTAGCAGATATAAGAACTATAACTTGACGACAAATAGCAGTCATTAAAAAATATGGAAAATAATTTCAACACTTTAAAAAAAGGACACGTCATCTTTATCAATTGAACGTTCTCATTAATTGTAGTTTATAAAGCACACACATGTATGAAAAATTGGATATTATGCGAACGTTCTATTAATATAATTTGTGAAAAACAATAACTTATTCGAAAGTCATAAGATGTATGCATAAGTCCAATTAAATTTGAAATGCAACTCTATTTCTTTTAAATTTTTACTTAATCGTTATAATAGCCTCATGAACGTGTATATATAATACCTTAAAAACCTTTTGAAATTCAAAAAGGATACGTGATAGCGTAACCATCTTTAATTATAACTATAATAGTTTTTTCTAATTAGCTCTATATGGCATCAGCATGACTCTTCTACTATTCTAAGTGTTAATATTCTTTATAATACTACTTGACAACTTAAAATTTCAAAAGCTTGAAAAATGCAAGTAAACAGACATATATATTCAAATAACTCATAATAATTGTATGCAGCCTAATCAAACAAAAAATACTATTTAATAATCGACAGTTAGGAGCAATGCAAGTGAATTCATTGTTTAATAGTGTACTTAAATTAGTCGTGATTAATTTATGTACTAAAGTTGTAATTTATAACCAAATAAGATACTACTGTAAGGTTAATATATTTTTTTGTCTCATGATATGTAGTAAATATTGATACACTTTTTAGAACCTTACAATATAGAGTATTTTATAAACCGGCCCAAATTTTGGTCGGGTTACTGGACTAATCACTGTTAAATGCTCGACTTTAGCTATCTAAAATGGTCCTCTCGAGAATTGTCGTTCAGTTCTCATTTTCCCCACCACCACTTTCTGGTATGCTCATCTAGTAAAGGTTTTTAAATCGAGGTGTCCAATTCTTTTCCCAAAGTAGTAGGCAAGGAAGAAAACAACCGACATGGCAGCGACAGATAAAGGAAAAAATACCAACGAGAAGAAGGCTGCGGGTGTGTAAGAGAGATCAGAGAGGGAGTGTTAAGTTACCATGCATAAATAAACCGAGTGCAAATTGCATGGTTGCACTATAATAAAAGGGGGACCAAATAAGCGAACGCAAAAAATTAAACTCAAGACCTTATCAAACCAGAGCTGTGATGTCATGTTAATCTTTTAGAGAATGAGCTAAACAACGTAGATCGTACTTCTAACAGAAAGAAAGTAGCCTCTCTCACTGTATACTCGATGCCGTCTTCTAATGCAGCTTAGAATGTCATTTGTAACCACTACAAGAAATGAAGGCTATAGCGACCGCAATATCTAGGAAAAATATAAATTTTCTAAATTTTTTAATATTTTCAAATTAAAATATTTTCTTTAAATTCATGAAAACCCATAAATAGCCATAATTATTTATAGCGGAAAATGAAGTTCCATAATTTTTGTAACAGCTTTAGAATGTGTATAAAAATTATAAAAATTGAAATCAAAATTTGAAAGACATAAAAACTATTTAAAAAACTTTCATTTGTCTAAAATCAATGCGATATGGAAATGAAAGCAAATAAACTCTAAAAATTACTAAACATAAACTCAGACTTATTTATACTATGAAAACATTACCTTAATGTTTCCAAAATATTTTCATGAGTTTAACGGCTCCAAAATAATTTTATAAGTCAGAAGTTGTAGAAAATGTAATAAATACAAACGATTTCAGAAAATTATAAAATTGTCACAACTCCTAATATAGCCTAAAGTATTATACTTCAAAATTTTACATTTTAATGATTACCGTATACCATCAAATGCTCGCGCTGTACTTAACGTTAACCCAATACCCGATCTACACTTCTCTTCTTCTTTCTTATTTACTTATATATATATATATATATATATATATATATATATATATATATATATATAATAAGCGAAGCGAAAAAAGTATTGATAAATTCTTTGCGCGACACATCATCACTTCTTTTTATGACACGTTACATGATCCTTATTTTAAGATTAATCAACTTCTATACTAGTAAGTTTTATTTAATTTAAAAACTAATTCTAATCATTCTAAAATTGTACCTAATCAATATTAATCTATTAAGACTTCTTTTTGACAATTATGTCCTTAAAATTCAAAAACTAATTCTAATCCATCTAAAACTCAACCTTATCATTATACCAACTTAGTATGACTTAATATTGGTTATTGTATCTTCATAAATACTCTCTAATATGAATAATAAAACCCATATATATATAAAACAAAAATAATACTTTTGATTTTAAATAAATAATTCATAACAAACTAATTCTAATAATTATAAAACTTTACCTAATCAATTATTAATCTATTAAGATTTCATTTTGACAATTATGTCCTTAAAAGTGTTTTCTAATATAAAATTTAAATCCATAGACCCAAAAAATAACTTATGAGATTTAGAAATAAAAAAGTGATCTAATAAATAATTTAAATGTTGATATGATTCTTATTTTTATGTTTAATTAATTTTGCAAAAATTACTTAAGAGATTTAATAAGAAAAATTAGGTTTTATTTCAAATTCATATTTAAGTTTTCTGTAAATTCAAATATGAATCTAACTTGATAAATACGTTGGTTAAAAATTTTGGTCAGTAATTTTCTTACTCTAAGGTTTTGCGCTATCCTATTTAGTCATAATGGTTAAAAGTAAAAAATAGGGCAAATTACACTTATATCCCTGAGGTTAGGGTATAATTACAGACAAGGACAATAGTTTGGACAAATTACACTTGTGTCCATTGACCAAACGGAACCCTAAAAATCCTAACGGTTTTAACAAAATGACTTTATTGCCCTCAAGTTACAAATCTATTTATTTCAATTGCCATTATCTTAAATTCTCCCTTAAATTCTCTCTCTACACTTCTCTTTCCCACACCGGCAGCCCCACGCCTGGAGCCCCCTCCCCACGCCGGCAGGCAGCCCCTCCCTCGCCCCACCGCCGATCGACCCACCCACACCACCACTATACACAAATCAAAGCTGGTCCAACCATAACCCAGCTGCAAAATGCTCCGGATCTAAGGACCCACTGCCGGCAGACCATTTTTCCCGGCGTGCGTGTTTGCAGGTGTATTGTCAGCCGCGGGTTAGCTCGATCTGGTCGGTGACGGGTGGATCTTATTGGTTGGGCCACGATGGGGGCTGCAGTGGTAGGGGGAGGTGTGAAATGGGTTGACGAGGGGATGGGTGGAGGCGACTGGGGACGGCACCGGGGCGGGGAGGATGGGGGCAGGGGGATGGTGATTGACGGGGTAAGGACGAGGGGGTAGGGGCAGCGACGGCAGGTTGGGGGGATTGTAGGGGCGGTGGCAGGTTGGTGGGGACGGTAGGGGTGGCGGCGGCGGGGTGGTGGTCCAAGGACAGGTGCAATTCCATTAATTTATTGAGTGGTCTTTGGTGATGAAATTGAATTGATACTTGGATAATAGTGATGAAATTGAATTGATACTTGGACAATAGTGATAGAATGAAATTCACAGTGAATTTCAGATTCTAGGGTTTTGGAACCCTAATTTTCAAATTAGGGTTTTGAAACCCTAATGCAATAAAGGGCAGTATTGCCATTTTGAAAATACATAACGATGACATCATAAAAAATACACTTTTTGGACGGAACCCTAACGGATGGACACAAGTGTTACAAAATTAGGATTTTTTGGTCACGAATGTTACATTTTGAAACTCAGTGTCCTTGACTGTAATTACACCCTAACCTCAAAGAATATAAGTGTAATTTGTCCTAAAAATAACTTATGCAGATTCTATATGAGATATATTTAAAAAATAGTATAAATTTAAAATCTTAATTATGTGAGCATTTCTTAAATTCAGCTAATTTTTGAACCATTTTTAATGATATTTTTATTGTGAGTAATTAAACTCTTAAGCATTCTAAATCATACATTAGCAATATATCTACCATTAATGATATTATGTTAACTTTTATAATTTTGAATAGAATTGCATATAAAATATAAAAAGATATTAGCTATGTTGTGATGAATATAGACTAAAACTTCGATTGAAAACCTTATTATATCTGAAGATAAATCTTACTTATTAAGCATGCTTATTGTATACTTTGTGAAATCTTGATTAAATTTTGTTCAACATTTTTCTTACTATAAGGTTTTGAACTATCCTATATATACAATCATGTTGGTTAAAAATTTTAAACTTTAAATTAATTGCCTCATGCACTGATTACTATTTCGTCTGCATACTTTGTTGGTAGATTACATTTCCTTCTAAAATACCACATCATCTTCACTTAATTAGTCATGTTGATTAACTTTTAAAAATCACATGCTATAAACAAATATATGGACCAAAATTTTCTCTATCAATATTAGACTAATATGTAATTAATGTTATGGGCAACCCATTCAAAGGTACAAATTATTTTTATAAGATACATAGAAAATAATAAAAATGTCTTGTGTAATGCAAATTGATCTTAATATGTTCTCCGCATATTTTTATTAGTAGAAAAAAAAAATTTGTATTAATTTTTTTTTAAAATTTTGTTCATCTATATAGTTCCCAACTCAGAATTAGCAAATATGCACAAAGACATTGCTTATTGATATTTCACCAGAATTTATTTTATTATAAGAAAGTTCAAGCTAAATATTAAAGTAATTATCTTTATGAAATAACATAAAATTATATAATTGTGCGATATGTTTTATTATGCATTTTAAAAACTACTAAAATAAATTAATGTTAATAAATTGTCCCGTGCTTGGCATGAGATTCTGGGCTAGTATATATAATCACACTCACGCAAACAGCACACACATATCCACTTCACTCTCACCCACACTCTTTAGTTGTTTTCCGAGAAATGTTTTCATGCCTAACTCAAACCAATGTATCAACTGAGCTTCTTATCATTTAATAACATACCAATACTCTCTACCAAACCAGCCATCCTCCTCGATTGCTTTCCCTTAAAAAATTTCATGTCTAACTCAAACCAACTTTGTCAACAAATTAAAGCCTCTTATCCAGTAAGCACATGCCAATACTCTCTAGGAAATCAGCCAATAGCCTTACACATCAACTTACCTACTTTCCACTGGATGACTATTTAGCTTAGGAAAACCTTCCTCCATTTTACGTAACGAGCAATACTCTAGAAAGTAGTGATAAATGTCAATACAAATGGTTCCTGTTATTTCCCTTCTCTTCATTTTCTTCTTTCTTTGTTCCATACCCACATGCATATATATTGAATACACACACCCACATACACATTCACTCACACAGCACACACAAACTCACGCACCCAGTACACACACACACGCACGCACGCGCACACACACACACAAAACACACACCTCACGGCTGTTCAGCACCTCTCACACAGACACAGGTAAACACACGGTAACTTTTTCACGGCCCATTTTTCTCTCTTACACGAAATTCCCATGTGCCCAAGCTTCTCTCTTCTTCTCCGCAGCCATTGCTGCCAAGACCACAAACCCACAAGTGCAAAACAGCCCCTTCTCACAGCCGTTCACCGAAAATCGCAAAGTGCTAGATCGATTCACCCAAAACCCATTTAGTCACATATGTACTTACATATGTATATCTACTACGCACACCCAATATACAGGGCTGCCCTTACGGCAGCCATTACCAACGACGCACAACCCCTTCCCACGTCCCTAAACCATTCAATAAATTTAGCGTAAAGGTTAGAAGACTCACCGAAAAAAGTCTCGCCGGAAAACCTTCTTCATTTCCTTCCTTTGTTCTCTCTCTCTCGATCTCTCTCGATCTCTCCTGCCCGCTGCCACCATTGGCAACGCCAATGGACACTAGTCCACTTGTCACTTTCACAGCAACATAAACTGGTCCATCCATGGCCACCCCTCAAACACTCATCAAATATTCGTACAAACCGGGCAGTACGCCAATCAGTGTGTTGAAATATTTTAATAAAATAAAATTTCCATTATGGCATTATAATTATATTGCAATTTACAGCTCTATGGTATTTACTTACATGTAAATTATGAATGAGTTACAAAATCATGAGTATTATTAACTCAAATGTGTTTATGGTGTATATAATATACTTTATTATTTGGTATTATTGAGAATGATTATGATTATTCCATGAGTTACAAAAGCTTTTATAAGCTTACTTATGTGGTCAATAAATGGATTATGATAGGCCAAGTATATAAGGCCATGGGGTGTGACATAGAAGACGCTTCCAAAGTTAGTGTTTTCTACTACTATCACAATGTTTTTCTTTTTTATCTATTTTATATTTGGGCAACGTGATCGTGGACTGGTTCATTCCGTCTTCCTGTGGACGTGCACACGGAGGAGATATAGCTGCGTCAATTAATTTTATCTTGGAGACTTTATCTGCCGTCAACACTTGCATGTAGGGAGGCGATAACGTCTTTAGGACAGTGACTCTGTCACGACTCTCGTGGACGAGCTATTTTATATCATTTTATTAATCTAGATTATGCAATTTTTCAAGAGCTCATATAGAATTACTTTAAATTATTTATTATTATTTTGCTATGTTTAATTACCTAGTGTTGCTAATATTTTGTTGTAGAAAATACAAATCAAAGCCTAAATCTTTCAACAGCTAAAGACGTTATGCGTTTTGATTCGTATAGTTTTAAAATTTTATATTTTGAAAGAGTGAAGAGAGATTTGGAAGCTGGAAATGGTAATTCCTGTTTTCAGCTCCATCACAACCTATTGCTCCTCTTTGTGCGAAAAAGAGGCTACAGAAAACTTCATTCCAGCACCTCTCTCTCGTCAGACCCATCTTCAGCAATGGTGTTTGTCAAATTCCAAAAGTCGAAGGCCTACTTCAAGCGGTACCAGGTTAAGTTTAAGAGAAGGAGAAAACGGAAAGACTGACTAACGTGCCAGGATTCGTTTGATCAATCAAAATAAGAACAAGTACAACGTGCCGAAGTATCGCTTTGTTGTGCGCTTTAGGTGTCTGTTGGAACTCATCCTTCTTCGTGAGCTCCTTCAATGGGGGAGTTATTGCCGTTGCTGACGGTGTCTCTGGGTGGGCCGAAAAGAATGTTGATCTTGCAAAGTTCTGTAGGGAACTGATGACTAAAGCTTCAGCTTTGGTGCCGGAAAAGGAGAGGGACAATAACGAAACCAAGGATACAGACAAAGGCATGGCTGAAGAAACCAAAAAGAATGGCAGATCAACTCGTCAGCAGAGCCTGGCATGTTGGGCCACTTATTTGACTCTGAACAAGATTGGAAGGAGATTGAATTTCATATTAAATGGAAAGGCCAGTGTTGATGTTCAAGGCACTGGTTGGCTTTTTGCCCTTGTGTAGATGCACTGCGTGGTATCTCTGTGTAATGGTAGAGGTACAAGGCTTTAAAAAGCAGGGGATGCCAAGGTCGCATGGTGACCCTTGCTACTTGCTCCAAAAGATCAATTATGTTGGTCATGAAAATCTTCTAATGGTATAAATTTGGGATGAGAAAGTGATATTTTCATATCACATTGACGTATGTTCTAATTTATAATCAGCTATTTAAATATTTTTATACTTGCATATATATAGAAATAAAATGAGTAAGAAAATATGCAATACCTTTATGAGTTATGTTTTAGAGCGATAAAAACGTATGAAATAAAAAATTGGGTTCTACCCCGCATGAGGTTCCATTGTGTTTAATTACTATTAGGATTCTTATTTTGGTATGCCGATTAGAAGACTAATAATAGTTTTAAATTTTTTTATAAAGAGAGTAGCATCCCTACAAAGATGTAAAATTATGGAGAGTTGGTAGTTTCACAAGTTAATCAAGTAATATGAAATGCAGTCATATTGCAAGGGAAAATTAAGGATTATCTACTTCTTTGTGCTTGTGCTAAATTGTATTAGCATAGATCTTGTGTTGTTTGTGGCCCTTTTATCTAGTTATATTTATTTGAATTGACAATATGTGACATAGTGTGGGTTCCTTGCTAATTACATGCAAGTGATTTTTTGAGTTACTAATTTTGGTAGCGTGATTGTCAAAAATGTAATTGATTTGACTTCTCGTATCAAGGCACTATTACCAGACAATATGTGTCTACTCAGTCTTGTATGAAATATTTGTGTGAATTGTTCATGGACTTTGAATTTG
Organism: Escallonia rubra; assembly: GCA_033065855.1. Taxonomy (NCBI): domain Eukaryota; kingdom Viridiplantae; phylum Streptophyta; class Magnoliopsida; order Escalloniales; family Escalloniaceae; genus Escallonia; species Escallonia rubra. The sequence continues at coordinate 1,495 of JAVXUO010001871.1, read as the reverse complement.
GGCTAATGAGCTCAATTTGTAATGTTTAAAAATTACGTGACAATTCCGTTTTCACAACCACCTAAAAATAGTTTAAAATGGACATTTTCCTTAATTTGTTTTTATTTTAAAAAAAGGGATAAACGTTTTCTAAGTATGATGAACGTACATCTCTTACTTGCATCGGATGTTTCATGATCTATCACTTTCATCTAGCTCTTTGTTTTGTGGATATCAAAATTTAAAATATTAGTTTGATAGCGTTTCGGATATAACTTGAATAGTTTTTAAAAGGTTTATATTAAATTTAAACTTGGTGTTTAGATATAGTGATACCATGTTATGACTTTTTCGGGACATAATATTTAGTGACAATAACATGGATGTCTTTACTTATAGATTATTATTTTTATCTGTAAGTAGTGTATTTAAAAAAAAAATACCTACACTTATTCTTTTTCGACACATGGTTTTGGTTTGGAAAAGGAAAAAGGAATTTTTGAGATTTTACATATAGAGTTATAGTTTGGTAAACCACCTAAAGTTAGTTTATGGAGTTTTCTTTTAAATAGAAAATTTTCATGGGATTATCTACTTTTGTAAAACAGTTAGCTTGAAGCTGATTTTATTTTGCTTAGTGTGTCTATGAAATAAATTGTTTGATACAATTATGAAAATCCTTATTTCAATGTTAAATTCTTTGATAAATACATGACTGCGAAATGTGGGGGTACATGATTTGAAGATAATTATGATTTCTTGAGTCGTGTATATACAAAAAAAAAAAGGGATTATTGACATAAAGAACATCGATCTATAGTATGTTCTTACTTTTAAGTCTATTTTAGCATGTCGCATGCATGTACATGTAGTGAGATTATACAATATATATCTCACGCATATAATTTTTATTCCTTGCACCTAGCTTTGCCAGATTGGATCTCTTGGCATGTATGGTTGTTCTGAATAATTGAGCTTAAAACATGGAATATAAAAATAAAAAAAATGCAAAGTGCTGCTCAAGTCTAGTGATTGAAATTATACTTTCGTAACGATGTTAAATTACGATAACCGAAGTCTTTGACTTCTGATGGTTGTTTTGATATTTAGAGTTGTGGTATTTATATCTATTTCAAATGGTATCTAATTTTTTTTTTTCTAGAATACGAGGTGTGTTGAATTTTTTGATATTTTAAATCTTGGATACCAAATATAATATAATTGCAAATTCGAAACTATATTTGCAAAGGGATTTTATTTAGCATTTTCAAAGCTTGAGAATTGAAATTCAAAATTCTTGAAAATTATCAGAGGATTTTTATGAAGTTGCAATTGATATGATATTATGTTATGCAAATGATGACGAATGTTGAGGAAAATGTTAATTTACTTGATGAGATCCATAATGTTGCTTCGATGTGCACTATTGGGCCCTTAAAATTCTGCAGACTTGTGATACTTCATCGATGAAGAGCAAATAAGTTACAGAGGCTTCATAAAAGTTACGCAACTTGCC